>CAVLJG010000008.1:72793937-73393937 GCA_963669975.1 Acanthoscelides obtectus | reverse complement strand
ACAAGATTCAGAAATATGACGTTTTAACAATTAAAAAAGTATTTTTCTGAAAGCAATGCTATTTTTCGCTGCACTTTGATTTGTGTTTTTGAACCTCGACTGTTGTAGATTTGACTTATTGAGTACTCGGGTATTTCACTCAACTTCGAGAATTTCGAATCGGACCTCGAAAGTACCGGAAATGATACTCTTAGGGGCGTATCTTCAGTCGTTCCTACAATAATTGTAGGATGCCTTTATGGTCTGCTTGATTCTCATAGTCTTTTCTCTCCTTCAGAAAGGCGTTTGACGTTGTGTCACAAATATCTATTTGCATCAAATTGTTTATTTTGATTTTTATCATCTCTCTTAACAGCCTGAAATTTACTAAAATTACAAAAAAACAAAACTACGAGAGCGCTGACGCTGATACGGAAAAGGCGAAAGCTAGAAAGAGAAAAGACTGTGGAAACCAAGAAGGCCATTCAAGCATCCTACAGTTGTAGGAACGACTTACGATACGGCCCTTAAACGCTTGAAACTAAAGAAAAATAACCAAAAATGAATACGAATTGGTAAAAGATGGTAACCCGGAATGAGTGGCCAATCCTATTCATAGAAAATAATCTAATGGCTCTGCTGAAAACTGGTTCATTCCATTCGGAATAGCTTTACGGATTTTTGTCCATCTACTGTTGGCATAATAGAACTCGGTTATGTTGGAAATAGTTCGACATATTGATTTTTTTCAGATGACTTATCGAGGCTAGATCTTTTGGATCGTTTGAATTGGCTATGATTTCGTGTATCCTTGTAGTTGATACAAGCCGCTCCTATAGTCATGACCGGCTCTATAATATTTCGGTTTCTTGAATATATGAATTTTCCCATGAAAATACTTGTATCATAGTTGTTGATCGAGTAGGATGATGTTGTCAGCAGCAATGCCATCGGTATAATTTTTGCAGATAAGTCGCTGACAAGTATTTGTTTCATGATTTCTGATGTAGAGGATGGTTTATATCAAGAAAACCTTGGTTCAGGGTAATAAAGCACTTCATTTTGTTCCACAAACTTCAGAATTTCAGTATTTGTTTCTTCTGTTAGTCAGAGAATAATTTGTAAATTTCAGAGATCTTCTTAGAAACCCTTCCTTTATTCAACAAAGCTACTTCATGATACAGCCCTGTAGCAAGGGGCTTCGTGTAACGAACGAGGGTTGTACGGCAGGGTAGGTACGGGGCTGAGACACCAATTAACATCCCGTGAATCATCCCCGCAACACACCCAGCCCAATTAGTGAGTTTATTTTGCCATGAAAGTTATGTACACAGTTTCTCAACCGGTCGCTACATGTACACCGGATCTTCTGACTTGTCGATAATTTATTGTTGTTTCTCTTCAATCGTTGTTTCATGAAGACGTAAAGTGTTCCCCAGAAAAAAATTATATTATTCATTTTTAATTTACAGGGTGCCCGGAATAATCTCACAAGCTCTTGGATTCCTGCGAATAAAACACAAACAATAGTTCAACGAGTTCCTAAAAATATCATAACGGAGAGACAGGTCCTTTTAGAAAACCTTTGAGCGACACTATACAAGGTTTTTACTATTGAATGTCAATATTTAAGGGGGCTATCTTTGGTCCAGAACGCTTCATATGAACGTATGTCCTAAACAAAAAAATAAATCATATGTCATTAGTATCTGTAAATACCACTTATAGGTATATATATTTAAGAAATTTGACATACGTGAACGATGTATAAAGAGGCATTTTTTAATATACCACATTTTTTTAATTTCCACCAGTGGCATTCGTACGGAATTTCATCTGCGTATTTTGGCAGACATTGATGGTACGTCACTGATTTTTCTTAAAATAAAAATTATTCTTGACATCCCCCATCATTTCTAAGCAAATGTGATCTTTTGTTTTTTTTTCAAACTCATGCACGGTTTCCGCTTTAAAAAATCAAAACCGTTTCTCGTCATGATTATAGCAATAATAGGATGTTCTTAAGTTCAGAAAAACTCTAATTAAGTAATTCTGGCCCGGCTCCCTTCCTTCCTAGGTCGTTTTGTCGTACTGTAACTATGTGACTTGTAATCCAAAACAGGTGCCGCGCTGTGTATTGGTTAACCTAGCTTATAAACAAACCGCATTTGAAAATCGAAATTGACACACTCCTTCAACAATAACGTAGTTATCTATTTAGTCTTAATGTAAGTACTGTGAGCGTCTTCAAAATCCCATTGACACTTAGCGAGTGTATCAGAGTATTCGGATAGTCGCCGTCATCCTCGATATTTCTATCAGAGATGAGTTGGCATGTTTTTGTCGTGTAAAAACCGACTACGTTGCATAGCAGAAGACTGTCTCAAATGTTGAAAATTTAGGAAGAAGGAGACAAGTTCGTATTTTTGAACCAAACAGCGACAACTTCAAGAATGTAAAGTTTCCAATTGGTCGTCACATGTACACTAATGTAGGAGTTATGTTTCTAGATACTAGATCATTTCTAGTTTTCATTAGACGATGTATGACGACGTAAGAGTATATCCAGGATATACTAGAATCTTATTTTTTGTCAATTCTCCAAAAGCTTGTACCTAATTTTCCAACAAGATAAAGCCAATCTCCATATTTCTAGAGGCACAGGGGACCTCATTAACGCACAATTTAGCTCCCTTTTATGGCCTCCTAGATGCCCAGGCCTTTTACCCACCGAAAATTTGTGGGATATGAAGCGAAGGAGTGTGACCATTTTAGCTCATCCTTCGTAAATGTCAGCAGCTTGAGACTAGATACCTAGGCATAAACCACCTCATGACTAGGGAAATCCAGCGATACAGCAAATGTTTTAACTTCAGCACTTGATCAAGGCTTCCTCTTAATTATTTGTAACAGAATATAAAATTGCGTTCAAATATAATCACTTTAACTGTGATTGAGTATAATTGAATGATGTTTTGACAGCGAAGTAGTCAGATGCCAACGCTTCGCGAGTATATTCGGATCATTTTCCTGGACTTTTTCACCCCCACATCGCGTAAGTCTGTTTATCCTGTACAAAGTCCCTTTGTCGGACGTCGAGATAGTCAGAGCAGATTACGTAGACAGCCACGAATGTTGCAAGTTAAGGATGAAGCAACGCACATGTTTTTTGGACCTAACTTATAAGTAACATGTGAGAGGGCGGTGCTAGAAATTTCTCATCAATTTGTTTCCAAAGGTAACCTAAATCTGGATCTCGTCAACAAGTATGCTCACCAAGAAAAGATACCTACTTCAAAAGTTTTATCTCAGAAATTTTTATGAAAAAGTGAAGCTTATTTCTGAATTTTCAATACAAACGTTCTTCGGCTAGAGCTAGTATTGTGTAGATAATAACCCGCTTCAATGAAGCATCAGCTCAGCTAAGAACTACGATGGATAAAAACGATGAGCATTGTTGAGTAGTGTATAATTTCATTGAAGTGTACACACGCGATAATGTAATTTATATCGAGCTTCGTTGTATGTGAAGTAGCATGATAAGAACGGTTCATGTTGGATGATCGTTATTACGTGCTTAGCTAAAACATTTCGCTTCGTTTTTTAACTATTTTCTGTGTATACATCGGTTGCTCTCACGGTAAAACCTTTTCATATGGTCGATTTGTCTCTAAAAAAATGACAATAGAAATGCAGCTGGTACAGTATTTTTTTTTAAATAATTTATTTAAACACAATAATACAAAAAGTATAACCAGTTTTAACAATAATTCCCTAATCAGTGTTTGCAAACACTGGCCCCGAGAATAACAAGACAATAATCAATATCTATGAACTACAGGTACACTGCAATGTTGCTCATAATTTCAACAAATAAATTCATTAACATTTTTACAATCTTTCAATTCTCTAACAAAACTTCTATAGTTATTTGAATCTTTTATACAATGTGGTAAATTATTAAATCTCTTAATTGCGTCTGTGATCGGATTTTTTAAACCTATGTTAGTTCTTGTGGAAATTTGATAAACATTATTTAGTGATCTTGTTTGGTGATCATGCACGTTATGGTAGAACCTAATATTTATGTTACTTTTTAGTAGATTATTTATAATTTTATAAACAAGTTTACATTGTTCCACCTCCAATAACACTCTTAATTTGTTTAAATTTAAATTTGAATAACGTGTATTAGAACTTGTAAGCCAATCAAAATTAAACAATATTTTCAGAACTGTATTTTGTAAAACTTGAGCTTTATTAAAATTAACTTCACCGCACATACCCCATACTGGCAAGAGGTACCTAAAATGTGTAAGAAAGAAGGCATTATAAATTTGAAATTTGCTTTTGTTGGACAAATAATCTCGACTCTTATATAAGGCAGATAGCATTGAAAGTATTTTATCACAAATTCCATTTACGTGACGTGACCAATTTAAACTTTCATCTATTAGTAATCCCAAATATTTAATACTTGACACTTTTTCTAGCGCTATATTATTTATGTTAATATTTAGATTATTGCTAACTATCTTATTTTTTTGTTTAAATATAATGTATTTTGTTTTTTCAATGTTAATTTTTAATCTATTCGAAAACAGCCATTTAAGATAACTATTCAGGTCATCATTAATAAGATTCGTTAAAGCAATTTCGTCTGTTCCATATATATACCAGTACAGTGTTATCTGCAAAGGTAAAATATCTTCCCCTCAGATTGGCCAACTTGAGATTCAGTACATAAAGACTGTATAACAGAGGTCCAAGAACTGACCCCTGTGGTACTCCATAGGTGCTAGATAACCATTCACTATCAATGTCTCCAAGCTTTATGTACTGTTTTCTGTCATATAAATAAGACTTAATCAAGCTGTACGAAACACCTCTAAATCCCATTTTAAACAATTTATCTAAAAGAATGTCTACGCTTACTACGTCAAAAGCTTTTTTTAGGTCAATGAAAACAGCTACAACTATTTGTTGTTTATCTAGAGCCATTGAAATGTAGTCCACAAAATCAACAACCGCACTAAGTGTGCTACTGTTCGTTATAAAACCATATTGAAATTCATCAATCAATATATTGTGAGTAACAATGAAAGATAACATTCTTTTTTTTTATTAATATTTCTATAATCTTAGAGAATACACACACCACTGAAATAGGCCTGTAATTGTTCATACATTTAATATCTCACGACTTAAAAAGTGGGGTTGTTTGCAGACTGTATGAAAATTGTACCTAAATAATAATAACCAGACGAGTGTTTAAAGGACTTCCAGATGTATTAACGTTTTTGATATGCATCTTTAATGCCGTATTTAGAAAAAGCTTTTTCCCAACAAAATGAGGTAAATAGCAGAAACCATGATGATTTTCAAGCCGGAGAAAATCCAGAAGCCCTATCATCATATAGGCCAAGCAGCTTCCTTCCCGTATTCTCGAAAGTAGTAGTAGAAGTCATCAATACATTTGAAAGACTTCCAAACCAACAATTGGGGTTTTCCATCACCAACACAGAATAATTGAGCAAGTCTATAGGACAGTGGAGAATATTGGAGACATGACAATACTGTATAGCTGTGTTTTTTGACGTATCACAAACATTTGATGAAGTTTGGCATAAGGTCCTGAGTCCTTACCTTGATAATATATATTTCCAAGTAAAACAAAAATTCGCTTAATGAATTACATTAATTTTGCTCAGGAATTCCCCAAGGTAGTCTAAGTGCTAGGTCCCATTTTATATTAACCTCCACTGCAGATTTACCCAAATCCCCAGGTACGCAATCTGTAACTTTTGCTGACGACATTGCAGTAGAACAAATCATAAAAAAACATCAGGTAGCCACACAACTTGTATAAAAAAACTTGAACAAGATAGAAAAGTGGCTGAAAAAATAGCGCAACCGAGTAAATACTTAAATTAGTTCAGTAATATACCACAATATCGCTCTCAGATCATGCCAAATACCTTGGGATGTGAAAACTGAACTGGAGAAAATACATCTTCACAGAAAGGAACCAACTGAGAATAATGTTCAGCAAAAAGCACTGGTTATTTCCTATACCTTTACAAGCCGCTCATTGTACCTATTTGGACTTCCGATATGCAAGTGTGGAGTGCCACTGCTAACAGCAGCGTTGAGATTCCAATCAGACTCTTTGTACCATGGTATGTAATAAATGAAATAATTAACCGTGACCTGAACATACCTGCTGTGAAAAATACTATTTGGATGTGTTGTAATAAATATCGTGACAGAAGACGCAGGCAATCTTCATTCAACGAAGAAGGATTGCAAGACCTCTCGAAGCATCCATCTTCGACGAAGATATCCAGTGGAGCGACAAAGTCAAATACCTGGGGATCGTATTTGACAAGTCCCTCACCTGGAAAGCCCACATAGAAGCTGTCATCGCAAAGACCAGAGCAGCCATGGCTCAACTCTACCCATTACTGGGTAGACACAGCCGGATGCCGCTAGCGACCAAGCTACGGCTGATCAAGGCCATCGCCAGACCTCAGCTCGCTTACGCCTCCGCGGTCTGGGGGTACGCTGCCCCCAGCTACCGCAAGCGACTTGCTGCTCTAGAGATGAAGCTACTCCGGATCTCCACCAGTGCACCATCCTACGTAAGAAACTCAACCTTGCGTAGAGACCTGCATTGGGACACCATTCACGAGTACATGAGGAAAAAAGCGGAGAAGGCCTTCCAGAAAGCTCAGGACCACCCGAACGAGCAGCTACGATTCCTCATGGACTACGATCCGGACGAGAGGCCTCGCAACCGCAAAACCAGGTACCCTAGACCAAGGTCCCAGTTGGCACCCGCTAACTGGAACCTTGACTAGGAGACTAGGAGAACCCGCGGTTGCTTCCCCCCCCACGGCGTGGATGCAGAGGACCAGGAACCACCTGGACCAGGACCCCCGGGACCATGACCAACCAGGACCAGGACCCGCCACGACCAGGACCCACCAGGACCAGGACCCTTCAGAACCAGGACCAGGAACAATATATAGGTAAGAGGACTTGAAACTCTTGATTTTTCGAAAACAAGAGTTTCAAGAGAACCTAGCAGACCCTCTATCGATGATCGCTTAACGACATCGATAGAATGTGCGAGGTAAAGGGAACCAGCCCGGCGTTCCCAGAGACTGAAACACATGAGGAGACGTTGTAGCAGACCGCAGGTCACGCACAACACATGGCCTACCGAGACGCTGATGAGTCGGGCCACGCGGAGGTTAGGGTTTAGTGGGTATTAGGTGGTCTCCTCAAGACAACCTGGAGCTTGGGCTATGGTATGGTGCGTAAGTGCATTCCCCCCTCACAAAAAAAAAATACAATCATGTCAAACTGTGAATGCCAGAAAATAAATATTTTTTTCTTCTCACATCTGAGGGAAACACAACATCCGTAACAGTAGGGTTATCTTCTAAACACAATGCAAGAAAAAAGTGAAAACATTCAGAATATGCTTTTCGAAAGAAACATATTGACATTCCATCTAAATGGGAATTTTGGAAAATAACCCATTGTTAGTTATTGGCGAAATGTTGCAACCCCAAGATAATTTTTATAGTACTTACTGCTCTTATGAGAAAATCGATAATGAGTATTATTTCTATATTCAAAGCTAACAAAAGAAGATCAGTAATTTTGAATTGATTTTGATGCTGCTTCTGTTTCTAGCGGTGTATAATATGTGTTTCCCTTGTTATGATCACCAAAAAATAAATAATATGCTGCAGCCCTCCTTCAGAATCATAAAGCTGAGGGTCCTAATAACCAAAAACATGAATGAAAGATCAATGTGAATCTATTATTAGCAATATGCGATATTCCTGTTTAGGTTTCAGTAGAAATCCCTTCATAAGGATTTACCATAGCATCGATCGAAAACGCAATAAGAGAACGCGAGGTGCGTGTTAACCACCAGTCACCGTCCTGAGGTCACGTAGCGAAGTCACGCCATTTTAGCGACTCACCCTCCTCTCCTCTTTTTTTAGCAATGGCCTGCACGTGCAGGTGCTACAATACAAGTAGGGTGCATATGCGTGTCTATTGTGCACGGAGATCTTTTTCGATTAATCATCAGTTATACTTACTTATAATCTTTATTTTTGTTCACGCATTGAACTTTTGTCATATCAAAACAAAATAGAGCCTAGATACCAGGGCACCGCGATTGTGATAAACGTGTTGACCATTGTCCTTCTTCAGCCGCTAACTTTATTTTATTGGTATGAGAGGTATGTCCAAAGTAAAAACCGATTGCGCATCGTTCCTGCGCATGCGGTCACATGACGTCCGCTCAACCTCAGACACCCTTGGCCAGTCTTTCATTACGCCGCCATTACGTTTAACGTATCTGTCAGTGTTGGTTGCATAATTATTTTGCCATGTCCCTCAGTAAACACGCCGATTGTAAAGTAATTTGGTTTTTAAACACAGGAAAGTCTGTCCTGCTATAAATGCTGAGAGGTGCTTTGAGACATCACTGAAACTTAGGCGTGGTATTCAAAACCGCCGGGGAAGCTGCTATCTAGCGGCGTCATTTTGCTTCACGACAACGCTCATCTTCACGTTGCGACAAGAATACCGGGAATCACTAGATCATCCTCCATATAGTCAAAATCACGAAATATGACTATTATTTCATAACATAAATTGTACTGAAGTAATCAATGGATGATAAAATCACTATGTGAGGAATATAATGAGAACAAATTTATATTATGATTTTGCGGAGTGATACCTTAATAATAATTTTAGTGGGGAGTTTTTGTTTTGAAAAATCAGTTATGAGTAGAATAACTTAAGACAGGAATGCCAAAGACCAAAGTATTATTTGAAAACAACCTAACCTGCTTTAACATAACCTAACTATTCATCTTTCAAATATGACCGGTCATGCAACAGAAAACATCGTCTATCTTTGTCGGATACATGCAAATTAGCAATACAATTTGTTTAGACTACAAAATTCTGTTTGTCTCTGTCTAACATATCTGAAATTTCATTAAAAATATCCTTAAATCGCTGTCGTTTGTTTACTACAGACCAAAATGATGACGTAATCCTCATCTTTCGTGATTTCGACTATACAGTTGGTATTATCACACTTCCATCTTTTTCCAAAACCTGAGAAATTTCTTGGTGGAAATTGCTTGGAAAATGACATGTTGAAACAATGTTCTAACTGGTTTAATGGTCATGGTGTCACGAATCGACAAGCGTTTGAACGTCTATGGTCACGATATTGAAAAATAAAAAAAAACTAATATTTCAGTTTGACATACAATCTAAGTTGATAAATAAAGTTTCTCTGACTCCATGACAAAACGGTTCTTACTTAAGAAATGGCCCTTGTAGTAAATATAAAAAGTCAAATGTCATGCAATCTGTTATTACCAGTATTATACAGCCGTTAATCACAGGTAATAAGTATGAATGCCAACACTAGCTTGATATGACGCCTGCCTGATCTCATCATTGGGAAAGATTGGACCTGTAGCTTAACTTCCTATTTGTATGTCACACATCACCTGCAGAATATGATCTTTCGAGGAAACTAGCGGCCACACAAAAATATGGGTGTTGTGCTTGAGTGTACTTGCTGTTTTCATCAAATGAGCTACTTCGTTTACCATTTCATTGCTGATAACCATTAATCAACCATTAAATCATCACGTTAATGTCAGATTAGAATACAAGTAAATATACTACAATTTAATAGTCATCCCAGAAGACCAGTGTTAAAGAGAGCTTGATGATACGATTTTTTATAGTTAGGTGTCAAATGGGAAGAGTAGCAGAACACATCGCATGCAGATGATCTAGCACTTTGTAAGATGAGATCCACGCACATACACATAAGGAGACACCGCGTTTGCAGTGGCGTGCGGAGTCTTCCAATTTGGTACCTGTCTATAGTGTGTACCTGCCTTCTCTTCATTATCCTCCTATTTCAGATGTAAATGCGACCAAGCTTGTGAAAGGGAGATTCATTTACATCTGTAACTTATTTCAAAAGCATACAGAATAAAGACAATTCAATCAAAACGATGGAGTGATGGTGTATGTACGAAACAATCTGCCTTATAACCATACCATATTTACAATCAACAATGAACTAAAAGGTATCAATCTAACAATGCAAATTGAAAATCGTAGAGTCAAAATTACTTGTGTTTACCGACCACCATCTTCAGATCCTCATACATTTATAAGAGACATAGATGAACTATTAAAAAACAATGAAAACAATCACCTTCATAATCCAATATTTATAGGCGACATCAATATAAACATTTTAGAGGAAAATTCTATGGTGAAAGAATATTTAAACATTTTATCAAGTAATGGATTTTTATCATACATAAATAAAGTAACACGACCCACCAGTAAAACCTGCATTGATCACTGCTTTATAAAGGATATTTCCAATATTTTTTCTTACATGCCTATTATCTATGAAACCGATATTACAGATCATTATTCCACTGTATTATTGTTATCTTCACAAAATAAAAACCAGAACTGCCCAAGGGCAAAAAATGAAAGAAACCTTGAATACAAATATTTCACTGACATCTCAAAATTAATATTTAACGCACAAACGGAATCGTGGGACGAAATTTTTTTAACAAATTCTTTAGACGAAGCTACAAGTTTATTAATACACAAAATTCAAAAAGTAATTGAAGTTAGTACTAATAAGGTTAAAATAAGTCACAAGGAAAAAAGCAGAAATGATTGGATGACCAAAGGACTAATAAAATCTGCAAACGAAAAAGAAAGACTGTATAAAATCATGAAATATTTACCCACGAAAGAAAATATAGATCATTATAATCAGTATAAAAACAAATTTATACAACTTTTGAGAAAAGCAAAAAAAAATTACTATATAAAACAGTTGAATAATAATTCACATGACTCTAGACACCTATGGTCCACTGTCAATGATATATTCAATAAGTCATCCTATTCAAAAAACAATATTAATGAAATAAAATCAAAAACAGGACAGAAAACAGACAATATTCAGCAAATATGTGATGAGTTCATAGAATTTTTCACAAATATAGGAGGAAACTTAGCAAATAATATCAAAAAAATGCTGATATTCATCTACATGAAACAAGACTGAATAATTCATTTGTATTAACTGAAGTAGACTATCAGGATGTTTTCAATGCCATTATGACTCTAAAAAATAAAAAAAGCCCTGGAGTTGACGAAATTAGAGCTGAACATCTAAAGATACTGGCCAAACAAATAACAGAACCACTTGCTTATATCATTAACAAATCCTTCCAATCTGGAGTATTTCCATCAGCTTTCAAGACAGCAATCATCATACCTATCTATAAATCTAATGATAATACGGACGTCACTAACTATCGACCTATTTCACTTATATCAAGTTTAGCTAAAGTTTTTGAGAAATTACTCCTTAATAAAATGATTAATTTTCTTAATAAATTCAAAATTCTAAATTCAAATCAATATGGTTTTATATGGAAAAGTACCATCGATATGCGTATTTGTGGACTTACAAAAAGCGTTTGACACAGTTAACCACAATATACTATTGGAAATCTTAGAAAGAATAGGTTTTCGTGGAAAGATGTATACTTTAATGGAAAATTATTTATCAAATAGACCGCAATCAGTAAAATTATTAAGCTCGTATAGTAAAGAAATGTTTGTTAAATGTGGTGTTCCACAAGGTACAATTTTGGGTCCTCTGTTATTCAATATTTATTTAAACGATATATTCAAAATTAACAGTACTGGTAAAATCGTCAGTTTTGCAGACGATACTGCTATACTCTATAAAGGTAAGGATTGGAACGACTTAAAAGATATTATCCAAAATGACTTTTGCAAAATTATTCAGTGGTTTAATAACCGAAAATTAACAATTAACTTTACTAAAACTCATTTTTTACCATTTTCATCACTATCTAATCATCTACCAAAATATAACCACCTTCGGTTTAAGGTAAATGATAAAAATATAAAAATCAATAGAGTTAATGATACAAAATATTTAGGAATTTATCTAGATCCCCACTTGAGATGGGATGTACATATTTTTCACATACTAAAGAAAATTAGATTCATAGCATATAAAATAAAATTTCTAACCGGTATATTAACTGAATATTATCTACGAATAATATATCAAGCTTTAGTCGAGCCACACATAACATATGGTATAATAGTGTGGGGTGCTGCATGCGCGACATACTTTAACGATTTAGATATACTTCAAAGAAGAATTTTAAAATCAATGTTAGGCAAATCAAAATTATACCCAACTAATGACTTATATAATGATGCACAAGTATATGATACTAAACAACTTTACTTCTTACATACCATCACTCATTATCACAAAACTATTAGTGAACACGACATAATTAAACATAATCATAAAACCAGATATAAATTACGCGCAAAAAATGTTCCTAAACCAAACAAATCCCTAATGAAACGATGTCACCTGTATATAGCTCCGAAATTGTACGAACATTTACCAAATAATTTAAAACAATTACGCAATACATTAGGCTTCAAAAAAAAAATTAAAAAAAATTATTAACACGATTGGGAGAAATCAAATTAATAAAATAATCTTAAATATTACACAATAAATGCTCTACCATCCTTACCAATAATTTCTTTTTTCTCTCTATTTTATTATATTTTGCAATTCAACATACATATGATCCATGCACAGGCGTTGTCCTCCTATGGATATATTATATTTATTTACTCGTTTCATGTTCCCTCTATTTTAGAGTAAATAAATATTATTATTATTATTAATGTATCGGTTTTTTTTTATTATCACCCTAAAGAAATAACATTCGTTTATTGAGAATTATTTTTCAAATTTTGACTATCACTGCGGATAAACTCGTCCATTTTGGAACTCCACTCTCAATGACGCCGTAAAGGTCTATGTGTGACATCCTATTATGATTCAGGTCGCCAATTTATCGGTTCAAAAAGAGAAAATAGCTGCTGAATTGTTATTACACTAAATAGGCTAAAATATAGATTTTGTACAAGGAAATCCTACAGCTCTTGCGACAGTAAATTTTTTGGTGGTGTCGTTAGATTATTGCCTCCTCAGTTCAAATTGGTTCATGATAAGAGCTGGAGGACTTGCCGCCCTTTTGATGAATGCATTTGATCGAAAATCTCAGAAACCATCGAGCCTATGTAGATAATTAATAGAATCAATTTTCTGTAGAATTAAATTCTTTATCAGTTTGCTTATATAGACATATGCCGTATAGTATAGTTTGTGTTTATAATGGATAAACTAAGGATCTAAGAGTATAAAGCACTACTGTTTTTGTGTAGAGAATGGAATCTGCTACAAAAAAGGTCTCTTCCATTTTTTCCTCTTGGTTCTTGAAGTATGAGGAGGGGGAATTCTTACCAAAATAGTCGTGCTACGTACGTTTTCAACGTTATCCAGATTCAACATTATTTCAGTTGGAGAATAACTTCATAATTATCTATGGTTATAAATACAATTTTAAAGTGAATCCATTTTTTACTACCACATGCAAGTATGGAAAATGTAATATTTTTATTGATAACTTGTGACGTTTCCACTTTGTAGATTGAGAAACGTGCTCCTATCAGTCCATCCATTGGCAATTTTGTCACTGCTTAACTTCAGCAACAGTTGCAGCGATTTTAATGTAAGAGAAGATGTAGTCGATAAAGTTGGTTCATGGCATCACTCCCTTTCCATTAAGAATCGTTTAAAAGCCATGGTATCACGGGCGGTGCTGCAACTAACCCCGCTCCGTCTTGTGGAAACCAAATGCTCTGAAGGTTATGATCTTCAATTTCAAACAGCAAATAGTACTTGAAGGTGTGTGAACTCCCTAATGCACCACATTGACCTTATTACCAGCCGACATTGTTAAGAAATAATCTTTAAAAAATAAACGTTGCGAACGCGAGCTTTCTTTGATAATAAAGATAACCTGATAAAGTTCATTAAAAAAAAGTTCGTTTAAATGAATCACACGTTAGAAGCTTGGCAAACTGGTCACGCAGGCATGGAAAGCGGCTTTCATTTAGCCATTTTATGGACCCACCCTTCTTTACTCTTTTCTAGAAAGGGCCTGCACGTGCAGGTGCTACAATACAAGTGGGGTGCATGTGCGTGTGTATTGTCATTGCTATTGTGTACGGGGACATTTTCTGGTTAATCTTTACTTTAATCTGTATTTCTCATCGCATATTAATCGTACTTCGCATTTTATACCAGCATTCACTTTTGCACTATTTACAGACTTTTCTTTATTAGAGTGTTCTGTTGGGCACTTTACTTCATATTTCTCCGTCATCATGTTGTTTGGACTTTTCCCAGACTAGTCCATAGTGATCATTGATTTGACATGGATAGTGACCTTGAAGGTTATGTTCTAGGCCAGATAAACTTTGGCCATTATTAAATTTCATATCAGATGCTGCTAAACGTGAGATGGGTTGAAATAATAAATGACCATTGTCATAGTATTAAAGCAGAGGTGGGATAAGAATAACTGAAGGGAAAGGGAGTGGGAGGAACAGTTCTTTTATGGATCGTTTCTGAAGCATCTCTACCAAGAGTCCAACAGTAGTCTGCAAGCATGGAAGGATTCCACTTTCCCTGGTACCTTTTTCCATTGTTGAAATATCCTGATGAAAACGTTCGCCGTGCTCATCACTTACGGCTCCGCAATTGTCAGGAAAAAAGTCCAGGTGTGAGTGTAGGAAATGTATCTTAAGAGACATATTACAGCCCATCTTTTGATACGATGACAGCATATTTTTGACAAGGGTTTTATAGTTGTCAGCTTTTCTATTTCCCAAGAAATTAGTGACCACCAGACGGAAATCATTCCAAGCAGTTTTTTCAATACCTGTTAAAGTGTTTTCAAACTGTGTATCTTTCAAAATATTTCGAATCTGTGGCCCAACAAAAATACCTTCTTTAACCTTTGCCTCACTTAGTCTTGGAAATTTCTGACGCAGGTGTTGAAAAGCTGACCCATCTCTATCTAATGCCTTGACAAAGTTTTTCATTAGGCCCAACTTGATATGCAGTGGTGGTAATAAAAAATTTTTCGAATCTACTAATGGCATATGCTGTACATTTTTTTGACCTGGCTCTAGGAATTGACGAACAGGCCAGTTTTGTCTGGTGTAATGAAGTGCCTTTGCCCGACTGTCCCATTCACACAAAAAACAGCAAAACTTTGTGTAGCCTAGCTGCAGCCCAAGGAAAAGTGCAACAACTTTCAAATCGCCACAAATATGCCACTGGTGCTCATCGTATTTTATGCATGTCAATAGGTACTTCATATTGCCATATGATTCTTTCATGTGAACTGCATACCCTACAGGAAGAGATGATAAAATATTTCCAATATGCAATAACACTGCCTTTAAACTCAATGTTGAACTGTCTATAAACAATCTCCATTCGTCTGGGTAATAGTTTATATTTAAAGCCGCCAGTAAGCCGTTAATGTTACTGCAGAAAACCAAGTTATTCTCCATATTGAAAAATGGTTCTAAGTCTTTGTGGCGTTTACGAAAAACACATACCGAAACATCGTCTTCTAACAAGTTCCACTGCTGCAGTCTTGATCCAAGTAACTCTGCCTTACATTTTGGAAGTTCTAAATCTCTTACAAGATCATTTAATTCTGACTGTGTTATTTTGTGCGGTTGGTGGCATGACGTGCTCGGTATAAAATCAGGATCTCTTGACGTTGATGGCATATCTTCTTCCTGACGAATCACTCGAGCGCCATGATCTGATTCGTTTTCTGATTCGCAAGTGTAGGATTCTTTGGGATTTGGAATAGGATTTTCGTCACTGTGAGGCACAGGTCTCATCGCAGATGGTATGTTTGGGTAGTTAATAACCGATTTTTTTTCTTGGACATACCTGTGGCTTGTCCAACACAAGGTACCATGCAAAAGTAACAATCATTAATATGATTTGTAGGCTCTCTCCAAACCATTGGGACAGCAAAGCTCATAGACCGTTTTTTGCCATTTAACCAGCTCCTCAGACTTGAAGCACATGTATTACAGCAGATGTGGGGTGCCCACTGTTTGTCTTGATCACCTAGTTTACAACCGAAATAAAGCTGATACGCCTTTGTTATTAGTGGAGTAATAGACCGTCTCTGAGACGCAAAAGTCACATCACCACACACGTAACAAAACTGATCTGGATTGTTTACACACTTTCGAGACATCTTGCATGAACGTTGTCAGCCAACTGAGGAAAAAATGGCTAATATAAAACAATATAATGTACACGTATGTATAACGTAACACAATCATGCCGATTAAATCATCTTTCCTTGCCGAATATAAAAATGTAGCACGTCCATTCTTGTGAATTACAGTGTATTAACACTGTCACAGCTTGGAACACATATAATTACCGTATCTCTAAAACTTGAACTAATATTGAAAAAATAAGTAATTAACTAATTTAGCCGCAAGCGTTCTTTCAGTGTACCTGGTGTACAACACACACAAAATTCATCAAGCCACTTAAGCAGTAGAAATAGGAATTTCAATGTTGGTTTTCACCATTTTGAATTTATATAATTTTAATATAGCCAGTGTCACTCGTGCGAATCCATATTTCATATGACAAAATCCAACAAGCCCGTGCGATAGAAATTTGGCATTGCTTATTAAAATCAGCTATTTTGAATACTCAAGGTGTCCCAGAAATAACACGCCAGAGTGACGCGCGAGGTAGATTGACTGTAAATCAACATGACCTTAGTAAACATTTTCTAGTTTTCGAGATATTGCCAGTTTTAAGCTTTTTCAAAAACTTCTTCTTTTTGATAATTTTTTGCCTGCTTTGGCTATAAAGAACTTCTAGCTTATGTTTATTTCCTGGGCTACCATTAATAGTTGGTTGAGACAACCGAGTATTCATTTCATTGAAAACTACCACGGTATGCTAAGAAAAAAATGTATTGCATTTTGCTTCAATGTGAAAACCTTTACTAAAGTTTGACTAATCACTGTGAAAAAAATATGTACCCGAATGAATCGGCAAATGATCCTAAAAACTTAAGATTTTTTGCAACATCATCTACTCATTCTTTTGGAAAATGCGCCTCAGATCTGAACCCTCTGGATTTTCTCATTAGGGATATTTAAAACATAGGGTCCATGGAAAACCAGTTCGATTAGCCGATGAATTGCTTTAACGAATCTTTCAAGCAGTACGCAAAATATCCTATTTAAGTAGTTTAAAAGGTTACCATTTTTAAGTAGATGCAGGTTATGTATAAGAATCAATGGTAGACATTTTGAAAATCTGTTGCCAAAATAATAATGATAATAATAATCATTTATTTCAGGCAATATTTACATTACAAGGTGTTAATTTAATTTTCATTTAGTTAATTTAAGATGTTAACAGTGATTCATAATTCTTTATTTGATTTGAATGTTGTAAAAGTCAATAGAAATAAGAATGGAACCTAATATTCTGTTCATTATTTTGATGCCTGCAAACAGCAATGGATAAAAAAGAATAATGGATAGCTGTTTTAGACATTTGCTAAAATAAAAAACTATTTCAGCAACTACAAAGTTGCACGTTGGACACAAAATACAGCTGCACTTATTACTTTTATTTGTAGTATTTAAATAATATCAAAAGAAACTACAAATTTTATACTATTTTTGAAAGAGCATCAAATAGTTAGTCTTTAAGGTCATTTGTTAACTCAGTCTGGTACATTTTTCTTCAAAAACTTGAGTCAAGGTTTTCGCATTTAAACCAAATGTGATAATTTAGTTTTTTTAGCATACCGTGTTAGTTTTCAATGAAACGAATACTTGGTTGTCTCAGCTAACAACTTACAAGTTCTTTATAGCCATAACATGCAAAAAGGAGCAACAAGTAGGGATTTTTTGAAAAAACTCAAAAGTGGCAATATTTCGAGAACTACAAAACTTTTACTGAGATCATGTTGATTTTATCTGATTGATCTGAAGCCAATCTACCTCCCGTGTCACTCTGGCGTGTTATATCTGGGACACCCTGTATAAGATTTTAATATACCCAGTCACTGCACTGCCAAGACGAATCCGGAAATATATTTTTTTGTCCACATACATGCATACATACACACTCGCGATAACCCCTCATTCTGAGACAGTCGGGTAAAGAGGCGTCACACGAAGGTGTCGTGAATGCTTTTAGTATGATATGATTGGTGGATATCATGGATAAATCGCCAAAAGAACTTTTTCACTCATTTATCCAGTGTGAAGTCCTGTCATAAAATTTTCTTGGGCTGTCTTAGGAAGAACAAATACTACACACATATTATCATACCCGCCTTTCCCTGCCCCGCTCTCCCCCACTCATCCCCATTCGTCTCGTTTTCGGTTCCAGTCAGGTGTTATCGATCGCTCGTAGCCTCAGCGTGGCGTTAGCGACGGCGTCACCGTGTTCCTCTGGGGCATCGCGTCCCCTTGGGACACAACATCCCGCACTTGATGATGTCCACAACACGTTCCTGCGTCTCAACAACCTGCGATGGTGCCGGTGCACAAACAGCATCTGGAAACGGTTGCACTGGCCACTTGGGAGCATCACAGTATGCAATGTGGTTTACGCGGTGCCCGGACTCGCGAATTCCCGGAGAATATCGACCTGGGAGGTGAGAAGCTGAGGACTGCGTAGGGTGCGGGGGAAAGTGGAGCTATGCACCACATAATATATAGATGTTCGTAATATAGTGGTATTATGTCAGAAAACCATCCTAGAGGTCATTTGTGTCGCATTACTAAGTTAGAGCTTAATTTATTGGTTGGCCAACCGTGTACAACGTTGTATAACGGAATGGAAGCAAGCGACTTGCTGATAGCCTTCAGAATAATTAGTTCTCCGACAGATTTACAATGGATGGAGGTTATTCAAAGAAAAACCTTCTGATGCTTGAATACGAGAAACATCAATATGTCAAAAGAGAACTAGAATAGCTCATAAACAGGGGATGTGGAGAGACTTATTAAATGACTTAGAAGGCGACGTTTGGAGTCAAGCATACAACATAGCCATGAAAAAGCTTAGACTCATAGACTTAGATACTAAACAGCAAATAAAAATTGCAGAGGGATTGTTTTCGAAGTACTCACACACCGAATGGAAGTTTGAGGAAACACTGGACGTACCAGAGTTGACCATGAGTGAGCTGGAAGACGTTGCAACGTACTTGAAAACAAGTATGACACCAGAACTAGATGAAATACCAAATGAGGTCGTGAAAACGCTGATTAAAGAGATACCCGAAAACATGCTGTCTTTGATAAACCAATGCTTCAGAACGGGGGTCTTTCGGAAGAGGTGGAAGGTGAAGTTTCCGTGTTGATAATGCTTTGTTTTTTTCTGGGCGTTAAGTAAGACCAAACATGTTGTCACATATTTATCTGTCTTTCAGGCGACAGATCATTTGTTTTTGACGCTATTATACAGTGTGCTGCAACAACAGCCTGAACATGGTGTTCTTGAGGTGTCGATGCACTATTTCTTACATTTCAGACCCATGACCGCAGGTAATAATGACTTAGCCCCATGGCCCCCGATATGCCGAACCGTTCAGGCTGATCCTGCAATGAACTGTGTAGTAGTGGTAAAAACAAAGCCTTCATATGTGGTTTCATTTAACGTCATATTTTAACTTTAGAGTATATTATGTCTGACCAGCAACATTAAGTAGAGGATGTGTTGTTATGAATACTGTTGACCAGTGGCGAAGCGTCCATGTAACCATTGTTACCATTGGTAACAGTTAAAAATCTTAAAAATACATATTTTATGACTATACTAAAATTCAGCCCAAGTGAGACCACAACATCGCAAACTCGAAGCGTGATCAGCGCGTGATCGATGTTCCCGCAGAGGGTCTCATTATAGTTCAGGCATTTTACGGCTTGAAGTTGTAGTTTGAAGCGCTTGCTTTTTCAACTAATAGTTTCATTTCGTAGCTTTTATTTTTCTTTTTTTAAACTTTCCGCCCCTCATATTGATGCTTTTGTTAAATACAATGTCCTGAAGTGGCTCCAATATAAAACTCCATGAATTTGGAAAACATGCAGTTTCGAACATTTTTTAAGACCTAGTTAGACTATAGCAATACAAAACCCGCCGTTGCGCCGCGTTGATGTCTACAAAAACCAGAGTTGTAATCAGGCCGTGGCGTGGCGTCGAGTGCATCGCTGTTATAAGTTCTGTTATATCTGGTGTGTTTTGACCATGTCTTCTACCGACACAGCTGATGAAGGGAGAACTACATTGAGTCCACCCAGGAAACGATCAAGACAAAACCATTTGAGCATCGAAGTGAAAGAAATTATTTTAAATGTTTACAAATGTGAAACGGAGGAAAAACCTGAGCTCAGCGTCAACGATGTTGTGCAGAGGGTGGCGAATAAAGTTGGAGTTTCTCGTGCATCGGTATTTAGAGTACTCAAAGAATATAAATTACGGAATGCATTTGCCGAACCTAAAACGAATCAGAACCGTAAAAGCCAAATTAAAGAAATAGATGATGCTGACAGACATGCGATCAGAAGGAAGGTTCATGAATTCTTTTTCCAGAATGAAATTCCTACAATTGATATGATTTTGAAAGTAGTGAATGAAGACTCAGATTGGCCGAATTTTAGTAAAACGACGTTCTACAGGCTATTAAAGGAACTCAACTTCAATTGGCAGAAGAGAGGCCGAAACAGTTCATTGATGGATAGAGATGAAATTATACTATGGAGGAGAGAGTATTTGACAAAAATAAAAACATACAGGAGCCAAAACCCTAGAATTTACTTCCTGGACGAGACGTGGATAAATGCTGGCCATACAAAATCAAAAGTTTGGGTGGACCAAACAGTAACGTCAGCAAGAAGAGCGTTTTTAGATGGGCTTTCAACTGGGCTTAAAAACCCTACAGGTAATGCAAACATTCCATTTTAGAAAATCCAACAATAGTTATTAGATAATTTTTCATAGCCAAAGTGATTTAAATGAGGCATTACACATTATCAGATATCTAGAAAAAACGAGGGGATGTTCACTCTGGAAATCAATGTATTCTACGTTGGAATTCTTATGGTATCGATGACAAGATTTTTTACAGCAATGCGAGCGTTGCAGAGACAACATATCTCATCCGTCATGGAATGTAACACGTTAATTAACAACGTCAGACATTGCGTTGATTTGTAAATTTTTCGATAAGTTTGTCACACTTGATAATTTTTTAGTTTAATTGATGTTGCCTGTTTCTTTTTGTTTTTTAAGCTAACCAGATTCATCAACAGATTAAATGATGCATTGGTTGAAGTGTCCGATATATCTCACCGCATGCATCCCGCTATCATGAGAAACAATATAGCATCGTATATAAAATACAGAAATGTGTCCCTATCTCCGTGGCCTCAGTACTCTTGTGAAAGACATATAATGTACATCCGTATTTAACAAGTTTTATCTTTATAGGCAAAGGAAAAAGGCTCATTATTTGCCACATCGGGAGTGTAGATGGCTACGTGAAGGAAGGACTATGGTGTTTTGAATAAAAAAAAACACTGACTACCACGAAGAGATGAATGGTGAAGCATTCAAAAACTGGTTTTTAGGCATTTTACCACGTCTTAAAGACAATTCTGTGGTGGTCCTGGATAATGCTCCGTATCATTCTCGGAAATTAGAAAAAATTCCAAATTCATCTTTTAAGAAATCAGAGATACAGGACTGGCTACGTGCAAAAAATATAACTTTTGATACGTTTATGTTGAAATTACAACTTCTAGATCTTGTGAAGCAACACAGAGCAAAATATGATAAATATATAGTGGACGAGATGGCAAAAGGGCACAATAAAATGGTACTTCGTTTGCCTCCTTACCACTGTGAGCTCAACCCCATTGAGCTCATATGGGCAGGTATAAAGAATTTTGTTGCTGAACACAACACAACATTCAAGTTTTCCGACATGAGAGAGCTGTTTAACCTTGCGTTGCAGAGAATCACACCAGAAAAATGTTAAAATGTGTGAAGCATGTTCAGGAGAAAGTGGAGGTTGCAATGTGGGAGCTAGACAACATAATTGAAAGGCATATTGAACCGCTAATTATCAACATCTATGATGACAGCTCTTCTAGTGAAAGTGAAAAATATTGATGTTATCAAACACATACGTATAATTACTTTTTGTGCCCCCCTTAACTTTCAATCACCTCTATTGACTCTGTGACAGTAGTGTTGTGTTATTATTTACTGATGTCTCTTTTTCAAATATTTAGTTCTGAAATATCACCTTAATATGTCCATAGTTTTGAGTCCGACCCTGCTCGGTTCTTGTGCTACGACCATCATGCCAGCGACGCGTGCTGGTTGTTGTGTCTGGTCTCACTTGAAATGGATTCAAGTAAGTAAGTACTGTGAAATAATTTCATTTATTTGTTTACCAACAGCGATATGTAATAGTAATTCAGTAAATAGCAAATTAGCCCCACGAAAATAATGCGCCCTATAGTGTCTAGTTTTTGCGAACACGATGAAGCTGATTCGCCTCGACTTGGTTATCGGTTGTTACCATTTTTATTTATGGATACACTTGGTAGTCTGTCGGGGACCGTCGGCACCGAGTGCGTGGGGCGCTGCGACTATTATATGGGCTTGTTACCATTTTTTGATTTGGTTACTCACTTCTCACTCGTTAGTAGCCGTTTTGGTTACCGGTAGTAGTGTGCGTGCAATTAAACATGGATGAGTGTCTCTGCGTAATCGATCAACTACTTGAAAAGTCATTCTCCTTGTATAATTTTTAAGAAAAAAAAGGAGATCATTGAAGATGGAAGACTAACACCTATTTTAGATAATTTTAAAAAGGAATAATAAAGTAGTTTGATATTTTAAATTAAGTTGGTATATGGAAACTCTTGGTTATGTGGTTGCAAAAAACAGATTGTATTGTTGGCGATGTCATCTGTTTTATACAGAAAAAACTGGGTGGACCAGCTGCGGAGTCAAGAATTTAAATAGTTTTAGGGCTCTAAAGAGGAGACATGAAATTTCTCCTTTACATGTGAGATGTGTAGCTAATTTAGTTCAGTTTGGCAAAACAAGAATCGAAAGTTGTCTTAACCAAGCTTTTAGGCAGCCCACTTCTAGATACCGTATGTTTTTTGGCAAAACAGGAATTACCGTTCATTTTGAAGGGGATGACTCTGACAATAGAGGAAATTACAGGGAATTGTTAACAATCATTGCCAAAAAAGATCAAAAATTTTTCGAACATCTAGAAACGTCGACTGTTTTTTCGGACGGCTTGGATTAGTCATAGCATGAGGTATATCAAATGCCCCAGAATGTTTACCTTAATTTAAAAATGGTTTAAATAAAATACCTAAGATAAGCAAAAACTTATATTTGGGAGGTTCAAAATAAACTTTTTTTAATAAGATTTTTCACATCTGGTTTTGGTAACAGTTTAGGAAAAGTCACGCGTCGCCACTGCTGTTGACTGGGTAAATATTTTGAAGTATTATATCTTTATTAACTGTTTGCGTTACAATCCTTTGAAATTTCACTTCTATCCAATGCCTAAGTAGGTATAAATCGAATGAATTGTAATTTTGACTATTGTACATATCTGCAAATAATTCTGAAAAAGTTGAGAACACGATTTTCAAAATCATATTTTGTCCAATAACTATTCGAAAGAAGTTTATAATAATTTCATTCAAGTATAGAAGCCATAGAACTTAAAAAAATGGTTTATGGAGATACTGGCTCATTAGTCGCCAACCAAATTGGAATGAAATATTATGATTTTCATTTGCATATAACGGCGACGGTATTAGGTTTTGAGGTTTATTATTGTTGTTCTACGAAGTATGTTCTGAGACCTATCCTAAATAAGTTTTGCAAGTGGCCGTCTTGGTGATGAATGCGCAGGAGGAGTGTTAGGAGGAACTATCAAAAAAGTGATTGGTGATGTAATTAACGTAGGTACATCGACAAACGGACTGAAGACCTTGGTGGCCAATGCCATGGATTTTATGACATCAAATGAAACGTATGGTATATCATATTCTGTACGGTTTATGTTATTACCTCATACGTGAATGATATTCTCGAGATAGTCCTTTTTCTTTCTGTAGATCGTCGATAGAGAAAATATGATTGAATATATTCCTCGCACGAAACTTCCAGATGAAAGTGGTTTACTGTCTGATCTTATAAAGTGAAGCCTCACGATAGAGACCCACTAAGGGGTTGGGAATACGATATTATCTGAGGTTTTTATGTCTACCGTAGAAGATGAACATCGGCAGAATTGTTCGGATTTGAAGCTAATAATGAGATATACTTTCTTACGATATCCTAAGATGATTGAGTCTTCGGACAAGGAAATGTCTGTCTAAAAACAGCACCAATGGCGTACCCTGGAGTTCACACAGAGACAGATTTATACTAAGTGACATATACATCCGAACACCCAGTTTAAATGGTTTTATTTTAATAAAAGTTGGTGAATGTATTTATCTTACTGTAAATAACAAGTGAAAAAATTTTCAGCCTTATCAGTTCGACATTCCGGTTTTTTTATACTGCTTTTTTTTAATTCACTAACGCACTAAAAATGAATATTTCAGCCGCAGTAAAGAATCAACGTTGGCGGATTTTGGTTCTTGACATCCTTTACGATCGGTTACGATGCCTAGAGTACGGAGACCTGTACGATTTCGTCAACTTAGTGAGTTTGATAGGGGCCGTATAGTGGGACTTCAGGAAGCTGGACTTTCTTCTCGGGCAATTGCAGTTAGAGTGCAAAGAAGTGTAGACACTGTGGTTAGGTGTTGTCAGGCATGGCTTCGAGAAGGCCGTACGCAAAGAGCAAGGGGCACTGGACGCCGCCGTAGAACAACAGACCGTGAAGATCGCCACCTAAGATTATTGGCCTTAAGGGACCGTTTCTCCACTACCAGGTCTATTGCAAATGAATGGTTTGCAGAAGACGGAAGACCTATTGGCATGCGAAGTGTTTACCGACGAATGAGAAGTTTTGCCTTGTTTTCATACCGGCCACACTGGGTCCTCCCTTTAACTCGAGAACACCGACGTAATCGCCTTGAGTGGTGCAGACAACGGTCACTCTGGGATCAGGAATGGAACAGTATTGTCTTTAGTGACGAGTCTCGATTTTGTTTAGGCATGCACCATGGTCGTGCCAGGGTTAGAAGGCGACGTGGTGAAAGGAGGAATCCACAGTTTTTGTTGAAAGACATGTTCATCACACTGTTGGAGTTATGGTTTGGGGTGCTATAGCTTATGGTTCCAGGTCACCTTTAATCTTCATCAGAGGTAACATGAACGCGCAGCGTTATATCCAGTTCTAGAACCCCATCTTTTACCCTATCTTGACACCCTGGCAGATCCAACTTTCCAACAAGATAATGCCCGACCACATGTTGCAAGAGTCACAATAGACTTCTTTCAACATAATGATGTCACATTGTTAGCATGGCCACCAAGATCTCCCGACTTATCTCCAATTGAGCACGTGTGGGATATGATGGGTAGGAGATTGCTCAATTTGCAACGTCCTCCTCAGACTCTAGA
Source organism: Acanthoscelides obtectus (assembly GCA_963669975.1). Lineage (NCBI taxonomy): Eukaryota > Metazoa > Arthropoda > Insecta > Coleoptera > Chrysomelidae > Acanthoscelides > Acanthoscelides obtectus. The sequence goes on along the minus strand of CAVLJG010000008.1, from coordinate 73,368,232 downwards.
AGCACTTCGAGAGGAGTTGATGGTTGCCTGGAATGAGATACCACAGGAGGACATTGACCACCTGACCAGAGGCATGCCTAGGCGCGTTGGAGGATGCGTAGCACATCAGGGTGCATCCACACATTATTAAAGGTCAAATGGCTTTAAAGCAGTGCAATCATTTTGAAATTTTTATCATTTACTTATTATGCTTCATTATGTACTTATAAAAAATTTTGTTGAAATAAAACCATTTAAACTGGGTGTTCGGATTTATATGTCACTTAGTATACTTCAAAAATACAATTTTTCTTGATGGAATCTTTTTACGTTGAGATGAAAAATCCAATGTATATAGATAACACACCACCTTTCAGAATTTGATGTTAATGGTTAAGATTCTGACAGTTATTCTGTTTCTTTTTTTACAAAATCGAATAAAGGCAATTTGTTATATTACTATTTATCTATATTATAATTTTTGAGTACAAAAAAAACTTCTCAATAGATGAATCTTTGTTCGTTTAGGGATAGAGGAACAAAAAAATAGAAAATAAGGAACGTTCATTTGTTGTATGATTTATCCCATTTACGATTTAGCATAACTGTGAACATCATATTAAGGTAAATAGATCACTTGTATATCAAATTTGTCTTTGTTCCATCACCTTTTCAACAAAACTTTTTTCCCATCTATGTTTGGCAGCTTTGAACCGCAACCACACAAGCGTCCTCTAGCGGGAGCAAAATCGGACATCACAGCTATTAGCTGTTACATTTCACCTCTGTCCGGGTTTTGACAAAAACTGAAGTATTTGGCGTAATTATTTATATTTGACGGTCAACCCTCCACCGTATTATTATTATGCGTATTGCCACAATCACTCATATACCGCAAGAAAAGCGTAAAATATCCGCAACCCTTTACGAGCTTCACCGACGTTGAGCTCGTGCAAGATGAATCCGATTAAGGGCTATTTCACGCTACAACGCGATTACTTTTATCTCCACTTCAGTAAAACTTCCAAAGACCACCGATAAGGCATTGTCTCCACGAACCGCAAGTGTTGTGCTGGGGTGCGGTTACCAGGACCGTAATACAAGCAAGCACATGGTAAAATTTCTTTAGTTTAATTGTTCATGGAAAATAACAGCCTGATTGAAATTTGGGGAAGAAACTAAAAAAATACAGTGGGTATTCTGCAATGGGTAAGAATGTTTTGTTATTCTGGTGCTTAACCTTTTTCGTGAGAAACGCTGGGATAGAAATTTATTGTAAAGAGCAAATTTACCGGAGGTTTTGCAATATCAAAAAAGAAACGAACTGATATATTTCGTTACATTCCGGTTTAAGAAGGAAAAATGTTTTATGTAATATATGTTTCTTATCAGCTTTAGATCATCCTTTGGAACTGCGTCTAAGTTATGCTATGGAGTTATACTATACATTATATTGAAGTAAACGGAAAACATAGACAGTTTAAATGAGTTCTTGTTCATTATATGAACCTTAATTATATTTTTTTCCATGCACGACCAAAATAACGAAGATAAACTGAATTATCCTTGAAAAATGAATATAAATTCCAGCTATTATAATTTTTCTGGTGGCGATGTACCACTTAAGGGTGAAGTGAATTTTTCTAAGAGACTAGAGATTTTGAAAAGTTGAGCTTCGATTCATACTCGTTTCTAAACGCACATACTGATTGAAGATATAGTTCCTCAGTATAGTTTGACAACTTGCACAGGTACTGTTTCCGAAGAAGATATTTTTATATATAGTACTTATCCTTGTATTGACAGTACATATTCGATGATTTCTTGAAGTCAGATCTAACATACCTTAAGTAAGCATGAGAAGTGCTGACATTTTCTGATTCCCAGCACAAGACAAAACTTTATGATACAATACTTTATATTTTTGCCTTTTGCACATTACGAACGACTTCCTAGAATCAAAAAAGCTTCAGACACAACAAACATTGACATTTCTCGCTTGTATCGGCTTTTCGTACGAGATGTGAAAGCTTGATCTCATTTTTTCCCATTTAGCCTTAATAATGCACTAACAAAATAATACCTCCAGGTAAAAGTAGTGGCAAAAACTCGTAACTTGGCCACCGTTGATCATTTTTGCCGATCCCGTTATACCACATGCTCATTTATTGGTACCTGGTTATTAAATAAATCAACTCCAAATTTTAGGACTGTCACGATAATTTGAATTTAGAGGATCGCTAAACTCGGGTGTCGATATATTGTCTTAAGGAATTAAATGTTTAACGGGAAGAGGAAATTAATTTCAGCGATCGAAATTCAGTTAGGATCAGGCCCCTGGTGCATAGATAATATAGACAAACACAACATCCAACGCTCGAAATGTTACTTCCGAGGCCAGGAATCGAACCCGTGAGTCTCCGATCCAATAAGCTAGCAGGCGACATCGCAAAACATGGTTACCCAGCCCCTGGCTACCGGTATCAAATTCGTGACATTATTGATGACGTTGAGTGAAGTAAACAAATTGTAGTTGCAGAATATCTATCAATTGTGAAAACCAGTGGTTTGTATGTACTTTTGAAGTAAGCCTTTGGATTTGAAAAATGGTTGGGTCAACCTATTAACCTTCACCCAATCTGGGCAACGTTATTTTTGTATCTAGGTCGTAAAAAGGGCTGCGCGGGTACTAACACGCAAGGAGATATAAGCGCTTTTTCCACCCGATATATCATTTACTCGATTGCCTAGCAATAAATAAATAAATAAGAATAGGCCGCGCAGTTTCTATATTGTGTTCAACTTGGGCTTATTCGGGGTAATTTAAAATAACGAGCTCTGTAGGTACTTTATCGCTCTAACGCCTAAACAAGTCCGGGGACTTAAAGTGGGACAATCTACTGTCCGGTCGTAAGTTTTAAATGTTGACACAAACCTCATTTTGGAATTAAAACAGATCTGTTATAAACAAAATATTCAGAAACGAGCTGTAGCGGGACGATCTTCCTGTTTCTTTACGAAACTGGTAAAATTTAGTTTGACAATTCAGTTATGTGAATTTCATACCTTCATCCGTCGGTAATATCACAGTACTTCGACTGATTTGAATGTATAATGCAATTACACTATTCATCCAGACTGGAAGCCCTCTATTAATGTCCTACTCCCACTCTGGGGATTCCCATTACTGGAGGATTTGTCAGACACCCACCCTAGCGTTGTGGTGATGTAGGGTCGGATGGTGAGATTGTATCAGATCTCGTTTGGCTTATTCCGGGGAATGCGTAGTTATGGTTAATACTGACAAATATGAGAAGGAATTGGTGGCTGGGGAGTAACATACGTTCAGTGTAATCTTGACGATATCACTGATGCAATTTGTTAGCCTGTGTTATAAGTTTGCCTGAAAAAACGTACATGTTTTTTTGTTTTTTGGTGTTTTATCAGAACAGCTCATCTTTACGCACTATGGAGGTGGTGGTTGCCGTCCGTTTTAGTTACATTAAGATTAAAAATACACGCATTTTGCACCAATGGCTAAAGCGAAATAAACCTACAGTATGTTCAGATAAGAGATAGACCGGATGTAAACAAAAGGTTCGGGTGATTTTCACGCTAACGCCGCCGTCTCGACGTAAAACTGGAGCCCTCATTGGCCAATTCGCAATTAAATGCCTATGCCGAGCGGCAGAGCAGTCGTATCAAGGCAGAGTCACATTCAGGTTCAGACGTGTTACGTATGTCGTGTGCATCATTGCAATTTGATATTTCTTTGGACGTTTTCGTTTGTTATCTTATTAAGTTGTTGAGTTTGTCGTTGTTATTGTTATACCTTGTTATTGATTGTTATTGTTATCAACTGCTTGCGCAAAATGCCCAGTAGTACAGATACTGCCGATGAAGTTGTAAACTCCTGTAGTCCACCTAGGAAACGCTCTAAAAAAAGACACCTGAGTGCAGAAATGAAAGAGGTCATTTTGAATATATATAAGATCGAGCGCGAGGAAAACGAGGCATCAACCATCAAAGAAATTGTTGTGAAGGTTTCTCACAAAGTTGGGGTGTGTCGCGCATCAGTGTTTAATGTGTTAAGACAATACAAAAAAAATCTCACCTTTTCTGAGCCAATGACCAGTAAACATCGCAAAAGTACTGTTAAATCATTGGATGAAGCTGATAAGCATGCGATTAGGAGGAAAGTGCATGAATTCTTCTTTAGGAATGAAATACCTACTATAGATAAAGTACTGCAGGAGGTAAATGGAGATACAACGTTGCCAAATTTCAAACGATCAACTTTCCATGCGTTACTGAAGCATTTAAATTTCAAATGGAAAAAACGGGGTCGTAATAGTTTACTACTGGATAGAGAAGAAATTGTGCTATGGAGGAGGGATTATTTAACAAAAATTGGGAAATATAGAAATCAAAACAGGAAGATTTATTACCTTGATGAAACGTGGGTAAACGCAGGACACACTACAAGTAAAGAATGGGTTGATGATTCTGTAACTTCATCCAGGAGGGCCTTTCTAGATGGACTGTCCACCGGATTAAAAATTCCAGCAGGTAAATACGAGTAATAGACAACAATCGGATGTTTTTCAAACCTTGGGAACAAGGTTCTAAACATTAATTCCAGGGGACAGATAAAACATATTACATGTAACAAAACTTTTGATAAAATGCGTGGATGTTTTATTGTCATTTTCATTTGTTAGAACTTTTTTAAGCCATGTTTTTATGTGTTTTCGATATTTCAATAATTTTTTAATATAATCTTAAAATATTTCAAATATTCTAAACTTAAAAAAAGTTACTAAGTTTTATATTGTGTACCGTTCCTAATATTTCTAATAATTTTAATTCATACTTTAAGCGTATTTCAGGTTCCTGATCATTCATTTTTTAAAGGTTTATAACTTTAAATTAAATTGTGAAGCGCTGAGTAATCATACGACGTTCAATATTCTTTCTTTCAATATGACTAAATAATCCCAATTATAGCAATCTGATACTCATGTCTCAATGTTTTTTCGCTGAATGTGATGAAAACATTTGAAAATGGTTCGCTTATTGAAATAAATCTACACCACTTAGTACTTCGATTTCCAGGTAAAGGGAAAAGGCTCATTATCTGCCATATTGGCAGTGAGGATGGATTTGTTGTTGACGGTCTGTGGTGCTTTGAGTCTAAGAAAACTGGAGATTACCACGAGGAAATGAATGGCGAATCGTTTGAACAGTGGTTTTCAAAAATTTTACCGAACTTAGAGGAAAACGCAGTAATTGTGTTGGATAATGCGCCTTATCATTCTCGAAGAATGGAGAAGGTCCCAACAACGGCTTCAAGGAAAGTTGATGTTCAAAATTGGCTCCGCTCGAAAAATATCAACTTGTTCAACCATGCACATTTTTTTACGTTTTGAACGTATTAACTTGATTACATATTTACGTAGAAATCAAAAAATATACTAATCAATATTCTAAAAGCAATTTTAAGAGATATACGATTATTTTTAATTTAGGCTAATTTAAACGCCATTTTGAGATTATATTCGACTGTATTTCACCAAACATCAGGCGGCATCCGAAGCTGGAAATCGAAGCGAAAATTTTAAAACCCTTATGTATATTTACATCATTATATATTTCTTACCCCACACCCACATGATCCTATATCCATCACCAATCGTATACACATCGAATTGTGCTAATTTACTACAAAGTTACGCAAAGCAGCATCTACTATCTAAAATATGTACTGCGTGACTCTTAATACGTCCCTGCCGAATGTTACAGCGTTCGATGATCACGTGGTCTTGTTTATGTCCGGTCTATCTCTTATCTGAATATACTGTAAGCCGTCAACAAAGATTAGATTAGATCCTTTATGGTTGTATCTATAAGGGATACAGCAGAGTATAAGAACTGCTGAACAGTGGACCAGCTGTATTCTGACGATGACTATATTCTCTATTTATTTGTTGTACTCACACAAATAAGAACCCATCCATCTAACATTTGAGTGAAAAGGGCAATCAACAAGAATATTCACAAACGAACATCATGTCAATGAATTGTAAAGCAGTTTTCGTTGCATTTCAAAATTGTGCAAAAGCTCCATAGAACCGCCTTTGGGACCACCTTTTCCCCATCTATGTAAGCTGTCAGCGCATTTATTATTATTTGTCCGTATTCTATTCAGCGTTGCCTATGTTTCATGAGTCAGATCAAAGCATGGTGATGTCTGATTGGTAGGGCCATTAGTTGACTTCTTAGAGGTAGTTGTCCTATCAGAGCCTTCTCTAGGCGTTCCTTAAGGTTTAATGCTCCAGATGTGAGAAATTTCCTGCTAGCTCTTGGTGGCTTCTGGTTATATTTCCCTTTCCATCCTTGTTTTCCTTCGGGCTACACCCGTATCCAGATGTGAGGGCATGTTTTTTTTTCACTTCGGTGTTTTCGATTCACATCGATGGACCAGATGAGACTAGCAGCATTTTCACCTGTCTAAGAAAAAGTATCTTTTTAAATTAGTATTTTACGATTTAAAAAGAATATAGTATTAATTTTTTGGTCCAATAGAACAAATATTATCGATTAAGGACCTAAGAAAAGTGTCAACTGGAGTATTTTCCTATCTTGCTTACCTATTTAATTCGCTATACAATCACACAGGTGAGTATAGCTTGAAGGCGATATGTAATCTAGGCAAATTATTTTATGTTTGCCCACATTGTGATCAAACTATCCTCTTAGTCAATTTATATAATTCCGGGTTAGCTATTGATATTATGAATTGATATTATAAAACCGTTGTTGTCTATATAATAATAATAATAATATTTATTCACTCAATGTACAAAGATAACAAACAATATGAGTAAATAAATATAAAATCTATAGCTTCATATCATAAGTTCTTCTGACTTTAAATTCAAACGGCAATGGTAGCCTCAAAACATTGCTGAGAAAAAAGCTGAGTGGAGGTTTGCGTAGCAGCAAGAATCGGGAATTGTTTAGTAAATACAAACCATCCCATACATAATAATCTATACAAACAATACAGACTGATTTTGTAGGTCTCTTAAATACCTAAAAATCTTATATAGAGAGTTTTTTCGTTGCTGCTAATACTTTCGGTTGAATCCCAAAAAACACGTTTTCTCATTCTTTGTTGTCAAAAAAATTTTTTTCTCACAAAAGTTGGTGTACCCATTTCATTCGTCCATATTTTGAATACAACTTGCATCAATAAAACCAGGCTTTAGTATTATTTCGTGGCAATTTGGTAATATGATTAGACTATAAATTTAAATCATGGATGCTGGTTCTAAATGTTATCTTGTACCATAAACGTAGTTATAATAAATTTTACAAATGACAAAAATAGATATTTGAACAAGTTATTAAATTTGAGTCATCCGAAATCTTTGATTGAGCTACCTACATGATCATATTTCCTAAAATTGTTTGTTAACGGCAACAAGAATTTGAATTTTCTGTAGTCTGTAGGCAAACATTTGATCTAAGCAAGGATAATATGATTTTGAGGAATTGCCTATTGGCATATAACATTTTCAGCATAAAATAGCATGTTTTGATGAGGTCGTTAACATTCATGCGATAACGTAGATCTTCGTCAATGAGTAGGCCCAAATTTTTGCATATATCATTGAATTTTAAACCAGTGCTGCCCATTTTTAGGTCCAGGCTTACCTTTAGATGTCTCTGCTTTCCTTTCTTGCGAAGATATTTGATTTTTTTGATTTGATCATCAACATATACATATAACAGATGGTGCTGGAATGGTTCTAAGTCATTTCCGAAACCTGAACTGCTCCTCAAGCAATATATTGTTAGTTGAAGTAAAGGCTAAAAGTGGTTTTTGGATTTTTTTCGCTAATACTTGAGAAATAACTGGTAAGGAGCTGATAGGTCTTAAGTCACTATCTTCTGAAGTTTCGGATTTACTAGCATTTCAATTCAATTCAATTCAATTCAATTCAATGGACTTTATTGTAACACATACATAATTATGTATCCTTACAAATGGCGAAGTCTGGCCAATGGCCATTTATACTTAACCATAAATGTCATGTCAATGCTTATTACTACCTTAAAAATAAAATAAAAAACTGTAAAAAACAAGGAAAAAGAAGAATAATAGTAAAAGAAGAATTAATAAATATGACATAATGCGTACGATTAGAACAAAAAACATAATACGTACGATTCAAAGAGAAGGCAATAACCTAAGAGCTCAATAAGTAGTTCTTATATTTTTTTTTAGAGAAGTTGCTGATGAAACATTGTTCGAAAGAGTTGATCAATTTCACCGCATTATACGTAAAAGACCGTTGAAAAATGGCTGTCCTATGTTGTGGCATTGTCAGGAGATTAATGTTGCGCGTATTCAAATTGTGAATTAAATTCCTACGAACAAGCTTTTGCATAAGATAAACCGGAACAGAAGATTTTAATATTTTTACGACAAATCTAACAAAGTTGTATTTGAAAAGATCAGAAATTTTCAACCAATTCATTGAAGATATTGAGTGAGAAACATGATCGTACCTTCTTAATTTGTTTATGTAACGACTACATGAGTTTTGAATATTTTGCAGTCTGTATTTTGTGATGTCATCCAGACAGGGATAATAAACTATGTTGCAGTAAGCGATTTTACTGAGTATGAGTGACTCGCATAACATTTTCTTAATTCTTCTATTTAAAACAGTTTTACTTGCCTGAGTCTAAAATAACTAGACTTGCACACATGCCCAACATGCTCCTGAAATCTGAAATCTTCATCCTAGTACAAACCTAAATTTTTTGCAGAATGGGAAAATATTAGGATACTATTATTTAGTGATAAATTTAACTTTGATTTGAGGAAAGTACGTTTTTTCTTGGAGCAAAAACGTATAGCTGTCGATTTCGATGCGTTTAATGAAGCATAATAAGTAAATGATAAAAATTTCAAAATAATTGCACTGCTTTAAAGCCCTTTGACCTTTAATAATGTGTGGGATGCACCCTGATGTGCTACGCATTCTTCAACGCGCCTAGGTATGCTTCTGATCAGGTGGTCAATGTCCTCCTGTGGTATCTCATTCCAGGCACCAACTCCTCTCGAAGTGCTTCTAGAGTCTGAGGAGGACGTTGCAAATTGAGCAATCTCCTACCCATCATATCCCACACGTGCTCAATTGGGGATAAGTCGGGAGATCTTGGTGGCCATGGTAACAATGTGACATCATTATGTTGAAAGAAGTCTATTGTGACTCTTGCAACATGTGGTCCGGCATTATCTTGTTGGAAAGTTGGATCTGCCAGGGTGTCAAGATAGGGTGAAAGATGGGGTTCTAGAACTTCATGGATATAACGCTGCGTGTTCATGTTACCTCTGATGAAGATTAAAGGTGACCTGGAACCATAAGCTATAGCACCCCAAACCATAACTCCAACAGTGTGATGAACATGTCTTTCAACAAAAAACTGTGGATTCCTCCTTTTACCACGTCGCCTTCTAGCCTTGGCACGACCATCGTGCATGCCTAAACAAAATCGAGACTCGTCACTAAAGACAATACTGTTCCATTCCTGATCCCAGAGTGACCGTTGTCTGCACCACTCAAGGCGATTACGTCGGTGTTCTCGAGTTAAAGGGAGGACCCAGTGTGGCCGGTATGAAAACAAGCCAAAACTTCTCATTCGTCGGTAAACACTTCGCATGCCGATAGGTCTTCCGTGTTCTGCAAACCATTCATTTGCAATGGACCTGGTAGTGGATAAACGGTCCCTTAAGGCCAATAATCTTAGGCGGCGATCTTCACGGTCTGTTGTTCTACGGCGGCGTCCAGTGCCCCTTGCTCTTTGCGTACGGCCTTCTTGAAGCCATGCCTGACAACACCTAACCAGAGTGTCTACACTTCTTTGCACTCTAATTGCAATTGCTCGAAAAGAAAGTCCAGCTTCCCGAAGTCCCACTATACGGCCCCTATCAAACTAACTAAGTTGACGAAATCGTACAGGTCTCCGTACTCTGGGCATCGTAACCGATCGTAAAGGATGTCAAGAACCAAAATCCGCCAACGTTGATTCTTTACTGCCGCTGAAATATTCATTTTTAGATCGTTAGTGAATTAAAAAAAAGCAGTATAAAAACCGGAATGTCCAACTGGTAAGGCTGAGAATTTTTTCATTTGTTATTTAAAGTAAGATAAATACATTCACCAACTTTTATTAAAATAAAACCATTTAAACTGGGTGTTCGGATTTATATGTCACTTAGTATATGTTTTGCAGCATATGTGCATCAGTATTGCAGATCTTGATTGATAAGGTTGTTAGCTAAATGGTAGTTGTTCGGAAAGAAATTATGGAAAACCTGCATATCATCAGCATATGATTGACTAGAACAATGTTGAAGGGTGTTTGAAATGTTTTTTAGACCTCCAGTAGCTATTGGAAACATGTTTAGTGAAAAAATCCTTATAGTCAATGGAAGTCCGACGAACAGCATTTTAACCATCCACACTGTTTTCAAATTAACAGCATTTTTTGTAATATGTCTAAGTTACCCCCAAGAATAGCGTTCAAGCGGCACCTACGTAAGAGAGGCGTCTCACATAGTTAAAGTCGGTTAGCATACGATTTAATAAAATAATTAAAATTAATATACCGTAGACATACAATGTATGTATGGTACATGTCATGTAAACCTGCAATTCAAAACAAAAAAAATACATATATCAGTCTAAAAAACAGTTCATATTATTGACAACAATACACTAAAAACATTAAAATACACATGAAATATCTAGGACTAGAAAAACGCTCTTATCAGTATAACAGATACTGTTGGTTATAATACTCCTCCATATTACATTTTTTTATCATTTTTTTTACAGTTCTTTTAAAGCTGATAAAAGGGACGTTTTCAATATTATCAGGCAATTTATTAAATACCTTGATGCCCATTGATTTTGGACTATGGTCCCTGGACAGTCTGTGTGAGGGTGTTTCAAGTAACTGATTACTAGTTTTGTAGTTATTTTTCTTTGATGTATTGAAAGAAGTTCAGTTGGTCTTAACATATGACAACAGCTGGAAAATGTACACCGGTACTAATGCTAAATATCAATGTCTTTAATTAATTGTCTGCAGCTAGTACTTCTAAGCACACCAGCTATGCATCTGATCGCGATATACGAGATGACATGATTAATAAAATAGATTTATCTACAGTGCTGCGTAACTGGTATAGGCTCTAGGTTGCTGCATACTTCATGCACCTGTATCTTCTAGCAACAGTTTTTAGATATATGAATTCCTAAAAATTTTCCTGTACCTGCTTCAGGGATTTATGTCCAGTTTTAATTAGTAGGCTTTGAACCATATATTTGCCCGAGAGATGAAAACGAATGATTCATTTACAATTAATGTGTTAGTGATAAGTAACGAGGTAACAGTCATTCACATATACATACAGGACTGGTTTTAATCTGGACTTCTGTGGGACACCTACTGAACATTTTAATCTTTGTGAAGCCTGATTTTCTACATCTACAAAGTATTTCCAGTTAATCTCATCTTCCTATATATGTAATTCTCCCACCCATTTTTATATAAGCTTCAATGATATTTATCCATTAGCCAAACATTTTTTGTGAAAAAAGTCGAAGTATATGTATGTATTTTTACCGTTACAGATTGCACATATTCATATTAATTGTGATTTAACTTGTTGAAATGTTATACACCTTTTTGTAATTGTATTGTCCTTATTTATTTTATACTTATACGTATTTTCCCGGCATATTTGCTCAAACGCATATATGGATGACCCCCAGTTTCATATTGACAAGTCATATATCATGTACCATGATCCAACAGTACAATAAACTGTCTATCTATCTACTAGATTTAAGTCGCCATGGTGGCTGTTTCAATTAAATCGTCCAAACCATAGTTGGAATAAAGTTGGGCACTCTCTACAATATCGATAACAGACGCTAGAATTTCAGTTACAAAGAGCTGTGATTGCCGCGAGCTACTGTATCCGCTTTCAAAACAGTATCCAAATACAACAAAAACAATTCATCAGGCCGACCTTTGGGTGGATGCGTTTTGTGTTCGACTCGTTTAGCTACGATGAAAAGGGCTCAATGTACAAAGTAAGTTCCGCCCTAGTGCATTCCGCTGGAGTCAAATGGCAAGGGGCATCAGTTTTCTCAAAGGGACGCCGCGGTGCTTTATTCGGCGTGAGAAGGAAGAGGGGAACTACAGGTGTTGCGGTTCGGTTACAATGTTGCCGTTTACCAGATACATCAGCTCAGACGCGTAATGCGGTTGCGATCTCATATTTCGAGTTGTTGTTTCTTGATGATAAGGTCAACTGTGCTCAAGAGTGGTTACTATTGGGGTTCCAAGGTGTTGCTTTACGCCAACGAGGTGCTGAAGCGATTTCTGTAGTTTTACTTAACGGATCTGCGCTAGAGCTTGGTACAATAATGTATCTATTTTTGTTGTCAATAACTCTTTTATATCGCTGGAGAAGCGAAGGCATGCTCATGTAGGATACTGCCGGTAGACACCAGTAACAAGTCTTCGTGCTATAAACGCGCGTTCGAGTGAATACGCGTCGATAGTATCAACTGTTCCATCTACAACAATGTAAGGCAGTAAACGGCAGCCCTGACAAATACAGGTAAAAAAGTGATTTTCTTGTAATGTTCTTTGTGGGATAAAAGGTAATAGAATAAGAATATTGGGGGAAGTTAATGAACATATAAGCTTAAGTAATAAAAAAAAATCATAAAAAATATTCAAAAGTGCAGTTATTTTCGCGAGGTAAATAGAATTTGAGGCGCTCTGCGGCACACAGTGTAGCTGCTGCAAATTTGGATCCAGGAAGAAAACTACTATATATAGAGGAATACATAGGTGATTTTAAAAGTAACGATTTTTGTGTACTTGACGTGTGTTTTTTTCAAATTTACTTATATTGTTCTTTGCAGTTCTAGTGCTAACAGCATAATCTGGTTCTCTAATAGCGTTTTGTGGATGTAATCATTATCTTAGTTAAATGATAAAAATGTATGGCTATGTTTGTCCCTAAATATCTCTGTGATAATTTGAGCTCCTTAAAGCTCAGAGTTTATAACTGTTACATCAGTAGCCTTACAGGTCTCTGGGCGCACTTAAAGCTCGGAGGGGCTCCAGGCCAGAGTTTGCCGTTTCATTTTGTAAATACTGACGCAATCATCAGTAAATACTCATGATACGAGCTATAGTAACTACTGATCGTGCGACATTCGCCCTTATTAAACATTAATTTTTATGATCACATCTCGTGAATTGCGATAGCTGTAGGCATGTTTATTCCGAGCCGCGCATCCTCTTCCCAATATTACAAATTACTTTGAATGGGAAATAGCTTGAAAAACATTGCCTTGTTTATAGGAGAGAGATCTAAAATAAGTATATATGTAGTATAATTCCTGCCATACGGTTAGTGTTAAAGCATAACGCTCAAAACCCTTGCTTGGTTTTGGCCTGAATTACTTATCTGACAGAAAATACATTAAACGCGGGTTTAATTAACAATTAAAAATAAAGGTTTACAATAACAATACCCCATAAACAGGTTTATTTAGGAACTTTGAAGACATTAAGATTTTCGTATTTTCATATTGCTTTTCGGGATCGAAAATGGCATACTTTGCACCTTTCCAAATCGCTTATGTTTCGAAAGCTATCAACTTTAGAGAAAGGTTCGTAGAAGCTTTTTTGTCTTGAGCCAAGACCCACAAAATCTAAAGAAAAACCTTTGCCTGCAGCGAGAAAACAATTTCTGTAGATTGTTTAAATACTTTCTAACGCAATGTTTGTCCTGGTAATATGCAGATTCTTTAAAAGGAATGCTTTTCATATTTTTACAAAGAAGACTTTATCGAGAGTATTTCTAACCAACGTACAAGGATTGCTTTTTAATTTATACTTGTTACTTCATTACGTGTTTTTGGAAGGACACTTTGTCACTTCTAGCAATTAGAACATTGACATAATTGTCCAGAACCTTCAAAGAAATAATATAAGCGGATGGAACAACATCCTTTCTCCTTTAGCAATTCATAAACCTGAAAAAAAGGAATAAAAATTTGTTTCACGTGCGACGTGGCTTGATAAGAAATTTGTTTCGAGAACAGAGCGAGTAAATTCATCATGGCCTTCTCGGGATGTGCCTTGGGACCGTTCTGAGATAATGAAGTAAGGGGAGGGGTTGATTCTTCAATTAATTTCCAGTCTTATTTCACAATTTACTAAATTACCGTGAAGTATTAAAAATAAATTTAGTCTTTTACAGTGTCTCACCAAAATACAATTTCAAAAATCCCAGTAAATGACTGTGTTCCTGGTGTAATTTGAAAAAACAACTACTCCTGATTTTGTAATACTACTATTTTTTGATATATATTATTAAGACAAAACTAAATGTTGTTGCCAAGCAAATAACAATCGATGCCACATTTATTTGTTCGTAGAACGATAATTGTCATTCAGTGAAGGTCACCACGAATTTTACTGATTCTTTCTGCCAAAACGTGAGTTAAAAAGGCCACCAGGTTTTAAGATTAATTGTGTGTGTCTAATTAGGTAAAATGGCCAGGACCTCCCCAGTAGGCCAACTTAGCCTTTTGTCACAGCCTTAGATTTGGCTTACTATTTTCAAACCCCTTTTTGGATCTTTACTTACTTTTTGGTCATGACTTGTTTCGGGCTTTTTACAATATTTACCTACTTGAAGCTGTGTCGCCCTGACCCTAATGTAAGTTTGTCTTTGCTCTACCCAGGGCCTGAGCTAAACCTAGGCTACTCCTTATTTCAAATCATGGAAAATATAGATTGAACCCTGATCTGCAGTCTACGGCTTCCATAAAGCTCACTGGAAGTTGCAAATATAAGTCAGAGTCCCTTTTTTAATTGTATTCTATACCTTGTCTGCCAATTGATAACGTTTAATGTAGCTAGTTCTAGTATTTTTATCTATGTAATGGAAATTATTTTGCTTAATAAGAATAGTTAAACTTTAACGTGTTCTGTTTCCTCCTCCCTCTCCATGCTGGTTAACTTTTGTCTTATACCTCCATTTGAACTACTAGGAGCGAGTTACAGCCTCTAACTGTGAGAGCACAGAAATGATGGTAAATTCAGTATCTACCCTATTTTCTGGGCCTTCGTAGAAAGAATGGTTATATAAATTGGCATTTGAATGCTTGCCAGGGAAATGTGGTACATTCTGAATGCACCCCCCTTTCTGCACTTACACAGAAAATAGGCCATAACTAGTTTTCGACAACTCAATGCACATTTGAGATTTAATAAATTTTATTAGTGAACAGAATTTCCATTTCATACCGAAACATGGCTTCAAGTGGATTGACTTCCTACGTCTTCGATGGACGTTTCAAAGAGAAAGGATTAGCCAAGTAGTTTCAAAAGGCAAAAATCTAATCATGACTAGGTAAGTTCACTTAAGTACGATGAATCTTCGATCTCTATATATCAAACCGTATAAACATATTTCTGTTTCCATTGCAGATGTATAAAGCATGTGTGACTTATTATGTCTGGCAGGTGCATAATATTACCGGGATCAGTAGCTTCTTAATAGATGACCTTTCACTGAAACCAAACATGTAACAATTTACAACCATTTACCGCAAACAGCTTGCAACCTACAATATAATAGATAATAATAAAATATTAATACATAACCCCTTCAAACAATGCCCTAAATCAATCTTTTAAATCTATTACTACCTTGACCTAAACGGTGCAAGCATTGAACTTGCCATAATATTTGAACTTCAAATTACAAGTTTACTGTAATTTGAAACAGTAAATTACAGTAAACGGAATATTTGTCCATGATGTGGGAGTAGTTGGGTTTAATTCAAGTCCCTGGTGAAGCGACAGCAGCCTCTATATTGGGGCCAAGGCGTATGTAACCCGAAGAAAGCCTTAGATAAGGTTTAGACTTATCTTCAATTAACTAAATCTTGAATAAGGCTCAGGATAAGCCAACAGCGAAGAGTAAGAGCACGTAGTGAGGTACAAATAAAGATCCAAAAAGGGGTCCAAAAGGAATAAGCCAAGTTTAAGGTAAACAGGCCAAGAAGGTTGACCTCCAATCATGTTTGCCTAATTAGACACCCACATAACTAGATTTAGCTCTTAACTTTACGTGGTTGGAAGAAAGAACAATATTATTATCTAAATGGAGGTTCAAATAGTTTCACATTCTTCTTTCGCAATACACAAGTCTTTTACAGTATGTCATCAGAAGAATACAATTTGAAAAATCCCAGAAAAGGACTGTTCTAGATACAATTTGAAAGACCAAAAACCTTTGTTCTTGTAGTCAAACTCAATGCGCCCAAACAAATTTTTGATCTATGGATTAGAAATTTTGGCGGCATGAGATTTATACAGTTGTGTGGTTGAAACAGTTTTTACACCGCATATATAAAATGATGAAAAATGCCCTATATGTAAATTTGTAGCATCATTCCCCCGAACCGATTTATCAAAATTAGTCTGTCGTATACGTCAATAGTCAAAAGAGTGTAGATACCGGCGACTGATAAATGAAGGTGGAAGGCATGGTACGAGAAGGGGGAAGGGTGAGGTTCGAATTGCAGTTCTTTCCACCTCACGTTGGCGCTTGGGGTTAATTAATAGCTAGTAGTGGGTCTGGGTGTTAGGTGACGCCATCAGGTATGCTTAGGGATGTACACGTGCAGTACTCAAGTAATTATTTACAGTTCTTTGGCTTTGTTAGCTGAAAAAGAGTTACTAGTAGTTTGGGCTGTGGACAAGGTCAAGTTTCCTGGAAAAGGTCACCTCTGAATCTCACACAAAGTGCAGGTTTTTTAGTCAGCCTGGGATATTTTAATTGTCTTTGACCATTTTCGGGAATTTCAGTTTTACAAGGTTTGGACCCTTTTATTTTAAAGTTTAAAGAAGTCTTGATGCAAATTTTATGGAGCTTTACTATCTGTCTTTGAAGGTTCGGGATTAAAGGGACCTGCGGGACGTACTGCAGAAAGTAGATATTCTTCCTGTATGACATCGTTAGAATAGGAAGATTCGACATTTTTCGTATTCCTCTTATTTTGATTAAAATAGAGGGATTTTGTTATTAAAAAACGGTCAAAGAAATGTGAGTGCAAAATTTAATATTTACGTCGACGGAAAGCATTTCAAAATCAAGGATCGACGCGAGGCTAGAAAATGTACCTGTATGTGAGACTATACTGCGTGATGTCAGTAGCCAGATACGTATACTTTATCTGAAGTCACTTGAAATAGCATAAAAACCTTTGGTCGGCGCGTCCTTTGTAATTTCATGACGTATCATAGGCGTGCGGTAAAATACTTATATTGGGAGTTTAATTTATGTTGACTGAAAGTTAAGAAATGGAAAAATTACAGAATTCCAACGTTTGACATAGGCAAATATTTACATAGCAGGTAGGTATATAGAAAGGTATATAAAGACTTACATTATAGGTATTTATATATCATCCTCGCCTTCGGAGCTGTCGCTAGAGTCATCTTGTAGAGGAATTACAACGGGATTTACAGGAGGCAAAACACAATATTCATTTTCTTTTTCAATAATATGCCTAGAACACTGCTTCCATAGGTCTGTGGCAGCAATATGAGATACTGCATCTCTTATTGTGACCAATAGCGATTCACTTAATTGAGGGGTCTGATTATGTTTTCTTACTTTTTTTTTTAAAGCAGCCCAGACCAACTCAATCGGGTTAAAAATGCAGTAATAGGGAGGTAGACGTAATACTTCATGGCCATTTTGCTGAAGCAGATTGTCAACAACATACTCTTTTCCAAATTTTTGTCTTTTAATAAGATCCAATAATATGGCTTTGGTTGATTTTTGTGGTAATTCCATTCCTTTATCCTTCATAATATCAATACTGTCTTGTTTTTTGTGCCTGTATTCGGAATTTTGTTTTTCTGTCGGGAATGGTATGGCGCATTGTCCATAATAATCACTGAATTTGGGAAAATGTTTGGTATTAACTGCTGCTCTATCCACTTTTCAAATAAGTCAGAGGTCATGTCCTCATGATAGTCGGCACATGATTCTTTGATATTTTTGGCAGATAACAGCAAGGCATTAGGTATAAATCCATTTTCACTGCCAGCATGGAGAATAATGATTCGTTTTCCACGGTTGCATGGTGCATTTAAAATGCACTTGTTGCTGTCGTCAACCCAGCCGTACTGCACAACATCATGGGTATCATACCACATTTCATCCAGGTAAATCAGATTTCTTTTCTGCTCTCTATAGATTTTAACTTTGTGCAACAATTCTTGGCGCAATTCAACGATTCGAGACGACTCCATAATCACCATTCTTTTATCTAATTTTTTGTATTGAAAACCACACAGTTTTACAATACAGTGCAGTGAGTCTAAGCATTTGTAATTATAAAAATCTTCAGGATAATCTTTTAATTTATCCCGTATCATTTCCAACGTGGGCACCAATTTTTTTTTATAAAATCCGTATATTATACGACGAATATCTTCCTGAAAACCCACGTCTATTCTTTTTAATTTTTGCCCTATGCGCTTTCTGTGGAAGGAATGGTTGACTACATCTCCCCTTTTTATAACCCGATAAATGGTAGACCGACTGATTTTTGTCAGGATACAAATTCTGTTTAAAATTTGATTTTGCGAGGAATCTGGATTTTCGTTTTTCAGACAATCATACATATTTAGGATTACTCTTTGGGTCTGTTCCTCTAAATCTTTAAGAAAGAATTCTGCCTGCACAGGTTCATCAACCATCTCCTCGTGGCTTGGAGCATTTTCCCAAGGTCTCCAAAGAGCCATATTTAGGACACACAAGAACAATCAACACAACAATTAAATCAACAAGTAAACTGAGTATTCAAAAGTCAAAAACACACAAACTAATAAAATCTATGAAAAAACACGGACAGACTAAAGAAAACACGTTTATTCACCGCTACACGGCACTGGCTAAACTGTTTCAATTTTCAGTAGCCACCTGCACTTGTTCGGAGCTCTGAAATACACGCTTCCTCATTGGCTATGTCCACGCATAGGCGTGCTTTACTCCACGTCGAGCGGTGAAACTGCCTTTGATCTTATACGAATTGCTTGCGAAATTTGGCGATTTTTGCAGCAACAGAGCGTGTTAAATATAGATATATAAAACGCACCCGGTATTTCACAGTGTTTCAAGTGATTTCAGATAAACTGTACTTGTATCTTGTATTGTCTTGTATACGAAGTGAAGAGTATACGAATACGAATTTATATAAACTGCGACCGACGTTTGTGTACTTTATTTGTGCTAGCACAATTCTCTAAGGAAGCTGATTCGCGAAATTTCCCCCTTGTGAATGTAGAAATGGTGTACGAGTTTTTGGCAAATAATGCAAATTTAAATGTACCTCAGAGCAGCGGTGTTGAAGTAGTTCGGTAAGTACCTGTATGAAGCTAATTTTTTTTTGTTTAGCTTCAATGGGTAGTATTTTTTGTGTTTCTCCGCAAAAATTGATCCTGCTTTGCTTTAGTCTATTGAAAGCTAATGATATTAAGACATAATAATGCCTGCTCGTGACAATAATTTTACTTTTTTCTTCCTAGGTAAAATATTATGTAATTTCAATTATCATACATACCTTTTTACCTTGTTACGCCTATTAAGAGCCCCCAAATTGGTTCTTTTTGCATGCATAATGACACTTTATTACACAATCCTGAAGTAAACTATTGTACCTAATATGTTTTCAATTAGAGAAATTCCAGAGATGTAGAGATAATATTTTTTTAGGGTCTATGGGGAATACTTAAATTAGGAGGGGAGGGGGCAGTCAGATTATAGAATTTTATAGCTACTAAAATAATAAAGTTTAGGGCTGCATTCGGGTGATGGGCAAAGAAGCCAGGTTCTAAACGTTGACTAATATTGCGCTTAGAATGACTACGATCTTGGCAATAAGCTGGTCAGCTTCGCTGTCACTAGCTTCAGTACTGCTTCCACTGGCTTCATACGAATCAGATTCGGATTTTTCTGTTATTGCGGGAATTTCAAGATTTGCCTGTTCACTTTCCACTTTTTTTGGCCGCTCCGAAATCTGTTTAGCAAACGCAGGAATTCTTATTGGCGATACAGCAACATCCATTACTTTCGTCAGTCGTCCCTACAATTGTAGGGCGCGTTTATGGCCTCCTTGATTGTCATACTCCTCTCCTCTCCTTCAAAAATTTCTAGATTACACTTGTCCCGTGTCAGCGTCAGCGCTCTCCTATTGTGAAGATATGTTTTCTTTTTAAATTGTAGGAAATTTCAGTCTGATAAAACATGATATAACTCAAAAGCAAGCACAATTTGATGCAAATAGATGTTTGTGACATAACCTCAAAATAGAGCGCTGACACAGAGAAGTAGAAAACTATGACAATCAAGGAGGCCATAAAGGCGCCCTACAATTGTAGGGACGACTGACGATACGGGCCTTAGTAAATTTTACAGGTAAAGTATGCCACTGGTTTAAAAGATGAGCTCAACGTATCTCACTCAAGCTTAGAGATCTACGAATTCTTAAGTAGTTCTATGAACTCTCTCGATCAGTAGATCTCCAACTGTAAATTAAGCGATGAGTCAATCTGGCTATATTGGAGGCGGTGGATGAGGGAAGACAAGAGAGCATGTGGCCCGCCTCCAGTACATGTTTGAACTTACTCGAGTCATTTGGTTGTCATTCGGGATTTTTTTTGTGAAATTAGTTTTTTCTAAACAGTGTTCTCAAAATGATTGACCTCAATTTCGAGCAACGGTGTGCCATAGGGTTTTGCTTCAGATTTGGGCACAGTGCAACGGAAGCTCTTGCTAAACTTCAGGCCCCGTAGCCCTGTGGGTTAAGTGCATTTTCAGAAGGGAGATAGTCGACTGAAGATGAACTGCGAAGCGGATTGTCTTCAAGAACCGATGGAGATATCGACAGAATGGGATCTTGTTTTCCATCAAGAACAAATAGGTGTTGCATCACAATGATGCTCCTTGTCTCACAGCAAAGTCTATAAACTCATTTGGGGTCTAAAACGTTCAAACAGCTGTAGCCGACCAGCTGAAGGCTATTCCAGTAACCAGCACAGCTCTGAGGAGTGGAAGAACCGTTTCCAGCGCTGTGTGGCTTCAGAATTAACTCCTTGAGAGTGAGGGATCACAAACAATTGATGGAGAAAAAAGAGGTCAACATCGCCAATAAAAGCAAGTGCCTGGAATCAGTAGATAAGTCACTACTGTTGATACAACGGGGTTGGCAGAAAGGGTTAGGGAAACCTAGTTGCTCAGACTTCGTCTCCGCATCACTACGACTACATCACACGGTCTTGGACCCAAATGTTACGATAGGGAAATAATGAGCCTCCCTTGAAGCGTTTATTTCGGATCATGTCAAGTATGGAATGTTAGTTCGCAGAGTTAAGTGAGACCGATTATTACACGATGAATTGATACGTTTACCGATTATTATTTCTCTTCAACTCAGATATTCCTTTTCGGCTTTAGTTGTTATTATGGTGTATATATCGAAAACGACTCAAAGGCTACCCAAAAACGTTAATGCAGATACCACATAACTCCAAAAAATACTTGATGTGACTCAAAATACGTCCCTGACTCCAGTATTGATCTAACGCAATGCGATTTATCCGACCGGCAAAAATGAGCAACTATGGTCAAATTAACAAACTGGCGCCGTTGGCTCTATTTTTCATTTGATTAAATATTTACTGGTTACGTGCTCGTACGACTACAAAAATGGATAACAATTATGTTTGTTCTGTTGTCGACGCGAACCTTATTTTACATATGGAAAATAAACATTTTGTGTTCGGAAAATGAAAGCAGTATAAAAAAGGAAAATATGCTTTTTCGTTGATTGGACTTGTGCGTTCATAATGTTATCGTAAGGTTATTTCAAAACTGGTTAGCAGATTATGAAAGCAGAGAGAGTGAGGAAATTACAATATTGTTAGTTCTATTAAATACCTGTCCTGAATTATCAGTGCCAGAATGTTCAGTTTATATACAGGGTGGCGCATCGAAAACAAAACAGACGCATTTACTGGCAGCTCAGTTCTTTTTTTTGGAAAAATGCTCAGACCCGTCGATTTTGTTTTCGAGTTTTCAAGTTTGCAAAAAATCACGTTAACACGTGCAGTCCCCTGGGCGGGGGTGACACCAACTCTAAAATCTTAAACGAAAAGGGGGTCGAGTGATACCTTATTTTAAAGGTCTTTCAATTCCCTTTATAATGATATTAAATTAATGTACTTCAGTTCAGTAGTTTTGACGATTTATTGATTTAAAACCTAAAGTAGACTTTAATAGATACATCAGATTAGTTTGTACTACTTTCAGAAGAAATTTGACTAAAATAATTTACTTAATAAGTAAATGCTTTTCTTCACTACGCCCATGGTTTGTTTATCATTTTGTTGTTGAAAATAGCTATTGGAAAGTTTTTTTGTAGCAAAATATTTATTTCTTGAAGAAATGTAAGGAAATATCTCGTGCTTATTTTAAATAGGAATTTAGTACATAGTTTGCGATTGATTTGACTAAACTTTGTTGCTAAAATAACTTGAAAGGCTTTATTACATAAATCAACCATGGTATATTACACAGCAGAAAGAGTTGAAATTATCGAAATATTTTTCGGAAATAATCAGTGCGCTAATAGAACAGCAGAAATATTTAATGAGCGACATGTGAACAGTAACGTGCTTCGAAAATATGGTCTAGAACTTGTAGCTAAATTTCGGGAAACTGGGTCAGTCGCCAATAAAAAACGCAACATTGAAAATCCCATAAGGAACAAAGCAATAGAAGGGGGTGTTTTAGGGCAAGTTTATGTAGATCCTACGTTAGGTACCCGGGAATTGGAGACTTTGTGTGGTGTTAGTTGACGTACTGTCCAACGGATTCTAAAGGCCCATAGTTTTCATCCGTATAAAATTCACCTGGTACAAGAACTTAATGAAGACATTTTGATCGCCGATTACAATTTTGTGAAGATATGAGTGAATGAATTATATCATAACTACCGATATTGGTCCGATTCTAATCCCAGAATGTATCATGAGGTTCATACACAGCAGCCACAAAAATTAAATGTTTGGGCTGGTGTTTTTGGTATCATTTAGTTGGTCCTTTTTTCTTACCTGGAAATTTGACCGGTGAAATGTATTTGGAATTTCTTGAAGACGCCATAGATCCTGCATTAACAGCCATAATTGAAAATCAGAATGATCGGCGGTACATTGCGAATAGGTTGATGTTCCAACAGAATGATGCCCCACCAGATTACGCATTACGTGTTCGACAATATTCAGATCAGACGTTTACAGATTGATGGATTGGTAGAAGAGGTGCCATTGAATCAAGATCGCCAGATTTATCACCTTTGGATTTCTTTATGTGGGGTCATTTAAAAAGCAAAATCTATGCTACTCAGCCAACATCATTAAAAGACCTGCGACAAAGAATTGTGGCACGGATTTTCTGAGCTAAATATTTATGAACCTCAAAAAAGAGGGCGTAACCATAGAAATGCATAATATATTAAGACTTATTAGAAGTTCAAAAATATTGAAGATTTTGTTCCACATCCTCATCCTTACGCTAGGAAGCCCACTGGCGAGGACGTAATGTAACCGCAAAAGGATTTTGAAGATGAGATATGGTTTTTGGATGACAATCATGAACAACCATGTCACTCATTTCCGCAGGTCAGTCTGTTGATCTGTCTGTCCATCGGTGTGTACTCGAATTTTGATGAAATTTCCACATAAAGTTAGAAATATACCAAGGACAAAAGATCTTTGTAGTTTTTGTCCCACTTTCGGTGGAGATAAGGGTAAGAAAAGGAACAGGATCGCTCAAACTTCTGATCATATTTGAAATTGCTTTGAGTGGTGTAAATTTGGGTAGGGTGCTGGGGGTTGAGAGAGGGTATATCTCAATTGCATTAATGTATTTATTCACTTCTAGCTCCATCAGTTCTGCAATACATATTTCACAAATAATTTTTTTCCTAGATTTTCGCTTATGATTTACGGGTGAAAGAACTATTCTTTCCTAAATGGAGATATGTTGTATCAGTCATCACAAACGTTGCCGTTACTGCTTACTGGTAAAGGGTGAGGAGTAACAGTATGGTCAAGTTAGCCCAAAAAATGGCGCCAAGTATGTTGAATTTGCACTGAATAATATAAAGCATCCTGAAAAAGTAGGCTTAAGACACTCATTGAACTAAAGTTTTGGTACCCATCCATTAATGTTTAGCAGCTCAAGCATTTGCTGAGAAATTCCAATTTAAATAGAGAAAAGATGTAATCCACCTTCCAGGTGTGGCAGCAGGTAAAGAATTCGATTATTGTTTTTGGCCCCGAAGAGTATAGACTCTCAAACGAATATTTGAAGGAATAAGTTAAAAACACAAATATTACAAGACGTTGGACTTCTGCGTTAGTCCAGTTATTTATTGAATATATAATATTTCGAGTAATGATGAACTTAGCCCATTTATGAGAACCTTTCGTTTGAACTAATTCTTCCGCGATCTATACATCACTAGTACACAATGCTATCCCATTTTTTCAAATATGCGTAATCACCTCGGAGTTCCGAGTTAAACTTTGATTCCAAACTGCGTTTGTGTATATACGGTGTCTGTAAATTAAGTGATGAGACTGGCAACGTAGTGTTCGATCTGGTGCCGAGCTTGGAGGGGAGACAGGGGAACATGTGGTCCGCTTTAAGTGCAAGTTTGAACTCGCTCGAGTCAGTCAATTAAAAAAAACAGTCTCATAATAGTACATAATCTTTGTGCGCAATCGACTAAAAAAAAAAATCGTAAAATTTACGAAATTTGTTTTACACCATTTTCTAAAATTTTCATCACTCTAGGAAAAATTTGGCATGCTTTGGGATCCATAATATACAGGGTAATAATAAAGTACCTGATCAGGTTGTGATTCCTTGGGAGGTTGTAAGAAAAAAGTGTAAATATTCATTTTCCGGTATTCCTGTTCAAACCTCATTTAAATTTCTTGCTGGTTATATTTTGCTTTAATCAGTATTGACAAGAATTTCGTTTTACAACATTAATATATACCAATGTTCAATAAAATCTTGAGAATATCCTTGATTTGAGTTTTGTGCCACACAAACTGTTAAACATAATATATTTGAATAAATAGAGGTTTTTAACTAATAAACCAGAAGAGGCGCATATCAATCTATTTTAGCACCATTCATTGGCATTTTCCTCACATAATAAAAAAAATTAATATTCAGCTTATGGTGATTTTGACAAGAAACAAAAAAGTGAAGAAAATCGAGTCCGGCCCTGCATTTTTAACTGTGCCTCCAGTTTTAATAACTTATAGGTATTTATGTGATATTACAGATTTAGGGTGTTTAGACAAATCACTCAGAATATCGAGAAAAATTGAATACAGAACTTTTTTATTTTCGGATATGAAGCAGTCTCCGTCCATACTATCTACCATTTGACTATGTCCATTGAAGTACCAAACGTTCTGTAAATGTATATTCTACTTTTTGTGTTATCTTTTTCACGCTTTCATTCCATATTTTCCGGAACATTGCAACCCAAACAGCAAATAATTTCTTTTTGCTATCGAAGCAATCATATCATAGCGTTATGCCTGTTGCCACCAAGTTTTTTAGAAATAATTCAGCAAAGCAAATGTAAATTGTGTAAAACTCAGCACGGCTGGTTTTGTGAGAGTAAGCAGACCACCGTATTGATCGACATCTACGTCGCCACGGTTCTCCTCGTTTACCTGGTGCTCCATGACCCTCGAACAGGGATGGAATCGTTAATTTTTCACGTTCAGTCCTATATCTTGATAAAGCACTATACAGAGTGTCCTGAAAGATGTGACTTTCCTTTCCAGAAGCAATTACGCTTGAAATAACAAAGCTAATGTGCGGTGAAACAGTAGCGAAAAAGAAAAAAATGAAGTTTTGACTATTAATTTGCAGAAAAGTTTCAAGTATGTCTCTCTCATTTATAAGTTGCCGCAATTGGTAAAATGTTTACTAGAAAGTCTAAGTATTCAAAAATAAAAGGTCCAATGAGCATACAGTTTACCATGCAAGCAAAAACATTTAAAGAAAATGATTGTTGAAAATGTGACCGACAGGCGACGTGAGGGTTTTGCAATGACCACATATTAATAATTTTACCCCACTGCCATTTTCGGAAAAAGTAGTACATTTTATAAAATACCATTCAATTTGCCATAAATTTTGTCTCTTAAGGAATTTTTTTCAGATCACTTGTTTTGGAGATATGGAGGATTGAATATTTGAGGTAACAAAGGTCTAGCCTCCCCTATTCTGAAAATACCTTCAAGCTTGATACTGGGAACACTATATGGCAATTGAAGAAAGCCTCATTACCACCTTAGTTGAATAATATTCGTGTCTTATTCCCAATCAGTAGCGTAGAAGCTTACCATTTATTAAACCTAGTCTATGCACGCCACTGGTTTTCATGGTATACTTATCTTGGTATTAGCCATGTTAGAATCTCCCGTTTGTCTAAAATTACAATTAGTTATTGTAGAATCAAACAATTTGAGTAAAATTATTATCATTTTACTTCTGAAATTACCTGCAGTTTTTCTAAACATTCTTTAGAATTTCGAACTGAGTGAGCTCAACAAAGAAGATATCACAAATCGTAAAGCAACCTGGAACACGAAGTGAGGACGAAGTATACAGAAGGCTTTTAACACTGTTCGTACTACGCCAGGCAGAGTCACTTTTAAAACCTCCTCTAGGATAGATATTATAGCATATATTCAGCATTATTTTTTGTTCCCAATGTTATATGCTCATAAATTTTGAAATAATCATGTTAGATGTAACAAATGTAATGTTTATTATTGTGCTGTTTAATTCCTATTATCTTTATTTACCTATGTACTTTTCAAAGAAAGCTACCCTTGGTTTTGAAGTTACTAATGAATGGTAAGCTCCCACGCTATTGATTGAGGATAAGACACGTATATTATTCAACTAATGTTGTAACGAGATGCCATATAGTGTTTTGAATATAAAGTATGACGGTTTCCAGAATAGGGGAGGAATCTTTTCAGAATATTTTAGGATTTTAGCTTAAATATTCAAACCTAAATATCCCCAAAACCAGTGATCTGAAAAAAAAAAACTTTAAGAGACAAAATTTATGGAATATTAAATGGTTATTCATTAAATTCACTTCTTTTCTCCGAAAAGGCCAGTGGCGTAGAAAATATTTCCTACTAGGTGTATAGGTACCTCAGTTTCTACGTCCCTGGTTTAGTTTGGGCCAGAAAATTCTGTTCGATTCTTGTCTATGATAATGATCACTTAACTACTAAAATCTTGACTCAGTATCTCTACTCGCTCGGTAGATATAATTTTTTTTATTTTCGTAAATAAAAGTTCATCACCCTCTATCTCGGTAGGAAGCATCTTTGGACCCATACCAATGATAATGATAATGATAATGATAATGATAATGATAATGATAATGATAATGATAATGATAATGATAATGATAATGATAATGATAATGATAATGATAATGATAATGATAATGATAATGATAATGATAATGATAATGATAATGATAATGATAATGATAATGATAATGATAATGATAATGGCTGCGATTCTGTTTCGCAGTGGTCGATTCTAGAGGTAGATGGCGCTTCGCGCTGTCTTATTTCGATAAGAGAATTATTCTTCAGTCCGGTCCACTAGAACACATATTGTAGAATGCGATTCGGTAACGAAGCGGGCCACCTGTGAAAAGTAACATGGATCCCCATCTCCAGACCCTGAGCTATACGAATATCTCATTATGCTTTTTGGTGCGAAGGAGTGTGGTCGCCTCTTGTTTACCTTTTTTGCGTGTTCACAATGTCGTCAAATAGGAAACGTGTGATTATAATTAAAGAAAAGTTGAAGAAATTAGAGGAAATGCTACAGGACGTCTCTACAAGTAAGTACGATGTTTATTATTGTTTTGTGTATCAGGGAAACGCGGTTATGGTGAAAATGGCCTTAGGCGTCATCTACCGACATGATGAATTTGTTTTTAAATGATTTGTAGGCGAAATTTAGCATTCTACTACTTGAAGGTTAATTTCTCGTACAAAACGGCCTTACTCGCCGTTTGATTCATCATGATAAAAATATGTTATTATCTAAAATGGCTTTACTCGCCATACATATGTATAACTAAAAAACAGCCTTGCTCGCTGTTTTTTGTAAGTTACTGCTTTTAGTAAATATCCCACATACCATTATGAGTCGAGGTAATTTGCTGTCTTTGCAAAATTACTAAGCAGAGTTTGAATAGCCTTTCTCGCTATTTAGACATATTGAATTAAAAATGAAAAACTGGCATTCTTGTTTCTTAGGAGGGAGTGACCAGGATATAGAACCCCGTAGAAAGAGAATTCGCCGCATAAGTGTTTCCTCATCAGATTCGGTTCACAGCGATGTTAATCAGGGTAATATCGTAGAGGTCGATGTTCACAGAGAAGCAGAACTTTCTCCAATACCCTCTGATAAAATAGATAGTATAAATAAAATACTGGGAACTGATCCATCCATGCCTAAGGTTATGGGCAAGCCAGTGAGTGATCAGGTGGCCTCTAGGCTAAATTATTACGCAACCAATGGGATGTCTAGCGATGAAAAAGAAAAAATAAAACTAGAGTGGCCAACACCTGAAAACTGCCTCTCTTTCAACTCACCTACCTTAAATCCAGAGATTTTAGCACTTCTTTCGCCTACCGATCAGAAAAAAGATTCCTTTATGTGTCATATTCAAAATGATATAGCTGGAAGCTTAAGTGCTTTATCATCAGTGATAAGCAAACTGTTAGATATAGCAGACCTCCCTAATGTTGTAAAAGAAATAATACCTGATCTAATGACAGCAGGAAAACTTCAGTGCAACGCCCATTTTCAGTTATCAATGCATCGCAGACATCAAGTCTATCCTCTTTTAAAATCTGGCATGCAAAAACTAGCCAAAGAATCTAAAATGGATAATTTTCTCTTTAGAAAAACATTCATGTAGAAATGTGAAATTAATCAAGCTATAAATAAATCTGCAGTAGAGCTGCAGGTGAGTAAAGTTCCTGCAAGCAGCCAAATCTTTAATAGGAGTCATTTAAACTGGCAGCACCCCAAAACATCTGTACGTTTTCGGAAAAGTCAGTTTGTACTAAACAAGAGAAAGGAGCCTCGAATACAAGAGAGAAACAGAAATCAATGGAGATCATCGAGAGGGAACCTAGCCAGATACAATTACCGAAACCGACAAATTCAGTAGAGGTAAATGTTAACAATATTGCTTTATTTGCCGGTAGACTAAAGTATTTTCAAAAATCTTGGAAATCTATAACGAATGACAGATTTATTCTGAGCTACAGCTGCATAACTGGCTACCGTTTACCATTTTTTCATACTCCTAAACAGTTAGTCCTGCCAAAAACCAAAAGTTAGAGTAAAATAGAATTTAAGAACCTTAAAGAAACAATCAATAAATTAGAAGCAATAGGCGCAATCAATAAATGCCAACCGTGTAAAAATCAATTTCTATCTTCATATTTTTTAGTCCAGAAACCAGACGGAAATCACAGATTTGTTATAAATCTAAAACAATTAAACAAATATGTAACAATCCAACACTTTAAAATGGAAAATTATAAAATTGTTAAAAATATAATTACTAACAGAGTATATATGGCCGCTCTAGACTTAAAGGACGCCTATTTCTGTATACCGATTTACAAAAAACATAGGAAATATTTAAGATTTACGTTTAACAAGGTTTTGTACGAATTCTCTTGCTTACCGTTCGGCCTCTGCTCTGCCCCTTATATTTTTACCAAACTATTAAAACCAGTTATTTCATTCTTACGAAACAAAGGTTTTTATTCAGTTAATAATTTAGACGATTTATTATTGTTAGGGCATAGTATAGGTCAGTGTCGGACGAATATAACCGTAACCACTTCACTCTTGGAATCCTTGGGCTTTGATGTAAATTACAAAAAGAGCCAATTAATACCCAGTAATATTTGCAAATTTTTAGGTTTTCTTTATGATAGCATAAACATGTGCATGACACTGCCAGCTAGCAAAAGACGTGATACCTTGTTAAAAATTGACACATTTGTTAAGTTTAATAGTTGTAAAATAAGAGAGTTTGCAAGACTTTTAGGATACCTTATCTCGATTTGTCCTGCTATAAAATACGGTCTTATGCACATAAAATGCTTAGAAAGATATAAATATATAGCATTGAAACATTCGAATAACAATTATAACTCGCAAATGATAATAACACTCAAAATAAAAAGAGAATTAAATTGGTGGATGACAGCAATTCCAAAATCACTTGTCTCGCTTAGGCCTCAGGATTATAAAGTGGTAATTTACTCCGATGCTTCAAATGTCGGATGGGGAGCCTCGGCAGGTCCAGAATCTACCCAGGGTTTTTGGAGTTTAAAGGAATCTAAATTTCATATTAATTACCTTGAATTGCTGGCAGCCTATAATGCTCTAAGATGTTTTGCAAGAGACCTTAAAGACTGCTCCATTTTGCTAAAAGTTGACAATACCACCGCCATATCCTACATTAATCGTATGGGAGGTGTAAAATATAAGAAATTGTCTGAGTTGTCGAAAGCAATCTGGCAGTGGTGTGAGTCTAAAAATATATATATTTTTGCAACTTATATTGAATCCTATCGTAATGTGGTAGCTGGTTTTGAATCAAGGTCGCTTAATTCAGAAACTGAATATGAGTTAAACTCTTTAGCTTTTAAGAAAATTGTTCATACTTTTGGCCTTCCTAACATCGATCTGTTCGCATCCCAGCTAAACAATAAATGTAAACAATTTATTTCCTGGAAAAAAGATCCGAAATCAATAGCTGTTGATGCTTTTACGATAAGTTGGTCAAATATATTTTTCTATGCATTCCCTCCTTTTTCTTTGATAATGAGAACGTTGAATAAAATTATCAAAGATGGGGGAGGGGATAATGGTGGTCCCTCTGTGGAGGGCACAACCTTGGTACCCAATTTTCAATAAGATTCTCAAGTCAAAATTGGTTTATTTAACTCCTAATAGAAATCTTTTATTATCTCCAAATAGGGAACCACATCCGCTTTGGCCAAAGCTTACCCTGGTGTCAGGAATTTTATCAGGGAAGCTCTTGCTCCAAGAAGACTGACGGAATCAGCTTTAGAAGTAGTTATCTCTTCATTAAATCCTAATACACTGAAACAATACAATACCGCCTATAAAAAATGGTGGGAATTTTGCATCCGTAGAGCAGTAGACTGCTTTAATCCCTCAACAGCAGATTTCGTTGATTTTCTAGATAATAGTTTTAAGGAGAGTGCTAGTTATACAACACTGAATACGTTTAGGTCATCTCTTAATTTAATTATAAATAAGGAAGTTGATGAGAAAGTTATTAGTAGGTACTTGAAAGGTGTATTTAAGATCAAACCTGTGTTCCCAAAATATCAAGCAACTTGGGACCCAAATCCCGTAATTGCATATTTGTTATCTTTACATCCCCTTTCTTCCCTAAGCTTTGCAGACCTAACCTATAAGCTGGTTATGCTGTTCGCCTTAGGCACAGCACAAAGATTACAAACTTTTTCAAAAATTAAAATAGATAATATTTATCAAAGAACTGACTTCATAGAGATTTTAATACCGGATATCCTAAAAATATCAGGCCCCGGTAGGATCCAACCTAGACTGAGACTCCCCTTCTTTAGAGAGACCCCAGAGCTATGTCCATCTAGCACATTGATAGAATATTTAAGTAGAAGTCAGAACATAAGAAATAATATACGGGAGTTATTTTTGACCATTAAAAAACCGTACCATCCAGCCTCGACTCAAACTCTTTCCAGGTGGTTAAAGAAAATTCTAGGCCTGGCTGGAATAAATACTGGTACATTCTCTGGATACAGTACTAGGCATGCAGCTGTTTCTGCAGCCTACAGATCAGGTACTAACATTGAAACTATAAGAGCCACAGTAGGCTGGTCAGAACGGTCCAACGTGTTTTTTAAGTTTTATAACAGGCCGTTAGATAGCAGTTTTTTCATAAATAGCGTACTAGCTGGTACGGAAAACAAACAACTCAGGTCGTGCAGGCATTAATTACATTACTACCTACTAAAATATTGTGTTAGACTCTAGTTACGTTTGTGGGTCTATAACATATAGGTTTAGAATAAGGACGTTTCTATATCGTATGTTCTATTTCTTGTTAAGTTGTTGTTATTGTATATAAACTAATTGTTAGTTGTTCTGCCACAATTAATATAAAAAAAAAAAGTTAAGGAAATATATGAAAAATTTTTGTTCTCACAATTTGTATTAAAATACTTTACATTCAATGCATATCTAATAATTTTATTATTCCTTAATTCCTCTTTATGTTATTACATAATGACATTTGCTAGCTCATTTAGTACTTTAAACATCTACAATATGTGTTCTAGTGGACCGGACTGAAGAATAATTTGAGATTAAACGACTTACCTAGTAAGGAAGTTCAATCGGAATTATTCGAGGTCCGGTCCACTGGAACACATCCCACCCCATCCTAGACGCGTAGTACCGCATACCCAAAAAATAAAATGACTAGCAAATAAAAAGCATAATGAGATATTCGTATAGCTCAGGGTCTGGAGATGGGGATCCATGTTACTTTTCACAGGTGGCCCGCTTCGTTACCGAATCGCATTCTACAATATGTGTTCCAGTGGACCGGACCTCGAATAATTCCGATTGAACTTCCTTACTAGGTAAGTCGTTTAATCTCAAAATATATTACAGTGAATTCAGTATCGCTTTTACAGAATAACGCACGGTGAGCTTGTTCAGAGAATGACGCATTTCTTGGCAGGCAGGCTTTTCCTTTGGCTACCGCTACCCCACATTCGTTCCCTTCGCCGTACCTGCAAGCGAACGGGAAATGCAGCAGTAAAATGGAATCTAATCTATTATTAATACGAAAGAGCCCTTCGAATAACAACCAATTAAATATTAACGCTCAGCTCAAGCCGGCAAAGCAACTGGGAAGGACATGGGTGTAGCATCGAACGTTTGAGTGCAACAAAAACAGTGAAAACAAATATACATTATAGTTTTCAAAAAAACCAAGCAAAAACTACAGTTTTGACGTTACGTCAATCTGAGTGGTTTTTAAATGGTATCAAGTACATTTCGAAAAACCAAGGTACACAAATTATCTGAGCATTACTATTAATATAGTTATGTAACTCAAACAATAAAACTTGTCGATTTTTGTGAGCTTTGAGTGTTCGAAAGTTTTTTGACTACACTCTAAAGTGATCCAGTGTTGAAAAACTGACCACATCCAAAAATTATAGAATAAATGACGAAGGCTTTTCTATTTTGGTTCCACTGGAGTATTGTAATCGCAAGGAATTTTAAAAATGGGATACGTTTTTTTTGATATTATATGATATCAAAATCACAACATATCTTTTTCGCCGATCTGGCTGACTGACATTCTCTTTGTCTGTTCACTAAGCTTTGGACCGTCTATAATTTGGAGAGTATAGCTCATATTTTGATGAAATTTGCTCAAAAGGTTACTACTATGCCAAGAACGAAAAATATTAACGTTTTTGAAAATCGGTCAAGTGACGGCAGAGCTAGAGGCAAAAAACAAAAAAAATTGAAAACACTCAAACTTTTTTTGACTCAGAGGCTCCTGATGATTACAAGGAATTTTTTTGTACGATTAAGAATTGGCGGTTGGGGTTTGAATTAGGTGGGGGAGGGTTTATCTAAATTTTTTGACTTTAGTATATTTATACGCTTCCAACCTCCGTAATTCTACGCACCTATTAAACAAATTACATACATCTTAGATTGTAGATTTGCGCTTGAAGAAGAATGATAGAGGTTAGCGAGCATCGAGATTAGTCACAGCAACGTTGTCAGATGATCGGTACTGTCGTTGGAGCAGGACATACATTACTAGATCACAACGATGTCAGATGTGTGGGGATTGACTGTAGGGGTATTTTTGACTGACTTGATCCATTCAATTATTTTCTTATACATGTTCGGAGTTAACTTGAGGCTAACTTATGCTTTAATGGACTGATGACCGAGAGAGAGTCAATCTACTTGACGTTATCCTTGTTCATAACTAAACCGATTTTTAGACAATTGATGGTAGGGATTTTCCTGCTATGGGATATAAAAAACAATTTATATTTGAAAAATTTCGCAATCACAATACAATCATGTTTTATGCATATAATAAAATGGAAAGGCATTATTCTCGTATTAGTTCTAGCTGTAAGTCGGTTTTCGTTCTTAGGAAGCAAATTTTCCTAAGAGAGGATAGGGATAGCACCTATATTTTATTGACAAACGCAAACTTTGGAGCTCTGGTGTAAAATTGTTTTCAACCATGTTTGACACCTGATTATAACACCTCTTGATACGTACTGACTCGTATATACTATATACACATCACTACAATAATATTACCCCATGAAATCAAATAACCACACAAAATTACACTTCAAGCATAGTATATGTACAGATAATATGGCACCCACCTCGTATATGCGTATCCCAGCACCACCTACCTTTTTTTTCTCTCGACGAATCTACCAACGTTTTAAACTTGAGATCGAGAAGACCAGCGATGGAGTCATATGCAGACAGCGTTTGCTGCACAAAGGAAGGAGACCCGCGTCCGAGACACGTTTCGCCCGTTTAAGGGCAAATGTACGGATAAATCTGTGCGTAGAATTACCGGAGCTGGAAGTCCTATATACCTTCCCTACTTCCCACGTTCCCTTACCCATCCAATTTTTTCCCCCGGATATTTTTTCAAATTTTTTTCAAAAATGTTCGCTGCTGGCCTGACGGAAATAAGTGACGTGGTTTTCCGTGACGTACATGTTATACAACATCCATCTCATTTTAAATTTTTTTGCGATTACAATACTTACTCCGCCACTAGGCGTGGAAAATAAACATTTACATTAAATTATAGGCATCCTCAGATGGGAATACATTAAGGCTGAACATGGTCCGAGATTTGTCACTGCCATTCCCTCATCTGTAGATTCCTTGAATACCTTCAGGTGGGCGCTAATGGTGAGGAGGGTTAGTCATTGTGTATCCGAAGGGAAAGTACAGGGTGTGTTTTCTTTGTACGATGAGAGTGTTTTCTTTCACACAGAGGGGAGTCAGATCGATAGGTACATAGTTTACTAGTGAGTGCATCATCTAACAAGGTGAAGCTTTTGTCATTCATTACGGTGCATATAAATGGGGTTACTTGTATTAAATGAAAAAAATAGCGTCAAGTAGGTAAATATGTCCTTCCCGCACAATTTATTATGTCATCAATTAATTGTTATTCCCAGACCTAACGCCATCTGAATTATGATTCAAAGAATATCGGTCAAAGCAATTGCGTATAAGATGAAGTGTCAACCAACTTGACACAAAGCTTATTTAAAAGACCCTGATCAGATCGAAAGCTGACTATGTATGCTCGCTTAACTATACACCAATTGTTTTATAATAAAGACGTTTATTTAATTATACCGTAATGCGACACAAAGTGCCATCTGTTTGCAGAATCAAGCATTGCGAAAGTGTACAGAAGGTATTTATTGGAATTGAAAAGGTATGTCAGTTTGCGTCGAAAGCAGAGCCATCGTTATGGGGATACTTGTTCTGTTTTCGTTCATCGTAATAAACAGCGATGTACACATGTTTTTAAACCCTTCATGGGTGTGCTGTTTTATCAGACAAAAAGCTGTAGCACGACAATTGAATGTTTTATCAAGGTTTATTAAAATCGTTAAAATATGAGGCCTCCTGGAGTGGAGTTTCCAATTTAGTTTTTAATATGAAATCCTTGCAAAGCCGTTGTCGGCATAGAGCTTTTTCATGGAAAATCCCCCCGCAGGTGCAGACCAAGAGTCGCTGCAAAGACTTCATGAAATATGAAATACGGCAATTTGCATTTGAATGAATCCTAATTAATCTCTTGACGGTAACGCCTTTACATTTGCCGCTCTACAGTCGCCAATCCTGATTATCCCCTATACAGAGGTTAAAGAGGTAGTTTATAGAATGATTACGTGCTTTTGATTCGTGGGGCTCTGCGGTTACCTACTGCAACAATTATAGCAGAAGTTTGCATGACTGTATTACAAGTTCATTTTGTTTATGTGTGCCTGTAGCCTGTAAGTAAAGCCTTTCGAACTACGTGAAAAACAGAAGCATTGCAGTTTTTGAAATCGGTTCAGAGATAGTGAAATTAAGGGTTAGTTCATTATAAGGTCCTTCGTTTTTGTAATGAGAATATTTTTCACTCATTCGAATATTTTATCTGAATGACGAGGCATTTTATCTTTGTGTTTTATACAGGGTGACTGACCTCCCAAATAACAAAAACTTACCTATATCAAAGTGTCACCGTTTTTGATATATTGAATTTTTTCTTAAATTTAATAAAACGAACCCTTTCATCTGTGGTATTTAGCTGCATGCACAAATAAGGTTATACTTTGTTCATTTTTTCTATAAAATACTTCTAAGGACTATTTTGGGATTTGTAATCTTCTGATATTTGTTCCTCAACTTCGACCATCTGTGGTGAAACAAAAATGTACTGAGCTATAACTGCATTATATGGAATAAAAATATTGCTCATTGAATACAGATTTCAGAAAGGCACCACACGTAGGTACTATTTGGAATAGAAAAAAGTGATAGCTGCTTATTTATTATTACCTGCTCCTGATATGATTTTATGAAACTTACTGAAATTCGGACTAGAGTCAGCAACAATACAAAAGAATTATTTTTGGAAACGACAAGTTAGCGTGAAATAAAGCACAAATTGTTTGTGGAAAACATTTATTCATTTATTGACAAAATATGCTCAAATGAACAGTTTATAACCTTATTTGTACATACAGCCAAAGACCACAGATGAAAAGGTTCGTTTTTTCAAATTTAAGAAGAAATTCAACATCTCAAAAACGGTGACACCTTTATATAGGTAAGTTTTTGTTATTTGTATTAGTATTTTGTCGTGTCACCATCTGACAACAGTGTAGTTTTCGATGTGCGTGTTTTGGATCTGTTTTGCAGCATTTTTAAAAAATTAATTTCGTCTCAAGCAACCAGACTGCATATCTAAGGTCAGTTGTTACCAATAGTGTGCTATTCATTGGTTATCGTCAGCCTTTTTGGCATCTGATACATCTTCATAACCTGTAAACACCAGAAGAATTCCTGCGTTCAACGTGAAAACGGAACCGGCGTTGCCGTATTTACCTAGAATTCTGCACTCTCCTGGTAGTCAAATTAAATCAAATAATGCCTCAAACTACGCAAATGAGTTGTACTTGCTGCAAAAAACTTGGGGATGACAAGTTTGTGAGCTGTTCTGTGTGCAAGAACCATTATTTTTACAGCTGCGTTGAGTTCTCCCAAAATGATGCCAAAATTTTGAAAAGCAAATCAAACGTTCATTTCACCTGTAGAAACTGTAGTATGATTGGTGCTATACAGAGGTTAAAGAGGTAGTTTATAGAATGATTACGTGCTTTTGATTCGTGGGGCTCTGCGGTTACCTACTGCAACAATTATAGCAGAAGTTTGCATGACTGTATTACAAGTTCATTTTGTTTATGTGTGCCTGTAGCCTGTAAGTAAAGCCTTTCGAACTACGTGAAAAACAGAAGCATTGCAGTTTTTGAAGTCGGTTCAGAGACAGTGAAATTAAGGGTTAGTTCATTATAAGGTCCTTCGTTTTTGTAATGAGAATATTTTTCACTCATTCGAATATTTTATCTGAATGACGAGGCATTTTATCTTTGTGTTTTATACAGGGTGACTGACCTCCCAAATAACAAAAACTTACCTATATCAAAGTGTCACCGTTTTTGATATATTGAATTTTTTCTTAAATTTAATAAAACGAACCCTTTCATCTGTGGTATTTAGCTGCATGCACAAATAAGGTTATACTTTGTTCATTTTTTCTATAAAATACTTCTAAGGACTATTTTGGGATTTGTAATCTTCTGATATTTGTTTCTCAACTTCGACCATCTGTGGTGAAACAAAAATGTACTGAGCTATAACTGCATTATATGGAATAAAAAGATTGCTCATTGAATACAGATTTCAGAAAGGCACCACACGTAGGTACTATTTGGAATAGAAAAAAGTGATAGCTGCTTATTTATTATTACCTGCTCCTGATATGATTTTATGAAACTTACTGAAATTCGGACTAGAGTCAGCAACAATACAAAAGAATTATTTTTGGAAACGACAAGTTAGCGTGAAATAAAGCACAAATTGTTTGTGGAACACATTTATTCATTTATTGACAAAATATGCTCAAATGAACAGTTTATAACCTTATTTGTACATACAGCCAAAGACCACAGATGAAAAGGTTCGTTTTTTCGAATTTAAGA
This sequence comes from Acanthoscelides obtectus, assembly GCA_963669975.1. Taxonomy (NCBI): domain Eukaryota; kingdom Metazoa; phylum Arthropoda; class Insecta; order Coleoptera; family Chrysomelidae; genus Acanthoscelides; species Acanthoscelides obtectus. The sequence continues at coordinate 73,329,523 of CAVLJG010000008.1, read as the reverse complement.
AAAAATTCAACATCTCAAAAACGGTGACACCTTTATGTAGGTAAGTTTTTGTTATTTGTATTAGTATTTTGTCGTGTCACCATCTGACAACAGTGTAGTTTACGATGTGCGTGTTTTGGATCTGTTTTGCAGCATTTTAAAAAAATTAATTTCGTCTCAAGCAAATAGACTGCATATCTAAGGTGAGTTGTTACCAATAGTGTGCTATTCATTGGTTATCGTCAGCCTTTTTGGCATCTGATACATCTTCATAACCTGTAAACACCGGAAGAATCCGTGCGTTCAACGTGAAAACGGAACCGGCATTGCCGTATTTACCTAGAATTCTGCACTCTTCTGGTAGTCAAATCAAATCACATAATGCCTCAAACTACGCAAATGCGTTGTACTTGCTGCCAACAAGTTTGTGAGCTGTTCTGTGTGCAAGAACCATTATTTTTACAGCTGCGTTGAGTTGTCCCAAAATGATGCCAAAATTTTGAAAAGCAAATCAAACGTTCACTTCACCTGTAAAAACTGTAGTATGATTGGTGCTACATTATCTGATCATCGAGCATTGGTCATTTCTTTGCAAAAGGAAATAAACGCTCTCAAGTCTACTCGCAATGACACAGTCCAGATATCACCTTCTGTCGACTATGAAGATATAATTCAAGAAATAAACGACAGACAGTCTAGGAAGAAAAACTCAATTATCTTTGGGGTTCAAGAGAGTGCAGATCAGTCCAATGCGCAAAAGAGGGCTCATGACACTGAACAAGTCAAAAAAATTCTACAGGTCTTGGATCGTGATGTTAATGCCGATAGTATTAAGCCGATTAGACTAGGATCTATCAAAGCTGGTATAATGAGGCCCATGAAAATAACACTTGGGGATGAAGATGATGTTCGTGCTTGTATTAAGTCAGCTAGCAACTTAAAGAGGAGCAATGTTTTCTCCAGGACTAGTATCTCATTTGATCGTACACCTCGACAGATCTCGCATTATAAAAAACTGAAACAGGCGATGGAAGAACGCTCTGCAAGAGGCGAAGACAGCTTAAAGATCAAGTACGTTCGTGGTGTCCCTAGAATCGTTTCGTAAAACTAGGAAATTGCAGAGGCCTTAGATACCAGGGGTCAGATGGATGTGGTCTATACGGATTTCTCAAAGGCCTTCGATAAGATAAGTCACCAAAGAATCATGAGTAAACTTCAGCATTTTGGCTTTAGCAATCATTTATTAGATTTCATTTCTTCTTACTTGCATGATAGAAGTCAGTACGTTTCTTATCATGGTTTCAAATCTTCACCTTACTCGGCGTCATCCGGTGTACCGCAGGGATCAAATATAGGTCCTCTTCTCTTTCTTTATTTTATCAATGACCTCCCTAACTGCTTAACCTGTCCTTCTCTGTTGTTTGCCGATGATTTAAAAATACATGCTCAGATTAACAGCATTGATGACTGTCTAATCTTGCAAACTGACCTGAATCATATATTTGAATGGTGTTCGACTAATAAATTATTTTTGAATGTTAGCAAATGCAAAACCTGTTCTTTTACCAGGAAAACGAATCCAATAGTTTTTGATTACACACTAGAAGGTGTCAGTTTGATGCGTTGTTCAGAAGTAAGAGATCTAGGTGTGTTGTTTGATGTTAAATTAGAATTCACAGGTCATATTAGTACAAAAGTATCATCCGCTATAAAAAGTATCGGTTTTTTGTTAAGAAACTGTAAATCGTTTGGTTGTGAAACGACACTGAAGGCTTTATACTGCACCTTGGTGCGTTCTAAGCTGGAATATGCATCCAGTGTATGGCACCCATATTACCAAATCTATATTAATAAAATTGAAAGTGTACAAACGAGATTTCTTAAATACTTGACTTTCAAATTAGATGGTGTTTATCCCAATCGTGGGACTCCCCAATCAGCAATGTTGCTCAGATTTGAAATACATCCTCTTGAGCTGAGAAGAGTCTGTAATAGTTTAACATTCCTTTACAAACTCGTACACAGTGATGTTGATTCTTCAGCTTTATTAGCTAAAATTGATTTTCATGTACCGTCCCGCATTTCCCGAAGATTTCTCGCTTGTTACTTAAAAACACCAAATTCTAATGTTATGATTAAGTCACCCGTGTACTTTATGTGCTCCAGCTTTAACGCCATAGCTGATAATTGTGACATTCATCATGATAAAATCAAAGATATATTAACTGTATTCAGCGACTACTATTATTCAATTTATAACATTTAAGGTAAGTAGGTGTAGCTATTCATTTTTTTTCATAAAATGGGTGAGCTATGACTGTAGTTGAAAATATTGTAACATCAAATTGTATTCAATTACATTGCCCTTTAAATGGATGTATCTGTTGGACAATAAATATAAATATATTATAAATATAAATATATTTGGGATGTCAGTTTGGCGTTGTACTTATTGGACATGTATATGTTGGTAATAGTTACGGTTGGAAATAACAAAAAAATGTGTTTCATTTATCCATTCTATTGACACTCAAGAAGGAAATAGTAGTTTCATATATAAAAATATATATTTGTATTTGGAGATTCTTAATACACAATTATCATTTTATAGATTGAATATTTTTCGGAATATCGACCCTTTTAACTTATCTCTGTCTGGAACACATACAAAAACGAGGATAAGGAGCGACACTTTTTTGACTTTGCTTATTATTCCGTCGCCACTCCACCAATTTTCAAAAATAAAGAAGCGTTGACTATCATGATTATGTCATTTGGTTCCTATCTTCTCAAAATTGTTATAGCTGTTACTGAAAATCATGCTGTAATAATGGTTATAACATCGCTAATAGATAGACCGTCAGATAGACTTAAGCAATTAAATGACAAAATTTTGTGATGAAGACATTACGGACCATCCAAAAGTCCGATTGCCTGAAATTCTAAAATGTGTGGCAATTTAAAAATTATTACCTTTGCTTATGATTTTAGACCGTTCTCAAAAACATACAAAAAGCTGTTGTATGTTTTTTGATATAATTTTGCAAAATTCTCATGCTTTGTCTGTGAATTATTTCACTATCGCTTAAGCGCATATGCAGAAACTTTTTTACGGGGTAACATTTGACATTAAGAAAATACGTGAGAATTATTGGCACAACCTACTATAATCCAAATATTGAGAAAATATCACTTTTATCTTCAAACTGTGTATTTATGAACTACATAACTTATATCCGGTAACACTCTCAGTGGTGCATGTGGCCTGGTACTATTGGTACAATTTTGTCAAAGTCGCAACAACGAATATCGTCTTCCAAACAGAAACAATTCGAATAAATGCGCATGACCAAGAGAAAATAACAAGGCAAAACCTATTATTCTAGAACCCCTCAATCCAAGTGAAAAGGTGTTTGACATTGTGCCTGCGAGGCACTCATTTCCCAGAACTAACGAACCGAACAGTCAATTTGTCGTTCCCCTTGATTCACGGACCTTTCTGCTTCCCTTCCACTGCTACACTTATTATTTTTCTCGTTTAGGGTACTGTAAAAAGATTAAAAAAGCATTTGTAAACTTTAACAGGTTTATTCCGTTCTTTGGCGGATGAAAGGGATTGAAAAAGGTCGTTATCTTTATTCATTCCAAGAAATACTTCTTGTTTCATTAAAAATGGAGTCAAGTGGAATTACCTTCCTCGCATTAATGCATCTATTTAGGAATAAAAAAAAATTGTACCCTGGAACCGATCATTTGAAATCACTGACGTTTGATCAGGAACTTCACAAAAGAAAAAAGATGTACTCACTGATTTTTATTTGGAGCTACATACACATTTTTAAGCACGTTCATGTTGATCATCCAAAAAGTTTTGGCTGCACCGGAAAAAGTGAGACGAAAAGCCGTACAAAAACAAGCACTGATCCACAAATTTTCAAACCTTAGGGATGTCAATGGAAGGGACGCTTCCTTGAGTACTTGATAGGGTATTTAAGGGTAAAAGCTATAGCAGTGAAAGACTCCACCAGCTAGAGTTTATTAATATGAAAAAACTAAGTGTCCTTACGTTATTAACATATCTATCCCGATAAGCACCTTTAAAGTAAAGCAATAAGATCTTCTAGATGTATATCTCAGATATCCTTATATCTCAGACGTAACATTGCGGTATTGCAGATGATTTGATTGTGAAGTAATGCTTCTAACAATTTAGTGAAATGGACACTGAGGTGAGGAATCAACCTGAGTGAATTGCAATCTATGCAAGATTGCTTTACTCATCAAATTTTGGCAAGGCCCAATAAAATAAGCGTTAATGTACCAAATGCTAAGTACTTAGGTATGGCCTCTGACACCAGACGCAAGTGGAAACACCATATCAAAAAAAGTGGGGAAGACTTTAACCTATGCCACAAGCAATATTATTGGTTATTGGGGAAATGCACAAAGCTATCGCACCATAACAAAATCATGATCTATCAACAGATCTTAAAACCTGTGTAGCTATACATAACGTTGTCAGCTATGTGACTATCTCAAGGCTGTCAACATCGAAGTAATTCGAATCGTCAACGTCCCGTAGTATGTTTTGAAACATTCATTGCGATCTGAATATCGCTCTGCTTATGAACACGATCATAAGCGTTAGTTATACCTAGAGAAGACAGTAAGACAAGGCGGACAAATTAGAGAGAGATAAAAGGTGTAATCAAACACATCATGGCTGCCACAAAACAACTGATCTCAGCCTCACAAATGCTGTTCTTATTTGGTCTGAGGTGATTGCGGTGTTGCCAAATAGATAATCCTTTTTGGATGAATTCATTGTGCAGCACTCGTAGTGAAAGCATGTTTTGTTCAAATTTACCTTTGTTTTCAATATTTATTCATGGCGAGGATATTTATCATCCATTTCGTCTACGAAATAAATTTAGAAACTACAATTAGACACAAGTTATTCTCATAACCTGTAAGTGATCACATATTTATTTATATATTTCACTATTTAGTCTAGTAGCAAAACAGGAATGCCATATATTTACTTATTTCGTATGACTTTTCGAAACCAAAAAAAACCAAAAAATGCGAAAAATGTAACGGTTTCTAAACATTTTATACCAGGTTGGCAACACCGCCTCTGTAAATACAGAGCGAGTCACGCGATTTCTTGGCAGAATGTCAATCCATTAGTAAATCGCGAATTATAGACATTCCACGAAGTCTTCTCTTGGTACAATTGCAGTGTAGTGGCAAGGCAAAAAAAAACGTTGCATTAACACTCCAATGCAAAAGCTCTTCCGCTGATGCACAGTCGCAACGCTGTTTGACGATTCAAGAGGACTAAGCTGTAGGAATTTGTTTTCTCTTGGCAGATCATGTATGTGAGTTATTGATGATAGAAGTAAGTATACGTCAAGGCTATCTAAAAGGCATCAATGGATTGCCTTTAATGATAAATTTTAGTTTGCAAGATAACAGGAAAATGTGTGGTTAATATTGATCAATTTTTATATTCGGCGTCAAAGCTATATATTGAAACCAAAGACAGCCAAGATCAATTTCAGCATATAATGGGTGATTTTTTTTCTAGTGTCTTTTTGGCAACACTGTTTTTGACAGGTGACGCGTGAATCGTGTCTTGTGTCATTGTCAAACTTGTTCAGTTTGGTCTATAATTTAACCATGAATCGACTTATTAACGAACAACGCTTGCAAATTATTGAATTTTACTATCAAAATTCATGCTCGGTTAAAAGAGTGCATCGAGCACTGCTTCCAATTTATGGGCAATTTGGTCGGCCTACTGAGGGAGCTGCTATTCGGAAGCTTGTGACTAAATTTCGAACCCAGTTTACATTTTTCGACATTAAACCACCAACACGCAGACGTAGAGTGAGGACTGAAGAAAATATTGCGGCTGTATCCGCCAGTGTTAGTGATGACCCTGATTCGATTCGCCGCCGTTCGCAGCCATTGGGCCTCTGTTACTCAACTACGTGGAAAATTTTGCGACAGGATTTGGGTGTAAAACCTTATAAGATCCAGCTGGTGCAAGAATTGAAGCCACACGACCTCCCACAACGTTTCCAATTTGGTGAATGGGAGTTGGAGGAAGATCCACATTTTTATCGAAAAATTGTGTTCAGCGACGAAGCTCATTTCTGGTTGAATGAGTACGTTAACAAGCAAAATTGCCGCATCTGGAGTGAAGACCAGCCAGAAGCATTGCAAGAGCTACCAATGCATCCCGAAAAAATCACTGTTTGGTGTGGATTATGGGCCGGTGGCATCATCGGGCCGTACTTCTTCAAAGACGACAATGGCCGGAACGTAACTGTGAATGGCGAGCGTTACCGTGCGATGATAACAAACTTTTTTTGCCCAGAATGGAAGAGGTGGACTTGGCTGACATGTGGTTTCAACAAGACGGTGCCACATGCCACACCGCACACGAAACAATGGCCCTATTGAGAGGCGAGTTCGGTGAACAGTTTATCTCACGTTTGGGGCCCGTCAATTGGCCGCCTAGATCGTGTGATTTAATGCCGTTGGACTATTTCTTGTGGGGCCATGTTAAGGCTAATGTCTACAAGGATAAACCAGCAATGATTGACGCACTGGAAGCCAATATTGAAGCATTTATTCGTGAGATACCGGCCGATATGTTGGAGAGAGTGTGCCAAAATTGGAACTTGCGCAAGGGCCATCTAAAGCGGAGCCGCGGCCAACATTTACATGAAATAATCTTTAAACATTAAATTATTTCGACCGTTCTATGGACTCAAATAAAGATTTAATCGTTTTTTCAAAGTTTTCTGTTTTTTTTTGAAAATCAAATCCTATACCTCTTAAAAAATTACCCATTAAAATACCATTTCTACTGACGGGACTGGCATATAGCCACACAGGGCTTCGACTATTATTTCAAAATGTTTTCACAATTGTTCTCATTCAAAACCGTATCAAAGAATGATAATAACGAGACGCCGAGTGACCCCGCTGCGTTTGGAATTGCGGGGTTGCTGCGACCGTTTGCGACCGGTCCCTGACATACGAAAGGGAATGTTTCAGTGTAGCACCAGGAGGGTTGAGTGTGGGTGAATAGGAGGGTTGCCGTGTCAAGTGCAGTCGACAGGTACCGGGGGCTACGTGGGGTTGAGGATATATACCGAGTGTGAGGTATCGTTGTTGGGAGTTAACGCTTGTACGTAGTTTCCTTAATCTGATGCAGCCTTGTGGGTAGAAGCCTAAATATCTAGGCTCCGTGACCTTCTTAATCCGACATATGAACTGCCTAAGGTTAGCAGTCCTGGAAAAAGGAGTCTCGGGTAGATTGCTCCACAATCTCGGCACCTAGAAACAAAGGAGCCGTCGTTTCGACCAGTTCGAGATACACGAGGCTTCACAGATCTAGAATGGGAGGCAGAAGCCTGGCGGGTCCGTTTGATAGACTCAATGCGTGGCGGCATCATGGAGAACACTGACAGGCAAAGTCCTTTAGTAAAGCAGAAGAAGGGAGTCAAATTACCAACCGCCCGTCGGTATGAGAAGTGTCGACAATGTAGCCAGTGTTGCAACACCCCAGGGTTATGAGGAGAAAAGTATGTATTAGCCCTAAAAACATAACCCAAATTATTCCCGGCAGTTTTCGTGATTGATGGGATGTGCTCATGCCAAGTGAAGCCCTCAGTGATCAGGAAACCGAAACGAATGGCTCCCTGGCAGAACTTGAAATTGGCCTTGTTGAGCGAGTTGGTCCACGTGAGCCTTTTAGCATTTTTGGAGTGGGTAATAACGAAGTTCCTTGTACCCGTTATGATAGTCAGCGTAGTGGGTGCGCTTGAATATTTGTAATGCACTATCTGACTCCTTTTTAAGGAGTTTTAGGTTATTCGTTAGCCAAGGAGCTGCATTCCTGGTTACTCTCCTTTAAACAATTTCAGCATGAGTATCAAAATTACACAGAACGAACTCACTGAACAAATTGAACTTTCAATATCAGTTTAGTTAAAGCCAAGTTAAAGCTATGGAAAGGTCGATGTTGAATAAGTTTAGGTAAATTTTCATAGACCGGCAAATCCATATTCAAGAATGTCCATTCGTGGTCAACAATTCCTTGCGCAGTGAGTCTATCTTGATTAACTACAAAATTCAAGATTTGATACAAATACAGGATCAATCAACGTACTTGATGTACCAGTAATTTTGATAGCCTCTTTCAAATTTTGGGTAAGGCCAAAAAATTAAAAATCACTGTATAGTTATTTAAGAAAGAACATTGATCCAAACACACAAATAAATCGACCTTATGATAGGTAATAGATAAGATGTTGCCAATATCGTGAAACACACTACCAATTGCTACATTGGGAGGCTTGTAAAAAACTTATAATAATTATTCTGAAACGACTATTTCTATTTCTTACCTCCAGTCATAGATATTCAGTATTGTTCATAATTTCAACATCAAGAAGAAGTATTTCGCAAGGTATCCTTACATACGAGGTCTGTAAGTTAAGTAGCGAGACTAGAAATGTAGCGTTCGATCTGGCAACATCGGAGGCACCAGGCTTGGAGGGGAGACAGGAGAATATGTGATCCGCCTTCAGTACAAGTGTACAAGTTTGAACTCGCTCGAGTCATTTGGCTGTCCGTAACTATCTTTTTTGTGAAACAGTTTTTCCTATTGTGTTCTAAAAATCAATAACATCAATTTCGTTCAGACTTGAACACAGTCCAACGGAAACTCTTGCTAAGCTTCAGCAAGCCTACGGATATGGTGTTTTGTCAAGAGCCCATGTTTGTTAAGGCGGAAGGTTTTCATCTTCAAGAACCAATAAAATTATCGACAGATTTCGGGATCTTGTCGTTCAGATGTCGGTTGAATGCCAGAATGATCAGAAAAGAGTTAAATTTGTCTCACACCACCAATCATCAGATCAAGAACGACTGAAGTTGCATCACGGTAATGCTTCGTGTCACACAGTAAAGTCAATAAACGAGTTTTGGCCAGTAAAGACATTCCTGTGACTCCTCAGCCTCCATCTTCACCAGACTTGAGCTCTTGTGACTTTTTCCTTTTCCCAAAATTAAAAATAAGCTCAAGGGAACTCATTTTGGGACAGTCGAAAACATTCAAGCATCTGTAATCGATCAACTGAAGGCTATCGGAGTTTCAGCAGTGGCATGAGGAGTGGTAGAACCGTCTTCTGCATTGTGTGGTTTCAGAAGGAAGTTATTTTGATGGTGACAATATGAAATTGTAATTATATTTGTTAAAAAAGTTAAAAAATGAGCCTCATCACTTAATTTACAGACTTTGTATGCTCCGACTCCACCTCCTCTACTATTCCTGTCTTTACGTAAGAAATCCAGGTATAGCAACCCTGTTAGAACGAATTCTGTAATACAACCAAGTCTCGGAGAAAGACACGCTATATCCAGGTCATTATCTAAAACAGTATCACTCCAATATGCTTAAGCTTTCTACTGAGAATTCATATGCTAGTGCTAATAAGTCATGCAATTAGGTTCTTAAAAGACATGTTGACGCCTAGTACTTTTCGTATAGGGTAATTAAAAAAAATCGACCTGATATTTATTGGCGGATCGTGACCACCCATGTAGTTGGAAGTATGAACCACGGACACGTATGAAGTGGAGTCTCGGTTTACAAAAGAGTTACACTGTTTGTTCTAGAGATCACCGTTCAGAGCAGTGCATATATTTGCATTTAGTATCGATCGGTAGTGAGCCAGGTCAACATAAAGATATGAGTATCAAGCGAATTGTTTCAACTGTGACTCCGTATACATATTTTAAGCCCATTCAGTTTTACCGACATTTCTATTTTTGAGTTTTCTCTTTTCTTTCAATTCACAACCGAAAGCGTTCAGCAGAGATCAAGACATCGACATAAGTGGCATTTGGATGCCATGAAAGGCAATGCTATCTATTTAAACAAGGTTTAACTTATATTTTGAACGTTGAAGTTAGCAAGACAAAACTTGGTGTGATGAAATTGACGCATGGAATTTTTAGATAAGTAAGATGTAAAGGAAAACTCTTGCAACCTATCAAGTATGAAACTGGCATTAGACAAGGATATTTGCTGAGCCCACTAATATTTAATCTGATAATGGATGAAATCATAAAGAAAGTTATAAAAAGAAGAGGATATAGAATGGGAGAAAAGGAAATGCAGATAATATGCTACGCCGACGACGCCATAATAATAGCAGAAAATGAAGATGACCTACAAAGATTAATTAAACAGTTCGAAGATACGGCGCTCATATACAACATGGTGATTTCAACAGAGAAAACTAAATCGATAGTGATATCAGCGGAACCGAGACGATGTAAAATGGTCGTAAATAACAAAATAATAGAACAAGTGATGGAAAAGGAATACTTGGGAATCAAACTGTCAAGCTATGGAAAAGTGGAAGAAGAAGTACAAAAACAAGTGAACATGGCGAACAGAGCAGCAGGATGTCTCAACAATACAATCTGGAGAAACAAATACCTCACAACGGAAACGAAAACTAGGATACATAAATCAACAATAAGACCGATAATGACGTACACAGCGAAAACAAAAGCAGATACGGCGAAAACAAGAGCAGATACGGCGAAAACACAAAGATTATTGGAAACAGCAGAAATGAAATACGAAAAATAACAAACCAAACTCTAAGAGACAGAGTAAGAAGTGAGGAAATACGAGCGAGTTGTCATATAAAGGAAATAAACCTGTGGACCAAAAGAAGAACAATAGACTGGAATCAACACATAGAAAGAATGACAGAAAATAGAACAGTACGAATAACAAGAGACAAATCGCCAAATGAATGAAGATCCATGGGACGACCGCGGAAAAGATGGTCAGACAACATCAATTGAGGCTAAAAACCGAAGTAAAACAGGCATGAGCCTATTGATAAAGTAGGAAGAAAAAAGAAGAACGAATTTTTAGATAAGAGTAGCTGTTGGAAATTTCTCCTTCCACTATCAATGTAACAAAGAATGGAACATTCCATTTCAAAACGACTTTCAATTTTTTTGAACTATATCTCCCTCAAGCCCAATTTTGTTGTTGACCCGTGGGAATCAAAATTTGCGCCTATGGCACAAATTAGACCAACGAGAAGGCAGTTTTGAAGTAACGGGTCTAATAAATATGGTCGATTTCTTGTAAAATGTCTCTCAAACTGGAGAAAGTTACACGATTTGTGTAAAATGGATCCTTAGTTCCGTATTAAATCAAGAAATATTTCATATATTTCACCTGGTTAAGCTACAAAAATCTATTTATTCATATGGCCCCGAACAGAAAATTTGCGACCCAGAGGCAAAAGCCACCAATCAAAAAGAAGGATCTGCGATATAATCGCAGACTCGATCAATCAAATAGAAGGATTGGCGCCCTGCTCGAAACATGATTCAAACATGATACAATAGATTGATGTGGCAACAGTTACTGAGTAGATTATTAAAAATAACATTGTCACTTGAGAGAGATAATTTAAAAAGAATATATTTTTCACAATGTAGGGTGAGGTATTGTGGCAAGGTACGGTTAGACGTCGCGTAGTCGTTTGCCCGTCCAGTAGAGGGCGCGAAAGCTCATTGATGTTAATCCAGGAAAATTGGAGCTAAACACGTATTGATCACAAAGATAGTTATAAAGAAACAGTGTTCTTCGCACGGTAGTCAAGTAAATTGAATATTTACCCTATGCTTGTTAAATAGTAAATATTCTGTAACTTCATTTATGTCTTCACAGAATGTATTAAGCAGACTTCTGTACAGCAAGGACAAACATCAATGATCTAGTTTGACTGACTTGATGCAAGCCTATAACGAGATAAAATAGGTTTTTGTAGCTAGCCCCAATGAACATGTCGTTGTATTGTTGAAAATAAACCTTTTTTTTTTCTTGAATTATCTCTCTCAAGTAAGTAGTGACACTGTTACTTTGAAAAAAAATATCAGAATAGCTGTCATATCAATCTAAATATTGTACTGGATTTGGTCCATGCTTTAAGAAAGACCTAAATATTTTTTTTTCTTAAATGATACGCCCTGCCGCTATCTTGAAGATTCAATTGTAAATCTTACGTTAAAACATAGTACCCATGCATTGAATTCATCAACGAGAGGGGCTTTTTGAAAAGCACCGTATATAATGCTAAGTTCAGTATTCGCACTCAACTCTCAATGAAAGCAAACGTCTGATATATTTACATTTTCTTAACTTAACTTCAAGGACTTCAAGGTATTATGAACACAGTCATTTTATAAATAGGATGTCATTTCGTCAAATTGTCTTTGGAATCCCTCCACTTTGTGTATACGGTCTGTAAAACAAGCTGTCATTACTACCAAAAAAAGAGGGAAGCGTTATTCTAATAGGAAAACTGAATACTTCGAAAGTCATTAATTTGAGATGTAAGCAAACTTATACAAAATATTGCTTTTGGGGATTGTAACAACATAACCTTACCTACTATTATCCAAATATACTAAGTGACATTTAAATCCGAACACCCAGTTTAAATGGTTTTATTTTAATAAAATTTTGTATAAGTACTTAATGAAGCATAATAAGTAAATGATAAACATTTCAAAATGATTGCACTGCTTTAAAGCCCTTTGACCTTTAGTAATGTGTGGATGCACCCTGATGTGCTACGCATTCTCCAACGCGCCTAGGCATGCTTGTGATCAGGTGGTCAATGTCCTCCTTTGGTATCTCATTCCAGGCAACCACCAACTCCTCTCGAAGTGCTTCTAGAGTCTGAGGAGGACGTTGCAAATTGAGCAATCTCCTACCCATCATATCCCACACGTGCTCAATTGGGGATAAGTCGGGAGACCTTGGTGGCCATGGTAACAATGTGACATCATTATGTTGAAAGAAGTCTATTGTGACTCTTGCAACATGTGGTCGGGCATTATCTTGTTGGAAAGTTGGATCTGCCAGGGTGTCAAGATAGGGTAAAAGATGGGGTTCTAGAACTTCGTGGATATAACGCTGCGCGTTCATGTTACCTCTGATGAAGATTAAAGGTGACCTGGAACCATAAGCTATAGCACCCCAAACCATAACTCCAACAGTGTGATGAACATGTCTTTCAACAAAAAACTGTGGATTCCTCCTTTCATCACGTCGCCTTCTAACCCTGGCACGACCATCGTGCATGCCTAAACAAAATCGAGACTCGTCACTAAAGACAATACTGTTCCATTTCTGATCCCAGAGTGACCGTTGTTTGCACCACTCAAGGGGATTACGTCGGTGTTCTCGAGTTAAAGGGAGGACCCAGAGTGGCCGGTATGAAAACAAGCCAAAACTTCTCATTCGTCGGTAAACACTTCGCATGCCAATAGGTCTTCCGTGTTCTGCAAACCGTTCATTTGCAATGGACCTGGTAGTGGAGAAACGGTCCCTTAAGGCCAATAATCTTAAGCGGCGATCTTCACGGTCTGTTGTTCTACGGCGGCGTCCAGTGCCCCTTGCTCTTTGCGTACGGCCTTCTCGAAGCCATGCCTGACAACACCTAACCACAGTGTCTACACTTCTTTGCACTCTAACTGCAATTGCCCGAAAAGAAAGTCCAGCTTCCCGAAGTCCCACTATACGGCCCCTATCAAACTCACTAATTTGACGAAATCGTACAGGTCTCCGTACTCTAGATAGAGCGTTAGTGAATTAAAAAAAAGCAGTATAAAAACCGGAATGTCCAACTGATAAGACTGAAAATTTTTTCACTTGTTATTTACAGTAAGATAAATACATTCACCAACTTTTATTAAAATAAAACCATTTAAACTGGGTGTTCAGATTTATATGTCACTTAGTATATGTATCAAATAATGTCTACTAAAAAAAAGTCTGTTCCTATAAAGAAACCGTTACAAATTGTATGCAAATTCCTAAAATACAGGAAAAGGTGATCCATCTCGACCTCGCTTAATAATTTTCACATAAGATTTCAGATATTTCAAAAATGGAAGCCGTATTATATAACTATATGATCTTGTTTAGAATCTTGCGTAGAATGAAGAGATTGAATAACTCACAGACACACCAAATTTCTCCTGCCAGTGTCGCTGTAGTCCCCAACTTCTACCCTGTATATTATGTTATGCCGGGAATAGCAAGGAGAAACTGGGGCACCCGTCTATGGGCTCTCATCTGAGGTCGCCGAAATATGGGTCAATGGACCCTAAAGTAAAGAGGACTTGTGTTATAAGAAATATGTTTACGACACCCCTAGTTTTCTCTTGCAACCATCGGCAATATACGGCCCAGGATTCTGCTCTGTCCCAGGGTCACCGCTTTAAAACGCTCTAGACCAGATAAAATTTGTGTATCTTGAAAGTCACTCTCCTACCCCTCAATCTTTATAAGCAGCAAAGCAGGGCCTTAATTTCGCTCTCTCTCCAGACGTTTCCAGCTGCTTAATTTAAGCAATGATAATATAAGAATCCACATACTTATAAATATATCCATCTGAAGGATTTATGGAAACAGTGGAAAAGCAACAGCAGCAAACTTCATTAAGCTGTCTGCCATTTCGGTTTGATCCTCCCCGAGTGGTGCAAGACGACACCCGTAAAAAATCGGCGCTGAAAACACAAAAATACCATCTACATATTTGATGTCCTGTGGGACGACGGCTTACGCTGGCTTGTTTTGCCATTCTGCCTGAGGGATCTCTTTATCAGTGGCGTAGGAGAAACGTGCTATGTATCCTTGCTAACTACCAACAAGCAGTGGCTTCTGAAATAGCTGATACAGTCTAAATTCGATCGTAGGTGAAAATATTCGAAAATTTGGAATAACAAGTTCTATGTAATGTGTAATATCCCATTTTTGGATGTCTCTTTGACAAGAACAGAGAACGTTAGATTATTATTTAGTTGATACGAGGAGAATCCTACTAGCTAAGGCAGGCTGCTTGATTTTTATTCTTATCATCATTTTAAACAGACGTACAATATTATGGTTTCACAAAAAAAAAAGATGTCAAATCTAGTAGCTCACAATTCGTTTAACAAAATTTAGCTGTTTATAACTTAAGCTTAACGACTATCCTGAAGAAATATGTATTTAATCAATAATAGCAATCACCAAACCACCCAGAATGATCCAAATATAAAGGATTGTGAACTTCCTTCATGTCAAAGGACTATCAGGAAAGATTAAACAACGCCTAGCAGGTGACATGGTAAGGATTGTGTTTTTTCCTAAAAAACGGTGGGAATGTTATTTCCTTTAATCAGGGATGTATATTGGATATAAATCTAATTTACTGTACTGTGCTGTCAAATGGTGCATATTGGTCAGACTAAGAAAAAAATAGACTGGCATTCCAAAATCCTTCTTGGAGAGAGATACACATCTTTGGCAACTCTTTTCCAGAGTAATCAAAACTTCAACTTTAACTATTAGACAATGAAACCAATTACAGAAAATGGGTCATCTTTTTACATAAGCTTCTTGACCAAGAAATGAGAGAGAGAGAATGTTTTCTCAGAATTCATGACTGCTCCTCGCATATGTATAGAAAAACAGTTTTGACATCTTCCGTCTTGCTTCAGTTGGCTTAATGCAGCATTATAGTCTGAACTAACGACACTTTCTTTTTGTTTTTCGCCACACTTATAACACAAAACAGAGCGATAGGCCTGCTGTTGTAAGGGTCGGTCTTTTTTGAAATGGGCGAGATATGAGTAAATTTCCAGTTTTCTGGGAAAACGCCAGATTCGTAGGACATCTGGAAAAGCCGCGAAAGAACTGTAGCAAGCTACGCTGTTCCAGAATGCAGTGATTTTTGAGAAAATTTGTATGGCTGGCGGGTAAAAATATATCACAACTCAAAGAAATTCTTTAAATATGTTCTGATTTGCGAAAGGTTCAGTTCAATGTTTTACAGTATCTCGAGTTCTGGATGCTTTCCAGGTTATTTATCTTAGTCGTCCAAATCTTGCCATTAGCATAACATTTTATTTGTGCATAAAAATGTTTGAGGGTTGAGTTAAAAACGATCTGACTCTGTTTTTGTTCAGTAACTTACCTCTGTGTCATCCGTCGTCGAGTTTGAGTGTACCAACGAGGTCCCGGATAGGAGCTTCTTTGGAAGAGAAAATAATGATTCTCTCCATCCTAGAATAAAAACATCTTAATAATACTTTCAAAAACTACACTGTGTCTATAAAGGTCAGGTAGTAATCATGTTTTTTAGTAGCATATACACGAAAGCTTTAAAATATCCGAGATATAAAGTTCCAAAGACAATAATCAAAGCTGTGAGTCAGTATGCAAATCAGACGACCCGTGGTGTCTATCTTATAAACAAACCACATTTTGGTCATTGGCCTACTGATACTCCGCGAGTGTACTCAGAATGTCGACGTCGTCCTCGATGTTTCTTTCCATCACAGGCGCATATATTTGTTTATATCGTGCAAATGCCACCTGGTTGAACACAGTTGAAGACCTAGACAATCCCACATGTTGCATATTTAGGAAGCGGTAAACAAACACGTGTTTTTGAATTGAACAGCGACAACTTCAAGGAGAGTTTACAAACAAAACACGTGACAGTGAGGTACTTGAACTTCCTTACTAAATGAGTAGTGAGTATTTCTCTTCAATTTCTTTTGACGTTTTCGGCGTTGTAAAGCCG
This sequence comes from Acanthoscelides obtectus, assembly GCA_963669975.1. Lineage (NCBI taxonomy): Eukaryota > Metazoa > Arthropoda > Insecta > Coleoptera > Chrysomelidae > Acanthoscelides > Acanthoscelides obtectus. The sequence goes on along the minus strand of CAVLJG010000008.1, from coordinate 73,312,844 downwards.
CAAATTACCTTTGGCATTGCAAAGTGACTCTAAAAAGGAAATTCCCAACTTTCAGAACACCCTGTATAGATGGAGTAGGATTTAAGAGAAGCTGCTTTAACTATTCCTCCTCTAAAACAGCATCAGGTGCTCTTTGCATATTTCAGTATTTCTGCTTTTCAATGGCTAATAATGTTCTGCAAGGAAGGCTTTTAACATTGTTCTATACACTCTGAGACAAGATAGCTGAATATTATTTTTGCAAAACACTTTTTAAATATCTACCACAACCCTTCAAACGTCATATCTCTCATCTAACAATGTTTTAGGTGCGATTTACATATGGAGAAAACCCTTCTTATGAATCATGTCTCTATAAGTTAGTTACATTTGAAGATGCATACATTGAGAGTTTTTTCCATCATATTTCTATGATATAAGCTGCCCTTCTTGCCCGTAGAAAGATTGGAAAAGAAAATGCAAAAAACGCGCTTTAATGTAAAAATTTATTTCATATATTTTTGACCTTTTCCCTGACAAGAAACGCTCAGATCTAAAGGAAACTGTTTCAATTTATTCACGGAGATAAAAATTAAAATTATCACTTGAAAGGTGGAACTAAATTTGCAGATTTGTGAAGTTGCTGTCAGACATATCGGAGTTATTGCCAACAAGACTGTGGACACAAAATACTTTTCTGTCTTTCGAGCTCTCGTTAATTTTTATTATCTTCTCCAGAAATACGAGTTGCAATACATTTAAATTTAAGACTAACCCTTCATTCTCTGCTTTGAGTTACGTATATGTTGAAATAAACTAAAAATACATTGTGTAAAGTTATCGGCGGATCAACGGAAGTCAGTTGATAAAGGGTCTCTATAAATTCAACCTCTAGATATGAAATCTGATATTTTATAGTTCTAAATGCTTAGCTCATACCAGAAAAAATATCGTAGTCCCAGATCTAATAGTTGTACTTGCGATAGAATGTTCATAATTCCGCTTTTTTCAAAATTTCACAATATCTCCTGAACTATAGTGGCCCTCTATCATCTGACTTCCGTTGGCCCACCCAAAATCTTATAACTGTATATACATATATACCTGTATTCTCCGAGCGGGACATACCTTGAAACGAACAACGTTTTTGTTGCAAAACTGTGCGGCGACTAAGCACATGTATTATATTTTGGCAACTTTGGCCGCAATGTTACGTAGACGTGGATATGTTGTTGGCTACTTTATTGCAGCTACATAATGTAGCAAATGCTTCACATTATAATGGTGTGTTTCGTTTTAACTATTCAATGTTCAATTTATTACTGTCACACTAATTTATTACAAAACTAGCAACTAATTTATTGAAAACGTTTACTACGTCGACTGGACTATAGCGTTTCGCGCTGCAGATTGATCAGTTGATTATTTCCCCCTCTTTCTCTCTCTCTCTCTCTCTGACTGCCTCCGCTTGGTCTGTGCGTATATTTATCTTCGAATCGACGAGTCCAGAAGCGTCTTGCGCTTTCCAGATAGAACTGGAGTCTTCACCGAAGCCTGGTTACGAAGGCGTTACAACATTTAGAAGAGCATATCTTACAAATAGCTCTCCTTCCATTTGACTATCGGCTGAGAACTGCTTCAAGGGCAGTTAGACGTGAACGCTTGAACTATAAAATAAGCCTCCGAACTGGAATAAGAACAAAACTGCCGAGATATACGCAACCGTTTTACGCGGCTCCGTCGCAAACCAGATGATTATCTGTAGGGGCTTTTTATGTTCCGCGTTCCCTGTGGGAGACCGTCTAGTCGATAAAGACTTTAACTCTGAGTGCGGGAAAACAACCAACAAGAAACACAGGCAAGAGACAGTAAAAGAAAGTTTCCTTTTTTGTGGATTTACGCCGAAGGTATTGCTGTCTGTAGACTTAACAGAGAAGTAGACAAAACAATATAAGTCCACAATAATCATTGAGATATTGTAACACTGCAAGAGTGAACTATGAAACACAAAAGTATGTTCAATAGTGTTATATTTCGTTTCATTATCAACATCAACAGCTGCTTAGTCGAGGTTTTTACTTCAAAATGTTCGCATTTGCGATTACTTTAAATATTCTATCCACCCTGCTGAAAAATAATGGTTTTGATGTTTGACCTACATCACAAATCTCGCAGTATCTTCATTTATATGTCCGGCTCATATCTTTTTGCAGAATTCATTATTACAGAATTTATCTCTATACTACTATCGTTTGTTTATGAAGGGTGAATTATCTCGGGAAATAAAATAATTATAATGTCTGATCCGCATATTGGGCCAATACATTGGAACCAATGTTGACGCCGACATGACGAGATGTGGGAGCAAAAAAAGCACAGCCTCCTCAAATTGGTAAGCCCTTGTCCAATCTGTAGGAAATTATACAGGGAGCGTCTGATGAATAATGCTGTGTAATGTCATTTGTTTTACTTATCACAGACACCATAATTAAAAGCAAGGTAAAAAAATTACGTCCCAGTGACAAAGTCATGAATTCAGTCTTGCAAGCTATGTATACAGGGTGACTTTGAAGTTGAGTCATTAATTTTCAGATAATGATTGTAGAAGGAAGATAAACCAAAATATGTGTGTAAAAAATAAAAAAAAATTAAAAAAAAATGTTACCTTGTTTTATAAAGTATCCTCCCGACAAGTATTTCAGTGCGGACCTGTATTTGATCGTGAGGTCTTGGAGCACCGGCATGCCCTTCCCTGTGAGGTCTTAAGTCACCTGATTCACGAGCCCGTTGTGCTACATTAACAAAGGCACGAGGGGTTGGTTGCACTCGATTGGGAAACCGATCCGCATAAACATGTGCCATTTTTTATTTCCTTTGAGCCACGCAGCAAACACCACTATTCAGTCACGCGTTACCGAATGACACATTGACTGAATAAAAACATCGTGATCAGCGTTTCAAATTCTTTCGCTTTTTTGTTTCCGATGCGATGAACCGATAACGCGGATTATATCCGTTGTTGCCAAACACGAGCACATAATATTATTATTGAGACAGGGCGGTACTCAAACTTCTAAAGGGCTATAACTTTGTTACTTTAATTTTACCACAAAAATGTTAAAGGAAAAAACATTTCTTTTGATCAGATCTACTTAGTGTTAAAATAAATGACTCAACTTCGAAATCACCCTGTATATGGAGGTGTATAATTTGTATGCAATATACAAGGTGTTCCTTGCTGTCGTCCAAGATATGATTCCTCGGATACTGCTATGAAGAAAAGTGTTGACCTTTAAGAAAGTAATTGTTCACATTTTTACCTTCGATAATACTTTAATTATTTTAAATTTTAGCAGATTATAAGAGTATGGAAGTGATTGAAATTATCATTTATATTCATTGGAATATGTAATGCAACATCATTTTTGTAATGTTCGTTATACCGGTTTTATTGATGTTATCTGGATACTATTTCAGCTTTTGCAGTTAGTAGGAAACCAGAAATTACCACTAAAAACTGGTTAAATTGAATGCTCATCGAGTGTGTGACAGGCATTTTACACGAAAAGCTATAAACGAACTTTATGTGATCTATTTCACAGTACTTTTGCATTTATTATACAGTTTATTCCAAGAATAATGTAATTGCAGAGTAAATCGATTTCATAAATCTGTCTTCTGCATTAGTTGAGGTCTAACAATGCCTTCAATCAAAATTATAAATTCGTTTAGTTAATCAAAGAGAAATTTTAATTTCGTGCCATGTTTTTGCTTTTCTAATAAGTTGCCAATTTTAAACTGTACAGTGGTACAGTTTCACAAACCGTTCGACCTAAATTTTTTGTCAATGTGTATAGAGTTACTTATTAATTTAACGTTGATCTAGTATCATTCGTTGGCTGTGGAAACCAAGATCATTAAGCCCCAACGTTGACCAACTCCGGCCAATGCGCGTTGGTCTAGCGTCCACATATTGATGTTGGCCTATGTTGGCCCAATACGTAGATACGACGTAGTTATTCACGATCGGATGATGGTAACTCTTTCTTATGAGTAAAACAGTAAGTTTTTTATTTATTATTTTTTTCAAATTATTGACATCATTCAGTAAAATCTACAATACGGAGAAAAAAAATGTTGCGCTTTTACCAGATCTAATATGTAATCGGAAACAATAGATACTATTGATTTCATGCTTATTAGTGTTTTTCTGGACACAGCAAATCTGTCAACAACTGTCAAAGATCCAGTTATCATCTGAATGTGAAATCTTCCGCTTATTTGGATCAGGAGTAAAAAATACAATTTATATTGTAACATACTTTACCCATACGAGTACATGATGAAGGTCATGGTCGAGGTAGGACAGCAGTTGGCCATTAGTAGGCTTGTAAAATGCTAAAAGTCCGATATTATGGCTTTTCTCTCTACGACTCGTAAGTAAGCGCGTCCACTATCCTCCAAAACGGTTTTTTGGTTAATCAGTTTGCACTACATCAATATAGCGAAACACAGCAGAAAAGTATGCGCATTTTAAGTTTTCCATGTATTAAACAATAGCACATTTCATAACTTGGTGAAATACGCCATTATCGACCCTCTCTACCGATGTATGTATAGATTTTTTCGCTCGTAACTATGATATATTACCATATTTAATTTAAGTACTTTGGTATATATACTAAGTGACATATAAATCCGAACATCCAGTTTAAATGGTTTTATTTTAATGAAAGTTGGTGAATGTATTTATCTTACTGTAAATAACAAGTGAAAAAATTTTCAGCCTTATCAGTTGGACATTCCGGCTTTTATGCTGTTTTTTTTTTTTAATTCACTAACGCTCTAAAAATGAATATTTCAGCCGCAGTAAAGAATCAACGTTGGCGGATTTTGGTTCTCGACATCCTTTACGATCGGTTACGATGCATACGATGAGTACGGAGACGTGTACGATTTCGTCAACATAGTGAGTTTGATAGGGGCCGTATAGTGGGACTTCGAGAAGCTGGACTTTCTTTTCGGGCAATTGCAGTTAGAGTGCAAAGAAGTGTAGACACTGTGGTTAGGTGTTGTCAGTCATGGCTTCGAGAAGGCCGTACGCAAAGAGCAAGGGGCACTGGACGCCGCCGTAGAACAACAGACCGTGAAGATCGCCGCCTAAGATTATTGGCCTTAAGGGACCGTTTCTCCACTACCAGGTCCATTGCAAATGAATGGTTTGCCGAACACGGAAGACCTATTGGCATGCGAAGTGTTTACCGACGAATGAGAAGTTTTGGCTTGTTTTCATACCGGCCACACTGGGTCCTCCCTTTAACTCGAGAACACCGACGTAATCGCCTTGAGTGGTGCAGACAACGGTCACTCTGGGATCAGGAATGGAACAGTATTGTCTTTAGTGACGAGTCTCGATTATGTTTAGGCATGCACGATGGTCGTGCAAGGGTTAGAAGGCGACGTGGTGAAAGGAGGAATCTACAGTTTTCTGTTGAAAGACATGTTCATCACACTGTTGGAGTTATGGTTTGGGGTGCTATAGCTTATGGTTCCAGGTCACCTTTAATCTTCATCAGAGGTAACATGAACGCGCAGCGTTATATCCACGAAGTTCTAGAACCCCATCTTTTACCCTATCTTGACACCCTGGCAGATCCAACTTTCCAACAAGATAATGCCCGACCACATGTTGCAAGAGTCACAATAGACTTCTTTCAACATAATGATGTCACATTGTTACCATGGCCACCAAGATCTCCCGACTTATCCTCAATTGAGCACGTGTGGGATATGATGGGTAGGAGATTGCTCAATTTGCAACTTCCTCCTTAGACTCTAGAAGCACTTCGAGAGGAGTTGGTGGTTGCCTGGAATGAGATACCACAGGAGGACATTGACCACCTGATCAGAAGCATGCCTAGGCGCGTTGGAGAATGCGTAGCACATCAGGGTGCATCCACACATTATTAAAGGTCAAAGGGCTTTAAAGCAGTGCAATCATTTTGAAATTTTCATCATCTACTTATTATGCTTCATTAAGTACTTATACAAAATTTTATTAAAATAAAACCATTTAAACTGGGTGTTCGGATTTATATGTCACTTAGTATAGCAATTCTGAGAATTGTTTGAACGTTTGGCAGTACTACCAGAATAAACCTGACGTATTGCCTGCGTAGGAGAGGGACGCTGCCTCTTTAAGTTATCAAAGTAAAGGGATAAATAAAATCGACAACAATAGTTTCAATAATAACAGCTTCTATATTTACTTATAACAATAATTATTTATAAGTAATACTCAAAAATAGCAGTAAAGTTCTGTGCCCAACAAATCAAAGAAGGTCTAGACAATTATTATTTATCCAGGGTTTTCTCATTATCACTATTTACCTAGGGGAAAAACGTAACTTCTCTTTGTATGAATACGGTAAATAGCGGTAAAAGTCAGTAGTGAAAAAAATATGTTTTCTGTTGTTTAATAATTTATCAATCTTTCTGGCATAGCGCAAGTGGTAATTGAGCGAAAAAGGGGACAAAGCACAACCTTGGTTATTGTCTCCGTTTCAAATAACTGTCAGTCGTAGCGCGTGGCGTGGGATGTTAGATAATAAATCACTAGACGGCCTGTCACTTAGAGCAATTAAGCAATTCTGACCTGTCATTTCAATACCAACACCCTGAATTAAAACATGACAGTTAATCAAGTGTCCTTGAAAATATTATTAGTAGTAGAGGTTCCATGGAATTTTACTAGAATTGTGTGAGGTGCTCTCAATTCTTGCGCAGCTAGTTGATGTCATACAGGGGTTTCAAAGTAACCTCATAATGCTGGTTTATAATAATATAATGATAAGTTTTGAGCTATAGGAATACATAGCGTGCTTTTTTAATTGTTTTTAACGCGACTTCTTTAGTTTCGGACATGTGAGATGTTAAATTGACTTGAAAAGTATGAGTTCTCAGAATTCCTTATTACGAACCTTTAGCAGATCAGATATAGTAAGAGGTTTCGAATTATTCACCGTCAAAATACTACTTCTCTACCAGTCCTTAAACTTCACAGCGTTTGACGAATATAGTGTTATTTTAACTATATAAAAAGCCACGATATTTTTTTCATATGGCAATAGAAAAAGAAAGACTATATAATGTAATGAAACTAACGCCAACTACAAAGAATACCGACTGCTACAACCAATATAAAAATAAATTTATAGAGCTTGCAAGGCAAACCAAACGAAAACGTTACCTAAATAAATTGAATAATAACTTAAATGATCCTAAGCGGCTTTGGACAACTATTGATGAGATTACTGGGAAAACAAAATTTAAAGAGTGTGTCACTGAGTTAAATACAACATCGGGAACAGTATTAAAAAATACTCAACAAATATGCGATGAATTTGTACAATTCTTTACTGACATAGGCAAGAATTTAGCAAGTAATATACAAGCAAATGCATAAAATACTCAGCCTCCAAAAAGAACTTTGAACTCATTTATTTTGGATAAAGTCGAGCAATGTGAAGTATACACCACGGTTATGTCCTTAAAAAATCGAAAAAGTCCTGGGTTCGATGGTATTAAAAGCGAGCATTTGAAAATTATAGCCGAGGACATAACAGAACCACTCACTTACCTAATCAACAAATGCTTTGAATCTGGCATATATCCCTCAATTTTAAAAAAAGGTAATATAATACCGATACATAAATCAGGAACAAAAACAGATGTTAACAACTATAGACCAATATCAATAATATCCAGTGTAACAAAGGTTTTTGAAAAAGTTTTATCTACTAGAATGATTCGATACCTCACAAAATTCAAAATTTTAAGTGAAAATCAATATGGATTTACAGAAGGGAAGGCTACATCGGACGCAATAACTAAAATTGTAAATCAAATACATCAAAATATTGATAACAGAATCCCTTCAATCTGCGTTTTTGTTGATTTAAAGAAAGCTTTCGACACAGTTAATCACAAATTATTATTAGAAGCATTGGAGAGAATTGGTTTCAGAGGAAACGCGTACTCACTAATCGAAAATTATTTGTCAAATCGCCCACAATCTGTGCAGATATCAGGATCATCTAGTAAAGAAATGTATATTAAGTGTGGTGTCCCACAAGGAACTGTCTTAGGTCCGCTGTTATTCAATATATATTTAAATGATATTTTCCAAATTAATTGTGTTGGCAAAATAACTAGTTTTGCAGATGATACTGCAATATTATATGAAGGCACTGACTGGTCTGATCTGAAAAATGTAATTGAAAATGATTTTATCAAAATTATTCGGTGGTTTAACAGTAGAAAATTAAGCATTAACTACTCTAAAACACATTTTTTACCATTTGGATCTTATGCTAGACATCTGCCAAATTACACAAATTTCTCCTTCAACATTAATGATCAAAAAATACAAATTAATAGAGTGCCCAACATAAAATACCTTGGAGTGGTCTTGGATCCTCACTTACGATGGGACATCCATGTCAATTATATTTTAAAGAAAGTTAGATTTGTATCCTACAAAATTAAATACCTTGGGAATATATTGACAGAAAAATATCTTCGAACATTATACCATGCACTGATTGAGCCTCATCTCACATATGGTATATTAGCATGGGGAGCTGCATGTTCCTCACATATGTATAATTTAGATGTTTTTCAAAAAAGTATTCTAAAAATGATATTTAAAAAACCGAAACTTTATCCCACTGAAAAATTGTACGCAGATGTTCGAATGTATGATATAAGACAGCTTTATTTCTTACACAGTATCACTCACTACCATAAATTTGTAAACACCGACCAAAAAATTAAACATAATCATTATACCAGGTACAAAATTCGTGGCACAGTAGTTCCTCAACCGCATAAATCTATAATGCAGTGATCATATCTCTATTTAGCGCCTAAATTTTATGAAATTATACCTAAAGACTTAAAAGATTTACGTTTCGGAAATTGTTTCAAAAAAAATTTAAAAAAGTGGCTACATTCTATATCTAGGACTGAAATTCATAAACTCATAAATATGAACATCAACTAAATACATAATCTACTGTAGCTAATTTTTGTCCTTTTTTGTCATTTGCATTCTACAGTTTCAACTTAAATTATTAGTTCATGTACAGGCCATGCCTTCTATTGGGCTTGTTTTGATTTTATATTTATTTACTCATATTGTTTGTTATCTTTGTACATTGAGTGAATAAATATTATATTTAGATCTTATCTCAATGTGTCCATTACGCGCCAAAATGAGCATATTCAATGCTTAAACACTAGGTTAAAAGAAGCACGTATCTAAATTAAAGCTCAAACCTTTCCCTACAAGACCCCTAAGAGTACCTTAGGCTCAGTTTATTTGGAAACAATTTTTAGGCTAACAAATGGCAAACATTGAATTTTCGCAGACTGTATAAGCAATAAAGGAGCATATTAATTATCCAATGTCCTTTTAGTCCAGGTAGTAGTTTTGCGTCTGCTCGGAAAAATATTCTGAATCGAATTTTCCACATAATGTTATTCAAAAAGGTTCAAAATTGTGTAAAAAATTCTAGTTTTCTAAAAAAAAAACTACAGCGAGAAAGGGCAATTTCTGCAATTTATTTAAACAAATTGTTTAAGCAATTTTCGATACAATTTTGGGTTTGCGAACATGCAAATTCGTTAAAAGAGGCCCTTTGATAAGATTATGCGAAAAAATCCTAATCAGAATATATTACCAAACAGATACGAAGATACTACTTGGACTATTTAGAGACGCTACTCAGAAACTTAAGCAAGCTTCAATTGGTGTATCCGAATAAATATGAATAACCTGTCGTCAAATTTTTGTTTTTTTTTAAGGAACCGGCGTCTTGCAATATAAATGTGTAACATTTTGAAATCAGAATTAGAAATTTCATTTGTACCTGTGTTGGAAACCAACATGACGTACATTAAAAAAAAAAGTAAAGTCGACGATGGAGGAGAAGAAACGAAACGTCGAGTCAAAACTCTAATTACGCCACCTTGTAGAGTAAAAAACGAGGCGACGTTGTTTTACTTTTTATATTGAATCCCCCTCAAATAATGCCGAAAAAAAATGATCTTGGGAAAACTCAACCTTTTCCGTCTATTACGAAAATTTTAACCCCATTTAACAGATATCGCATTTCTTACCGTTTCCGAGATCCAATGATGAGGGTCGAATGTGAAACACCCTATATGTGTAAGATCTTAATATTGCTATACACACTAATGGTCAAATAAAGTTTGAAAGGCAATCCAAGCAATCACTATTTCCAAGTATTCACGATTCACGCCTATTCAAGCTTTTGAATTATTGAAAGGCGCTGTAAGTAAATCTCGATTTTTTTCTGCCATTCATATCATCGGTGGACAAGCGAATACAAAAAATGTCCTTGTGACGCTGAATTGATGGGGACAAAAGAGAAGTGAATCGTGCAAACTGCGGCGATGAACTCGTAACTATAAAACAACCTGACAAAGCAATCAACCGCGTCTGAGTGTAAGGGCGAAAGAAAGGGGGTAGGAAAGGAACAGGGACAGGCACCCTTCGGAGGGCGCGAAAGATTAGCTAGATACATCACGCCGCCGGCTTGTGTTCTATGTTCTGTGGGACGGACGCCAAATTGCTGATGATGCACTGCAGTATTGAGAGTCCAACTGACGATTCCTCCTTACTCGCTATTTCAACCAACGAATTCAGACTAAAAAGGAGCCAGTCAAGGATTTGATTCTCTCCTAATTGTCATAGAACTGTAGTTAGGAAACAAGTGCACTTGACGTTAGTCAATTTTTTTACAAATCTGTACAAATGCGTATATTTAGTGTTACTTCTTAAAGGTGCGAGTATTTGCACATAATTGCGGTGTAAAACGATTTCCAGATATCGTACTTCTTACATGATTTGCAAAGAGCAGCACAAGCGTAATAAAGGTAGATGTTCCCACCGGTAAGAACTATTATTATGTTGACACAACGCTGTCACTTTGGTTGGCATTGGTAAACAAATGAGCAAAAGTATGCACTAAACTACGCAATTTTGGTAAGAAACAATGCATTGTAAATATATGGGCTTGGCTACTTCCAATCTCTCCGAATTCGTCGATGCCAACAGACAGGAATTGAGGATAGATAGATACTTAACATTTCATGACATACGCCATAAATATACAAGAGTATCGTTACTGGTAGTAAGTGACCAGTAATAGAACGCATTTATTCAATTTGGCTGTTACATATACTAAGTGACATATAAATCCGAACACCCAGTTTAAATGGTTTTATTTTAATAAAATTTTGTATAAGTACTTAATGAAGCATAATAAGTAAATGATAAAAATTTCAAAATGATTGCACTGCTTTAAAGCCCTTTGACCATTAATAATGTGTGGATGCACCCTGATGTGCTACGCATTCTCCAACGCGGGTAAAAGATGGAGTTCTAGAACTTCGTGGATATAACGCTGCGCGTTCATATTACCTCTGATGAAGATTAAAGGTGACCTGGAACCATAAGCTATAGCACCCCAAACCATAACTCCAACAGTGTGATGAACATGTCTTTCAACAAAAAACTGTGGATTCCTCCTTTCACCACGTCGCCTTCTAGCCCTGGCACGACCATCGTGCATGCCTAAACAAAATCGACACTCGTCACTAAAGACAATACTGTTCCATTCCTGATCCCAGAGTGACCGTTGTCTGCACCACTCAAGGCGATTACGTCGTTGTTCTCGAGTTAAAGGGAGGACCCAGTGTGGCCGGTATGAAAACAAGCCAAAGCTTCTCATTCGTCGGTAAACATGCATGCCAATAGGTCTTCCGTGTTCTGCAAACCATTCATTTGCAATGAACCTGGTAGTGGAGAAACGGTCCCTTAAGGCCAATAATCTTAGGCGGCGATCTTCACGGTCTGTTGTTCTACGGCGGCGTCCAGTGCCCCTTGCTCTTTGCGTACGGCCTTCTCGAAGCCATGCCTGACAACACCTAACCACAGTGTCTACACTTCTTTGCACTCTAACTGCAATTGCCTGAAAAGAAAGTCCAGCTTCCCGAAGTCCCACTATACGGCTCCTATCAAACTCACTAAGTTGACGAAATCGTACAGGTCTCCGTACTCTAGGCATCGTAAACGATCGTAAAGGATGTCAAAAACCAAAATCCGCCAACGCTTTACTGCGGCTGGAATATTCATTTTTAGAGCGTTAATGAATTAAAAAAAAGCAGTATAAAAACCGGAATGTCCAACTGATAAGGCTGAAAATTTTTTCACTTGTTATTTACAGTAAGATAAATACAGTCACCAACTTTTATTAAAATAAAACCATTTAAACTGGCTCTTCGGATTTATTATGTCACTTATACTTTCAGTGTGATCGTTTCCGTTTTTTTCTAGATACGGGCAGTTGAGTTCACCAACAAATTTGAAGATCCCAAGTAATTATGTCATCAATAAGATTATATTCGCTTTATTTGCAAATCTATTACCATATTCAATGATTAAAAACTCGATTGCATGACAGATATAGAGTTGACCTACTTATATTTTTAGCGGACTGCATTAAGTTTAATGGTACACTAACGCGGAGTAACCTGATGTAGTTTTGGTTGCTAGAATAAAATCGCGACAAATTAGTCCAAAAGAATGATAAATGAATGGGTGAAATTTATGCAAAATACTCCAATGAAATCAAAACCTCACTAGGTATGTCCAATAAACTAGGATATATCGTGAACAGTTCTACATCCGTGTAAAGCAGTTGTAAATATGTGTGATTGTTATACCTAAAAGGTGCGTAGTATTGCTTGGATCAGTTTCTTCTCAATAGTAGAATGTTTTTCACTGGTACCATAGTTTTACAACCTTTCGTTCTAGACATTTAAGGGAAGGTAGATCAGATTCAAACCAAAAACATTGTCTTAAATATTCCTAACGCCGTCGCTTGGATTTCCTATAATCCTTGGTACGCACACCTGTTTCAGCCGAGAACTTGAGCTGCGAGGGGTTTTTCAGGTATAATAACTTCATCTCATGATCACACATCACACCAGTTTGGCTCTTTTGTATGTATACGGTTTGTTCGTACCAAGTTCTTACAGTGGACGGTGACTTGTCGGTGACAGTATCTGGTATCCGGCCTTGTAAATTCTGTCTATATAGCGTAGCAGAATGAACGGAATTTGTGTGGCGGGATCATGGACACGGTCACTGACAGGTTGGCTACAATACTAACTATTTCCGAGGTGAGAAGTTTCTTATAACATAACTTATTTCCCTGACACCAAAAATGATACATTCACAAACCCCACCCCTTACAACCCCCAACCCAAAATTTTGAACACGTACACATTTTTCCGTAAATGATCAGGTGCCTCTGAAATGTCAAAAATGGAGTTTGGGCAATGTTTACTTTCTTCGTTTTTTCCCGAAGCTTCTCCCATCGATATATTCATTTTTTGTCCTTAGCATAGTAGTAACCTTGTCCGAAAATTTAATCAAAATCCGAGTGGTAGTTTCCATGTTAGTGAGGGATCAAGGAATAGCGGACAGACAGACCGACAGACAGATCAACGGAAATGAGCGATATGTTATGTAACATCCAAAAAAGATAATATCTCAATATTTCTTGCCAATGGCGTGGGCGGTAATACACAGTTTCTACACTGCATGAAAAAGAAACATTGAAATAATAAAATACTCGTTTTGATAATTTTGCTTTTCCATCTACCTTTTATCACCAGCGATTTGTCACGAAGCTTTTGGTGTCTTAGGATCATTCAAACCTTTTCCAAGTAAGGAATCAGATAATTTGTCTGTTCCTGTTTTATTATCAGCTTATATTTTTATCTGGTTCTTCCTTCCGTATTTCTATTTTATGGAGTATCATACCGCTGTTTTCATCATTATATGATTGCTCACAGATCCGCCATACGGCATAAACATCATCAAGATATAATATATGAAGGGGTGTTAATACCACAAGCTTCATGGGCTTCACTCCCTCACGACAAGAAGGGTATTGCGTAATAAAAAGAGCCGTATATCACTCGATGGCTGTTAGGGACTCGCGGTATCTTCCTTACCCTGCTTTCAGGGATTACCACTTACCACCGTGTAATCCGTGGAATGACAATGCTGAATTAACTGCTAATACTGGAACGTTAGAATCAGAGACCATTAAGTTCATTCCCTAGCAAATACAATACGAATTTATAACCATTAAAAGACTTGATACCTTAAAAATTGTATAATCACAGTACATTGTGGGATAAGCATAATAATTCCAATTATTTATAGACATCTGACATATATCCATTGTAAACGAAAAGCTAGATCAAACATCTCCAGGATATCATCGAGCTATCTATATTATCGTTACCTTGCAAACGACCTAAGCCTTATATGAAGGTCAAGACCATTTTGTCAAATGAAAACCTACGCCTTTGAAGGGAAAATTCTACGTTAAAATATGTCCCCGAATATTTAGTAAACAACAACTTGAGAGATAGGAAAAATGGGCGCCGGCAGGATAAAACGAAATTGATCACAGTGAAACCGAAAATCGCTGTAAAATAGTCGGATAACTGGAGTAACCCCTAGGTAGTTTATTTTTACTTCCTATGCCAACAGACGAGGAAGTACTGTAGTCGCAAAAAAATGCAGATATATTATGAGCGTTTTTTTTATAAGACTTGTGCAGTTTTCGTTCTTGAAATACTCTGTACTGGTTCATCCTGAATTTACTCCCAAGAGAACATAAAATATCTACTAGAGCGCATATCAATGAAAAACTTTCTTTCAATTCGTTGGCCCATGGCTTGCTGTTGCGGCAAATTTTTTAAGAAAAAAAGATAGCTGCATACAAGGCCACAAGTAGAAGCTGTTAAGTGTGACACTGCTGAAAATTGATAACACCAGTTATTGTAGTGCAAAACTGGTTCGGAGCACGGATCAAAATTATTTATACTATTGCTGAAAAAACACAAAATATTCACTAGTACAAAACGAAATAGCTTCAGTAAAAAAAAAAACACTATCTGCTTGTAAACCATAAAAAAACATGTTACTTTTTTTGGCGATGGGTCCGTTGGTCTGCCTGCTCTATGACTTGGAAAGTACCGCTCGGATTTTGATCGAATTTTGACTCAAGGTTACCACTGCCAAGGACGAAAAATATTTGTAGGTTTTGAAAATATATCGAATGGCGGCCGAGGTACTGGCAAAAAACAAACAAATAAAAATAAGTAAGTTTGTTTTTTTGACACTTTAGAGGTTTCTTCTCATTTTTGTAAATATTTCTGAGGCGTGAAAAATTTCAGGTGGGAGGTTGCAGGAGGAAAGGGGGAATATGATGATTTTTTGACGTTTTTGTATGCTTCTAGCTCCGGTAATTTTATGCACCTATACACATATTTTACACATATATTTCCCCGTACATTTGCCCTTAACGTTGACTTGATCACTTGATTTTCCTTGTTATCCATGTTTGTAGTTGATATTTTCTAAAAGGACTGGCTTCTGTTAAACATGGTGTTTTATCAACAAATGACAGGGCTGCGCGGAAAGTGTGAAATCTTAATATGTGACTCCATTCTTTCAAACGGAATTTGTCAAAAATAGCGATTGTACAGGGTGGTCCATAAGTCCTTTGAAATTTCAAATTTGAATAAAATTTAACGGGTGAGCGTGAGCGGCGTGGGCGAGGTGGGGGCAGTATCTTCAGTGTCTGGGAATTCAGTCGCCATGGAGTGTTTCACTGGAGCGGATCGTGCTTTTTGTGTGCGCGCGTTTTATCAAAATAATGATTCGGCAACCATTGCGTGGCGTAAATATCGAGAATACCACAATTTACACAATTTTACAAAGTGTCCAACAGCTCAAACGATTAAGAACTGGGTTGCTAAGTTCGAAGAGACTGGTTCGACGTTAGATAAACAGCGGTGGAGTCGACCAAGGACAACTCGTATTGAAGAAAACATCAACATTGTGGCACAGTCTGTTCGTCAAAATCCTACCCAGTCTACTCGTAAGCGTTCCAGTGCACTAAACGTACCCAGAACATCTTTACAGCTGATTTTAAGGAAAGATTTACGTCTGCACGCTTACAAAATTCAGTTAGTGCAGGAATTAAAAGATAATGACGCTATTCAGAGACTAAACTTTGCGAATGAAATGTTGAATCGATTTTCTTCGCTCAATAATGTGTTGTTCTCGGACGAGGCTCACTTCCATTTAAACGGGCATGTAAATAAACAAAATTGCCGTTATTGGAGCCCCGAAAATCCAAGGCGTAAGCATCAGAAGCCCTTACACAGCCCTAAAGTTGCAGTTTGGGCTGCTATGTCAACGCATGGCATCGTAGGCCCTTATTTTTTTGAGGACGACAGAGGTCGCACATTAACTGTTACTTCGGAGCGGTATGTAGCAATGATAGAAGAGTTTTGGACACCAGCGTTGCAGAATTTTCCAGGCTATAATACGCAGACCTGGTTTCAACAGGACTGAGCAACTGCCCACACCTCCAACACTTCTATGCCCGTCGTCTGTCAACTTTTTCCCAGCAAAGTAATTTCTCGAAGAGGAGACATTTCCTGGCCACCACGTTGTCCAGATTTGACCCCAATGGACTTCTTTTTATGGGGCTACCTCAAGAGTAAAGTGTATGACACCACTCCGCGATCAGTTGATGTCCTGAAAGAAAATATCCGAAGAGAAATGGCAAGCATTACAGTGTTGACTTGCCGCGCAGTCATCGACAATTTTAGACGTCGTTTATTTGAGTGCCGTGATCGTAATGGATTGCATTTAGACGATGTGATTTTTAAAACATAATTCCCATTCAATAAAGATGATAACAAAATATAATAATTCTTCATAATGTAACTAGTTTGGTTTTATTCCTTATTTTCCAGCTCAAAGGGCTTATGGGTCACCCTGTATAATACCCATCTTACAGTCAGCAAGATGCAAGAGAAGTCTTGATGCATGCTCACTAACGAAGCAGATGTGGTTTTTTTTTAAACTTCCGGAAATCAATGATTTGTAGACAATCTTGCACGAAAAAGACCCGTAGGTAAAGCATCTAAGAATCTTTCCATTTGGATTCCAAGCATTTATGGACATGCACATATTGTGATTAAATCAAATATTGAGCTACTAAATACTGATCTCATATACAAAATGTTAAAAAAATGTTGGACATTGTAGTCTTTCCTGCCTACATGGTAATCACCTTATATTCAATCTTGACCTTCAATTCAGTGTTTTTAGAGATGTAACTGAATAGAAGAAAACTTTTACGTCTTTTGATACCTTGATAATTTAGCAGCTTAAGAGGAATCATTAACAATATAATTATTCAAAATGCATCGCTAAAGGATAAGACAAAAAAAACAGCAAGTTGATCATAATTGTTCACGGTTATAATCTGTAATCTCTAGTCAAGGCTTAATGCAAACTAGTAAGCAGTCATCAAATATTATAGTAAATCAGTCCACTTGTTTTTTGCTGTTAGAATATTGCTGATCTAGGATATATCAGAATTTCACACTATTTACTTCAGAAGTCAAAAGCAAATACAAGGTATCAGTAAACTAAACACCAATCGAACTATCCAGTAATGTTTTATCGAGTAAAGAAAGCGTAAGCTTTATAGAATTGTGACCTTGAAGGCTCTATAACATAGTGACCGACAAGTAGCAAATAATATATTATGATTCTATGCCCACCAGTTTGTGCGATCTTCAGGTGGTTCACGATGCAACTTTTAACTTTTGTTTTAAATAATTTTAATCCGTTTTAATTTGTTCTTGACATACAGCTGTGTGTAGTTTGTATCAATGTTGACGTTGTTACCATGTATCCAGCTTTCACCATGTTACTGGGTGTTTCCCTCAACCTAAACGTGAATAACATTTAGCAACATCCTCACATACTACTCTCCTGATGATGATGGCAAAGACCATTGAAAGCTAGAGGGATTAATAAAGTATAAAGAGCCCTCTTTGCTTAAATTTTTGTCGAAGTACCCAACAAAAGGCGGAAGCTTTAATTTTTCACCTATATATATATACAGGGTGACTTTGAAGTTGAGTCATTAGTTTTCAGATAATGATTGTAGAAGGAAGATAAAAGAAAATAAGAGTGTAAAAATAAGAAAAAAATTAAAAAAAAATGTTACCTTGTTTTATAAAGTATCCTCCCGACAAGTATTTCAGTGCGGACCTGTATTTGATCGTGCGGTCTTGTAGCACCGGCATGCCCTCCCCTGTGAGGTCTTAAGTCACCTGATTCACGAGCCCTTTATACTACATTAACAAAGGCACGAGGGGTTGGTTGCACTCGATTGGGAAATCGATCCGCATAAATCCGTGATGCCGCGTAAATAAGAATCATGTCCACAAGTTCAGCATTTTCGTAAACATGTGCCATTTTTGATTTCGTTTGAGCCACGCAACAGACACCACTATTCACTCACGCGTTACCGACTGACACTGACTGTATACAACTGAATAAAATAATTGTAAAAACATCGTTCCAAATTCTTTCGCTTTTTTGTTTCCGATGCGATGAACCGATAAGGCGGATTATATCCGTTGTTGCCAACACGAGCACATAATATTATTATTGAGACAGGGCGGTACTCAAACTTCCAAAGGGCTATAACTTTGTTACTTTAATTTTACCAGAAAAATGGTAAAGGAAAAAAACATTTCTTTTGATCAGATCTACTCACTGTTAAAATAAATGACTCAACTTCGAAGTCACCCTGTATATATAAGATCGGATCCTTCTGACTAAATATAGAAGTTCTATCATCTCCAAAACCATCCTGATTATAATTTTAATAGACAAAGGTTCACGGACCACCCCGGGTGCCAGCCCTTAGGGGTGACAAAAATTGAGCTAAAAAGGCTCATGATTTGTTAGGGCGTATTTCCTTAGCAAAGAACAGCAAACCACGTCGGAACGATTGTTGCTGCAGCCAACTTTTCTATTCGAACAGAATGCCTAATAGCATTTTATCCATTGCAAGCAGTTTAGCCAGAGATCAATTTTGATGAGGATATTTTTGAGTTTGAAGATAACAAAGTTAGAAAGAAGAGGTTCTAAATAGGAAGAAAGTTTATAAAAACAGCACGTTTTGTTAAATTCGTGCACATGAAAAATCAAGTCTAAAAACAAATCTTGTAGGTCTACAGTAAAATAGTAAAACTTCGCCTCTCAAAATTTACATTTTCTGTTAAAGGCGACTCAATGTAAACCAGGAATTAAAACTAATTTGTAACTATGATATTGTATTATATTCTAATAATAAAGTGAATAGGACTACTATTTATAAAAAAATTGTGTATGGTTAAATTTATGTATGCTATTTACATTAAAACGTTTACATACAAATTCGAAAAAGCACACAATCCATATTTTCTTTCACTTCTTTGTTTCCATAATTTAAACACTTCAAATAAATTTTGTTAATTGTTGGCTTCTACCATGAACAAATAAGTCTCAACAATGTTTATTGCACAATGTTCGGGGAGGGATGGGGGTCGTCAAGATGAAATTTGGCCCTGGGTGTCTGTCACACAAGGCCCTGCTACGCCACTGACCCTTGTATCGATTTTTGTCGCACCTTAATTTCACCCTTGTTTCGCAGCCAATTTAGGAGGCTCGCTCCATTTTATCCCCCACAAATCCTTTTTTGGTCGACGCTTTAACATCGCCTGCCTCCCTTCCAGCAAAAAGTGTCTTTTTCAGGCCTGATAGTTGATATTCTTTGGAACAAATTAATACGATTTTCAACTATGTATAACTAGACTTTTTGTGCGCAGTAACCAAATTTTGAAAAAAAAACACCTCCGTGTTATCAGTTGTGATTAACGAGATGCATAGTGTTGAAAAGATGCGAGGAAAGGCTAGTTTTTTATTAACACGCTTGTATGAGCTTGGCAAGTATGTATGTACGTATGTATGTAATGGAATCTTTGAGCACAGTTTTCACCAATTTCCAGAATTTGAAACATCGCACCCGTATTAAGGACCGAGACGATGAAATGCAATGGTTAGATTACTAGAAAAAACTAATTGATAAATCGAACTAAAAATGAAATATAAATAATACTTTTAGGAAATAAAAAACGCGCTTTTATATCTATAATTTTATTTTGCGGTCATTAATTGTGATTGATTGTTCGACCATCTCTACTGTAATATAAACTGTTTGTAATTAAAAATTATTTTCTACTTTTTAGTGTGGTTAGCTATAAAAGCGTGTTTTTTTAGTTTGTTTAAACTATTATTTATCATTCTTTGCTATGATTCCTTATTATTCTTATTTATGTTGAGACTGGCAGCAAGGATTCTTTATGTCATAATGTGAGTGAATAAAAAAGGGTAGTTTTTGATATTAGCATTAAAATATCAGACATGGTTGATACTATAATCTTGGTTAAAGGAGGAAAGATTGGCATAAAAGCTTTAAGTCAGGCTTACCGGATTTTCTGTTTCTGATTCATTTAGAAAAATATTTTTGTCGATATCAATAATAAAAGACGCTTCTATATTGTGACGTTTCAATCTCATTGAGATTGCATTAACATATTTTCAGTACGACGACGTTGCGTTTCTTAGAAACCACCATAAATATAATTTTTTGAACAAGACTCTGATTTGTCATTGAAAAACCAGTTTTGTTCAAAATTTGGAAGTTTTTCAAGAGTATTTTTTAGGTACGGCTTTAAAATATTTATTACCGAAGATGTTATAAAATATAAGTATGAAAGTACAAAATCTGTAACAAGTTTGTAAATAGTTAAACCTGCTTCATAGAGATTTGTTGCGAAAAGTTATATGCGAGTATGTAGGCCAGCGAATAGTAAAATTCTCCAGCAAGGATCTCTTGGGGCATAGCAGACCAGTCCTTAGGTCACTTTTTTAATGAATCTACTATTTTTACAAAAGGCTGAATACCGCGTACTCGGTCAGATTCGGCTACCAAGTACCAGGTACTCAGCCAAATACTTAACCAGATACTATTATGATAATTCCGCTGCTGCTAGTGAAATTAAAATTATATTTGTTTTATTGAAAGATGATTTATTTTTAGAATTGATTCACTTATTTGAGAAATTAATGCACCACAAAAAACAGTTACGCTGCTTAAACAATTTCTAGTCAGTGAGGCGTTGTAGGTTCGGGTATATACGGTATTTTCAGAAATTTAGTCAAGACTTATGGTGACGTTATATTTTTGTAATATCTGTTTCTGCACGCTACTGATAGGTACGTACCATGGGATAAGTCAAAGGAGAAATGAAAACTTGAAGCTTTACAGTTTCATGCTAACCAGGTTGATAAAAGAAAACTGGGATAACCTCAGGAGAGTCATAAACCAAATAGCTTTTTCACCGCATTTTCTTGTACCCTAACAAGCCAGGCATTGGAGAAATCCCCACAAATCCTTTCGTTTAACTTAGAGCGGTTGTAAATGTCGCACACAACCGAAGCAGAGCTTTGAAACTTATCCCAAGGATTTCCAATCTTTTCCGGGATATAGGAACTTTTGAAATTTTTCATGGAATATGCTACGTTGAATGAAAAACTGTAATCCTTCTAATTTGATGAATGGATTTGAAAGAATTTTCTCCTAGCAGGGACGTGTAGAGGAAGAAAAAAAGTGAATTTGCTTCGAGACCGCAAAGCTGCTGAATATACGTTATTGATTGGTTGAAAGATTTCATGCAGCCCAAAACCTACATCCTAATGGGGAAACAAAACGGTTAAGTGTATATTGTGAGAGTCAGGCTTGAGGAGTATTGCTCCAAGTGAAAGACCTGAAAGATATTTCTCTAAACAAGTTGCTCGCTGTAATACACCGAAGTTATTAGAATAAATATAGATAAGTGTGAGCCAGAACAGGTCATTGAGTCATTGAGTGCCAACACCCCTAGGGATACGCGAAGAAGAAGGGGTACGATATTCATAATGTAACCTTTACTTATGTTTTATAATAAATATATTTTATTCTTTGTTTGTTACTACATCTATAAACATCAACCTTTTTGACAAGGGGTACTCAGCGTTACGAAAATAACAGAAAGGGTACACAAATGTCAAAAGTTTGAGAAACACTGGCTTAGAAGAATGAATTCTTCTTCGGTTAAAGAACATATGATCACCAACTGCTTGGTTACGATGAGAATTCACGTTAAGATTATGTGTTAAGAAGTTTGTCCGGTTATTTAGATTAACCTTCTCAAAACTGCTTCAAAGATAATCGGTGTAGTCTAGGTAGCAGCTTCACTGATATGAGAGCAGTAATTCAAGGCAGTTCAATAGAGAAGGAGGTTGAGTGAAATTCTAAACAGATAACTCAATATTTCATATTTTGAGCAGTTTGAACTTCTACAATTTTGAATCAGTTATTTTTTTACAAATATCAGCCATTTATTTCTTAGACAGGGAAAGCTTTTATACCCATTGAGGAAGAAAAGCTTGACAGTACTACCATGTAGGTAATTCATGCCCGAAGACTCATTAAGACCCCTCAGTTATCGCTACACATCCCTCCACGGTAATGGTCGCAGAATTTCTGCGCCAAGTTTCCGTGCCACAGGTATTAGTCATTTGTTTTTCGTCGCATGAATACAATTGTATGTATGTATAACAAGTAAAAATATACTGTTGGTTCCTGGGTTTGTTTCCGTCATCCTTGCTTAGCGTTCACATCACCATTGGTTGAATATAAGCTCATTTGATCTTGCTTACATGCTTGGCAATATCACACTCATGTAGATGATCAAAAATATCCTTTTCGTCATTGCAATATACGCACTTTGGGCACTTTCTTTTCTTTTTTTTCGTCTCTAGGTAGCTGTCGAAATAGCCATGTGGTGCTAGTTCACGCCTCAAGACCAGTTAGTTGCATCCCAATTCTTTTGCCACATAACAAAAATTACTTCATTTTAACGTTTCTAGCTTGAGCGCTCTTTTTATAGAGTGTGTAGTCCTCCTCAGCCAGAAAATCAATTGGCGGGACACCAGCCACCACCACCAATGCGTTTGCCAACCACGCTCAGCACCACCTTTTACTGGATTGTGAATCTATGTTTTTTTTTGTTTCTTAGGACCTTATTACAGATAGTGGTTTCGTACAGCATCATCGAGTGTCCCTCTGCTTAGGCTTCATCAAATGGCATCAGCCGTATCAGGGATGCAACGACTTTAATTGCCTTATCAGTGGTGTGCTTTGTTAGTTTTAGATATTTGTCGAGACATGGCAAAGAAACGGCTTACGCTTGCGAATCCGGTACCTTAAGCCTGGAAGGCTGAGACTCTATCTGCCACTTGGCACGTAGCTGATGGCCCTCTAATATAGACTATTCGTAGTCCATTTACGTCCCGGCAAAGCGGCAACCACCTAAGCGCTGCTATTGGTCAGTCGGCCATACAGGGTGTCCGCAAAGTTGGGGTTTTCCTTTTCAGAAACAACTACCCTTGAAATAACAAAGGTAATGTGTAGTGAAACGAGGGCGACCAAGTAAAAAAAAATAAAGGAGAAGTACTCACTCTCCAGTTGACGAGAAGGGCTAAGTACGTCTCTGCCCGAAATCATACCGCTCCAACAGAAAATGAAATCAGCTGATGCGCTACCGAGCAGACGCAGGCAAACAAGGAAGGCAAAATGTTGCGTAATGACCAAACATGAGTGTTGCGAAAGTTATTCACCCCATTACGCGTGAACGTAGATTCGTCTGTCACCAATATGCACTTCAAAAAGTCCGGATTATTGTCATGTTGATGCAACAACCACTCACAAAACCGCACTCTTGCTGGAAAATCGTCAGGTTGAAGCGCTTGTACACGTTGGACGTGAAACGGATACAGCCCCTCTTCACGCAGCGTTTGCCACACTTTAGTTTT
The DNA here is from genome assembly GCA_963669975.1 of Acanthoscelides obtectus. Taxonomy (NCBI): domain Eukaryota; kingdom Metazoa; phylum Arthropoda; class Insecta; order Coleoptera; family Chrysomelidae; genus Acanthoscelides; species Acanthoscelides obtectus. The sequence goes on along the minus strand of CAVLJG010000008.1, from coordinate 73,288,915 downwards.
TGATACTTGCACTTCTCTAGCCACGTCTCTAGAGATTCTCGTCTACGCGATTACCTCTACATGCGTGACCGTAATCATCGGTTGAAGGTTGCATACTGACCTGACACACTGACCCCGACCCAGTTCTGCCGTCGCGTTGAGACCTTGTACCAATCCGTGATGTCTCGGGTCGCGGTTACAAGACGGTATTCAGATATTTTTGATGTTGCAGAGCCCTTTATCTCGGTTCCCTTAAGACATTGGTGTATATGGTACTAAGAAAAATTGCTTATATTTTTAAGATCTACACGTCGTGTAAAGGAAAACCCCAACTTTGCGGACACCCTGTATAACTATGAACATGTGCAGGATTCGACAGGATAGAACTCAGGCACGGCGTATCGCCGGCACGCCGACGTCGGCAGTTGATGTTTCTTATTCGGTGCACACATAGCGTCTATTTATACGTTGATAACTTTAATCGGAATTCCATCAGACGCAAAGTCCATCAATTTTTTGAAAGGCGGGAACGTCCCACCATAGAGAAAGTATTACAGGATGTTAATAGTGATGAAAACTTACCTGCTTTCAAAAGGACCACATTCTATAGTTTACTCAAAGAACTTCATTTTGAGTATAGAAAACGGGGCAGAAATAGTATTTTGATGGGCAGCCAAGAGATTATTTTATGGAGAAGAAATCATTTAAAATCAATAAAGAAATATCCCACCAGGGCAGGAACATTTATTACTTGGATGAAACTTGGATAAATGTAGGACACACAAAACCTAAAGTATGGGCTGAGTTTACAATTAAATCAGCAAGATAAGCCTACTTAGATGGACTAACCACTGGCCTGAAGAATCCGTCAGGTACTACGTGTATCTAACCAATTCGTCATTTGTGTTGTAAAAATGGTGTCAAGTAGACTGAATCTATGAGCCCACGCTCAAACTTAGATACACTAAACTTAGCTATATCTGGTAGATTTGGAACCAGCACATCTTGTGCTTGTATTATTATTAGTTTTCTCGAATACTATATGAATTAATTATTTCCAGGTGAAGGAAAACGATTTGTTATCTGTCACATTGGCAGTGAAGATGGCTTTGTGTCCACTACCCTTTGGGCATTTGAATCAAAGAAAACGACCGACCACCATGAAGAAATGGACGGGAGTTCGTTTGAACGATGGTTTGAAGAAACGGTCTCAAAGCTTGACGACAATGCGATCATTGTACTTGATAATGCTGCATACCATACTAGAAAACTAGAAATATCCCCACAACGTCCACAAGAAAGGCAGAAATTCAGCAATGGTCCCTATCAAAAGACATTAATTTCAATGAAAATATGGCCAAAGTAGAACTTATCCATCTAGCCAGGCAGCACAAATATGAATATAATTTTAATGTTATTGACGAAATGGCTAAAAAACAAAATAAGACTGTTTTAAGGCTACCCTCTTATGACTGCGAATTAAACTGTTTGGGCAAATATAAAAAACTACGTGGTTTCAAACAATAGAACATTGAAATTTTCTGACATGAAAAATTTGTTTAATGAAGCTGTCAAGAGAGTGACGTCAAACCATTGGAAAGATTGCATCCGTCACGTTCAAGTTTCAATCGAAACAAAGATGTGGAATCTGGACAATATGATTGATATTAAAATTGAACCGGTATTAATTAATATTAACCAAGTACTTCCAGCGAATAAAGAATTGTGAGAAGTATGTGCACCTCTTTCTATAAAAATAAAATCATTTATTTTGTTGGATTATTCCAAGACCATTGAGTAAAACGGACTTGTACAATCTCGCTTTTGGGCATGTTGTGTTTTGTTTGGGCGTAAATGGACTGCGAATGGAGTATACGAGCCCCTTCCCACTTCAGTTGGCCCAACTATTGAAATCTTAGTTTTTTTCTTATCAAACACAAATAATAAAAATGTAGCAGGGTGTTATAGGTTTAAAATATTAACAATGAATATTTTGATGATATACAGTAGAAAACACCAACCTTATCACTCCCTAATCAAATTTGCAGCATAAAAATAACACATGTTGCAATTACAGCATATCAACCTATTTTCATTTCAATGCAAAATAAGTCTATAACGCATAGGTGGCTGTGAAAAATAAAAGGCATGACAATTGTTTTTATTAATCACAGCTGTCAGAATACGTTTAAAATAGTTTTGGGTAGTTAAGGTTTTCAAAATGGGTAAAGGAAAGGTTATTAGTGAGAAAATTTGATTACTGATAATTAAATCTTTTAATTGTGGGACATCAAACTCAGAAATTGCAACTTTGATAGACTTATCGCGGTACAGTGTGAGAAATATTGTAAGAAGATATAACGTAACTGGTTCAGTTAATATTAAGCCACGATATGTGAAAAAAAGTAATATCACAAATGCTGACCCAAGAGCATTAAGAAAAATAATCGTGAAAAACAGGCGTGCCAATTATTTACAATTAAGTGCTCTGTGGAGTGACGCTGTTGGAAGGAGAATTTCGAGGTCCACAACCGATAGAGAGGTCCACAAACTGGGATTTAGCACTTGCAAGGTAAGTTTTCTTATAAAAAAAAAGCGAAGTAAAAACCCTAAAGTTTCACAACTTGTTTATAGGCCAGAGAAAAGCCACTATTAACTCCACTGCAAAAGAAAAATCGGCTTAGATGGGATAAAGAACATAGACAATGGACACCTCAACAATGGTGTGCAATACAATGGAGTGATGAGGCCCGATTCGAAGTTTGTGTTGGTGACAGTCGCAGTAGAGTTATTCGCAAAAAAAATGAAGCATTGAAAACTGTCTGAAGAGAAAAGTGAAATTTCCAGTGTCCATTATGGTCTGGGGTAGTAAGTCATCAAAAGGAGTAGGAAAACTTCATTTTATTGATGGAAATGTGGATACAAACAAATGTTTGGCAATTTTAGGAGAATCGCTTTTAGAAGTGATGGAAGAATATTTGACATCCGGCCAAGACTTTGTGTTTCAGGAAGATGGTGCAGCGTGCCATACCTCAAAAAAGGCTATAAAATGGATGGAAGAAGATAATGTACCACTTTTGAAATGGGTTTCTAGCAGTCCAGATCTGACACCTATTGAAACTTTGTGGCACGAGATGAAAAAGGTTCTAGGACAACATCCTGCTCGTACAATCACCGAACTGAGACAAAAGCTTCAAGAAATATGGGATTGTTCTACACCAAATTTTTGCCATAACTATGCCCCAAAGAATTTCAGCCGTAATAAAAAATAAAAGGGATGTTACCCAATGGTAATCTTTCTATTGCTGCTTTGTTAACTTCGCGCATTTATTCGCACATTGTTTATTTGTACAGATGTTCTATTAGTTATAGGTTTAAGTGATTTCAAATATGTATTTTTTACGACTAGAGTGTAACTAAGATGTTTTTGAGAAAATAAATTGGTTTAGAAGTAAATGGTTTCGTCATGTTTAGTTTATAAAGGCATATTTTGGTACAAATCTTGAAGTGGGCCAACTGAAGTGGGAAGGGGCTCGTAGTACCAGATTTTTGGCTTGAATACCTTGTAACCTCTGAGTATTTTGAGGAAGAAGTTGCTATCAATGTTCCGTGCCCAATCATTCAAACAGTGGCAGTGCTGCTATAATAACCGATCTCTGTGGATCTTCCGTGTGGTGATGGTGAGATACTTCGGCCACCTCTAAGCTTTCATGGGCGGCAGCTCAACTTTCTTACATTCTACACCTGTGACTGCTTTCACTGTATAAATCAATCTCTTTTAAGGAATCCAGCCTCATTCCACCAAATTGACCTCCTTATTGCTAGGATCACAACTACCTATCAGACACAGTCTGACGGCACATCGGAAGAGAGCAAATCGAGCGCCAATGACAGAGTGCGATGGCATCGTTTGACAAGCGGATATTTCAATGAGTCTCTCATAACTTCCGGTCGAACGGCTCACCGAGTGCGGCAACCGGCACCGGGAAAGCTCCATCGGCGGTCGCGTGTCGTAAGGCTTTGTCTGTCCCGAGTCAATTGGGCGGTAAGGAAAGAGGGCGGCCACAGTGCAGTGCGGTCGCCCTCACGCAAAATTGGCTTTGTTAGTCAGGGCTTACGGCGATAGTACGGGTGATACGGTTGAATAGGGAAGATGACAGGGATCTACAGTTATGGAGACGTTGTAACGATTATACCGTTCATGAAATTCGTACATTTTGCCCAACTCTATGCATATCTATAATCATCCCTATCACTACTAAAATTCCTGACCTTGGCAGAGTCAAAAGGGCACTATGTGTTGGTAAACAATGTGTGCGTCAGATACAGGGTAGGGTGTCTGCGAAACTTTGGAAAATCTCGAAACTGCACATACTACAGACCAAAATATGTGAATTGACCTAAGTATACCTTAGTCCAAAAGTTGATAGGTTGCGAGATATAGGATGTCAAAGTTACAATTTTATTTTCTATTTTTCCTCATTGCTTGAGAAGTATTTCAGATTTTGGCATAAAACTCGGTTTACGGCGGTTTTCTAGTATGAGAACCAATAATTCGTTATTTTGTATGGCTAAACTTCTAGAGGGCGCCACTTACAGCAATATTTTGGTAAATAACGTGTCATAACTTTTTCGTGCTAGCCTGTATGCAACAACTGACCGAAAAATATCATTTTATCGTATTTCCACAACAAAAAAGGTTTACTATTCAGAAGTGTCTAAAGCTGATAATTTTCGAGATATTTGCTTTTAAAAGTTCCAATGCATTATTTGTACCATGGCGATAAAACATTTTTATAATATAATAATCAAGTTACTTTGGATAATATCTGAGTAGCGTTGAAATGGTTTCTAATGTTTGACATAATATTGCTTTAAGTTTCTTGAATAATTTTAAGTTGACAATAAGTTGTTAAACATCATGGAGTATACGTTTGATGAATATTCGGATATGCATTTAATGTACGGATTGGCAAGATGTTTGTAATGCTTTAAAGGCACGAAGATTGTACGCTGACAGATTCCCTAATAGACACCTGCCTAATTCAAAGACTTTCCAACGAATCGATCAGCGGTTACGAGAAACTGGCATATAATGGTATATAACCTACGAATCTTTTTTTAGGAGATGTGCATCGGAAAAAATGAATTTATAGGATTACTTTTCATCTATATATGCATGTGTTTTTCATATTTTCTTTGCAACAATTATAAGGCTGCTAATGAAATTCCACATGCTATTTTCTTGGAGAAATCCACAGGAGTTTCAGATATTTTGAATAACCATTATTGTATTTCAAGCCTTTTGTTGACTCGTAGTTTAATTTTGTCAAACACATATACTATTCGCCATTGTCTGTCAGAGCAGTCCGTAGGACCTTTGCTCTTGGTTGAAGTCTTGTAAGTCAGTAGGTCTGTCAGGTCTGGTTGCCCAGATACCAAACAAAGTCAGGGAGAAAGAAGGGAAGAAGAAAGAAAGGAAGGAAGGAGGGAGAGCAAAGAAAAAAGAAGTGCATCAATTTGAGGGGTGCCTTGGCATTGCTAGTTAGTATTCGGTAATTTTAAATTGATCCTAAAATTAATTTTGGGATTGGTTGTTGAAGAAAAATTATAATTTTGGTTGGACCTAAAGTCGCACGATTTAATTTTGTTCACAGTGTGAGTCGCGGCCTTGTGTGCTTGCGAACTTGCTCGACTGTGTAGTCTACTGACTCGCGCAGCAAAGGGTTGTTATGCGATTCTGCTTGACTGTAACGAAGCTGCGCTTGTTGTTTGATGTAGTCCCTTAGGTAAGGGATGTCAAGGTCTCTGTGAAGGGTCTCGTTGGAAACATACCATGGGGCGTTAGTGATTGTACGCAAGGTTCGGTTCTGCAAAACCTGCAGGCTACGCAAATGCGTTTTGGCGAGAAAACACCAAGCCGCACTTGCGTAAGTGATCGCTGGTCTAATAACCATCTTGTATAGTCGAACTTTGTTGATCAAACTCAATTTTGATGTTCTACATAGCCTAGGGTAGAGTTGCCGAAACGAGATTTGGAATTTAGTTTTTAACGCTTCAGTGTGCTTCTGCCAGGTAATCCCTTTGTCAAGAGTGATACCGAGATACTTAGCAGAGCTTTCCCATGGTACCGAGCGCCACTGAAATCTCAGACGAGGTGCCGCTACGTTTTTTGGTACAATAGATTGCCTGCGTTTTCGAATGATTAATTTTGATCAGCTACCGATTCGCCCATTCCAATACCTCGTCCACTGCACTTTGCAGCCTGTCGTGAACTAGATCCCCAGAGCACGACTGGGCCACCAGGGCAGTGTCATCAGCATAGAGATAGGTTTCACAGCTGCTGGAGCAAGGGACGTCATGAATAAAAAGTGAATAAAGGACTGGTCCAAGAACTGAACCCTGAGGGACACCGGCTTTGATGGGCCGTGTTGTCGACAGGTCGTTATTAATCTTGATCCGAAATTTCCTACCCTCGAGAAAGGATTTCAAAAGTTTTAGGTGCCAGAAGGGGAAGCCCTTATGGATCAATTTTTAGAGAAGGAACTTGAGCCACACCTTGTCAAATGCCTTTGAGACATCCAGTAGCAAGATGCCAGTACTTTCATTACGGGTGAACCCGCTGGTTACTCGTTCAACAAGCCTTATGGCCTGTAGCTCCGTACTATGCTCAGACCGCCAAATTGCACGTCAGGAATCACATTGTGGTCTGCCGAGAAATTTTCAAGGTGACGTAGAATCACCTTTTCAGTGAGTTTAGAATGAGCTGACAGTAGACTAATGGGGCGGTAGTCCTGAGGGAATATCGAACCCACCTTCTTTGGAATCATTATGACATCAGCGGTCTTCCACGCCGTTGGGAAGTGCTGGGTCCTTAGCATGGCATTGATTATTGCCACGAGATAAGTTAAGGACTTCCGCGAAAGTAGCTTCAGCGCCTTATTAGTAATTCGATCCTCTCCAGGTGCTTTACGCACCTTGATGTCTTTAATGTGACCTTGGAGCTCTGCTGGTGTGCAATGCGGAATTTCAGGAGATCTCGCTGATGTGCCGTGCAGCTCTTCAATTGAGGAATCATCTGAAGATTTCTCTGAGGATGTCAAACACATTTGTAAGTCTCTTTTTTGACTTGATCGATGACATAATTACTATTATAACCTATAAAATCATAGCATCTTTGTTCAACAGAGAGAGACTTAGAGATGTCTAAGTTATAAAACGTATTTCTAAAGCATCCAATCCTTACTTAGGTAGAGTGCCACCTAATTCTTTATGGATCTTTGGATCTTCTTCCTACGTATGTTTTCATTTGCACCTTATGGAGCTATTTCTTTTGACACTTGTTGAGGCCTTGGATTACCGCCCTATTCTTGGATTTGAGCCTCACTATGGCTTAACTTTGGATCCTCACCTTGGTTTTGGCCACATACTTACCTTTGACCTACATCTGCGCTTGGACCACTTTTTGAGACTTGCGAGCCTAGGCTGCTCTAACCTACGCTTTCCATCAAACAAGAAAATTACAAACATAAGTCGTTATTTTATTGGTTTGTATAATTTATTCGCCAAAAATTGATCTTTTAATGTATAAAATTGTTATTGATTATTCATGTTGTGATGGAAATGTTATTAATCGATAAAATGTATTTTGTTCTCGTCTCCTCTAACAATGCCATTCTCAACTTTTGCCACACACGCTGTCTTTGAGCCTCCTTTCTGTGGGAGCACAGAAGGGGTGATACATTCAAAAGGTACCACCTATTTTAGGTGAGCATAGAAAGGACGGCTGTAACGTCGCTTCTGCAATATGTCATCTCCAAAGTCATCACTTTCATCGAACAGCTCTTATAGAGGCAGCTGTCAAATTGCAGTGTCAAAAGCTTTTACGCACTTGGCTTATACTGATCTATCGAAGAGATAGGTGCCGCCCAACATCATTAAAGTGGATGACCTGTCAGTCAACCGGAGCGGACTTATTCTCAAGGTATCAATTTATATAGACACATGCGGAACTTGATCAGAGATCACTTATTAGCAATCATCCGTAAGGTATAGGTCAAGTCAATGGAAACAGACAAACAAGTGGTTATTGCCTTTATTTTATCACATAGTGTTATTGCACGAAAAAGGCTGACCAACTGACAAAATACTTTTGGAAATTGCAAGTACGAACAAGTAGACCTAAACTCTAACGTTATTTTGACATTCATGATTCATGTGGGATAAATGTCATAAGAGGTTGACGTCAACGCTTGCATCTGCGTTATTTGTGATTGCCAAAACTCTTTACCGAAATCAATTCGGCGAACAAACTGGAGATGATTATTTTTGTTGTTAATCGTTTCTACTACAAAAAGTAATAATAATAATAATAATAATAATAATAATAATATATATTTATTTCCAACAGGTATACACCCAATCACAGGAAATCAAAACAAAATGGTACCATATATACACATATATACATACACATGTATACACACATACACACATACACATATATACATATATATATATATATATATATATATAGACAATGAATCAGAAAATAATAACAAAAAAAAGAAAATAGAAAAACATTAGTGATCTGAATGAACACATAATACATAGGTGAATAATTAAACACTTCACAAAAAAAGAGAAGAAAAAAAAAAACATAAAAGTGCTCAAATTGAAGAATAACAATAACTGACACCATCAACAAAACGATTTTATCTCAATTGCTCCCTGTAAATGTTTAATATTTTATTAAGACTGTCATGACATACATCAGCTCTGTTACAGATTGAATTGAATAAGGTACACATTACCATTACTGGGGATCTGCATAAAATATTCGTCCGTGGTGTATCACAGTAAAATATGTTATTATGCCGACCAACTAATCTGGGAGCATGAAAATTAATCTTACTCAGTAGGAACCCACAATCAATATGATTATTCACTAACTTATAAAGGAAAGTGAGAGCTTGAGCGTCACGACGATTCCTTAGTGATTCAATGCCAAAAAACTCCAACAAAACGTCATGATCAAATCCTCTTTCTGGGTATCTACCACTGCACTTAAAATACCAATACTTTAGAGCTTTACGTTGTACAGCCTCCAGTTTACCAATTGCATTCTGATATAGGGGGGACCATACTAAGGACGCATACTCTAACTTAGTCCTGATAAATGAAAAATACAGTATTCTTAAACAGTCCACATTAGAGAAACCGGACCAGTTACGTACACAATAACCCATCAATCGTGATGCAGATGATACAATATCTGATATGTGATCGTTAAAAGTGAGTTTGTTATCGAACACTACTCCCAAGTCTTTAAAACCTGAATCTCTTCCTAAAACGCTTTCATTAAGGTTATAGTTGTATATGATGGGGTCCTGCTTCCGACTATACGACACCACTTTGCATTTTTTGACATTTAACGTTAGCAGATTTCTGTTGCACCATTCATATAAGTTATGTACCAGTCTACAGAGAAGAATATGCTGAACAAGGACTTTTGCCTCCACGTTCCTTTCTTATCAGTTACAGTATTGTATTTCATTTGTTCTTTACTTTGGTTTGTATAATGAACTTTGCAGTCAGTCTCGATTCAGAACTCATTCAATTAACATCATTGTATTTGGTCTTTCTCAAAAATAAATCTTTTTAAAAACGTTTTCGTTGAAGAAAGATATTTGAGTGGCGCAGTCAATCCAGTAGGATAGCCAGACGAAAAAAGGGACATTTTTCGGTTCGTTTCAACGGTTTACTGGCTATAACGAAACCAACCGCGATTGGTCGCGAACGATCCGACGGAATATCGATATCGTTACCGTGATCACCGGAACCAGATTTGGTAGAACCCTACCCAAATCGAGAAACCAAGACGACAGCAGCCCAGAGGACAGAAGGAACATCTGCTCCAGGACAGGCAACCCAGCAGTGGCCCAGGCATACGGACACATGGGACGGATTGGATTACTACTGTAAGTACGAATGTCTTACAGGGGTGAAAACAACCAAAAGCTGTTTGATGATACATTGAGTGACACTGATTCGGACTCACAGTCGGATACGGAACATATCCAACATAGTTTAAGGAAATTGCAATTAAGACCTAGTATACTAAATAGTACAGTCAATATGAACAACAGTCAAGTAAATCAATCAAGCATGTCATTACGCCCAGAGTATCTTAACATGATACCCGAATTTTATGGTCAACAAGAATTATTACCAAGATTCATAGATATTTGCGAAAAGTTAGTGAATAAATTTTATAGATTAGAGGATGAAAATGACTTCCAGAACGAATATCTTATGAGTAGTATTTTAGCGAAAATCAAAGGTAATGCAGCTTTAAATATTAGTAGCAATATTATAAAAAATTGGACAGACTTGAAAACTGCACTTTTAAATACATATCAAGACAAGCGTGACGTATTTACTCTAAATATAGAATTGTGTGAATTGAAACAGAACAATGAAACCCCCTTTGAATTTTATAACAAAGTTCAGAGTTTATTGAATTTACAAATATCATTTTTAACTACACATTGTGTGAGTGAAGAAGCTCAGATAATATGTAATTTTTGCAAAAGCGTAGCATTAAGAGTATTTCTAAAAGGTTTAAAGGAACCTCTAGGATCGCTCATGAGGACGAAAAATCCTACAGACTTGAATGAAGCTCTGAATATATTAACTAACGACTTTCAGCTTGATCATAAGGTAGATAAACATAAAAATGTTAATCGAAATAATATGCATATGGCGAACTACCATATGAACAACAACTTTGGTAATTATAGGAATCAATACCAAGCGGTACAGCGTCCAGTATTACAAAGACAATTTAGTCCTAATAATGTACGACCAAATAATCCTAATCAGAATAGAACGAATTTTCACAATAATAACGTTTTTAGACCTAATCAGATCAATAATCTGCCAAGGCCTACTCCGATGAGTACATCCACTAGACAGACGTATCAACAACCAAATTTTCAAGGTAGAAATTTTAACAGACCTGGTGTAAACGCAGAACAGGCTATGTTTAACTTATGTGTACAAGACCATCCTGTTGTAGAATTTCCAAATGATGACAATTATGAATGCGCTTATTCTCAGAATAATTCTGACGATTTTTTAGGGCAAGAAGCCTCGGAACAGATACAACCACAAATCTCAACGGACCACCCAAGTCAATTGAAATTATGAGTTTAACCGACAAATGTAGCAAACTACCATACATTGTATTTCCGGAGTATAATCTCAAAGTATTGATTGACACTGGAAGTACAAGATCTTTCATACACCCTGAAATTGCGAAAAAATTATTTTCAAGACATATTCAAAAAGACCCATTTCAAATCACTTCAGCACATGGTTCATCTATCGAACAATATAGTATGACAATACCTTGTCCAAAGATTTTTAAGAATCCAAATATTCTCATGAAATTTCATTTATTCAAGTTTCACGAACATTTCCAATGCCTTTTAGGACTCGATAACCTGAAAGAGATATTGAATGCCAACATTGATTTGAGCAATGATCTTTTAGTCACACCCACAACAAAGATACCCATGCAATATCACGAGATTACAAAAAATTCTTCTAATGTTATCACTGTTCCACCTAGAACAGAACAGATAATTAAGGTTAAGATAAAAAATTTAAAAAATGGTAATGCTATTATTCCATACAGAAAATTATCATGTTTAGAAATCCCTGAATGTCTTACTACAGTGAAAAATCACGAAGCGATTTGCACAGTATTAAATTTATCTGAAGAACAGATTTCTCTTGACATATCTCGACCAATAGATGTAGAAAATTTTGAAAATTACGAATTTTCAGAAAATTCAGATCCACCGAATATTAATTCTTTGAACTTTCAAAAATATAAATTTGATATTTCCAAAATTAGGACAGAGCATATGAACTCTGAAGAAAAAGACGCAATCACCAAGTTAGTAAGAGAGTATTCAGACATATTTCACATAGATGGTAATTACTTAACTTTTACGAGCAAAATTAAGCATCATATACGTACAAGCGATGAAATACCCATTTACACTAAATCATACAGATATCCTGAAATCCACCGAAAAGAGGTACAAAGACAAATACAATCAATGCTTGATCAAAAAATTATTAGAGAGAGCAATTCAGCGTGGTGCTCACCTATATGGATTGTTCCAAAAAAATTAGACGCATCGGGAAAGCAAAAATGGAGAATAGTCATTGATTATAGAAAATTGAATGAAAAAACATTGGGAGATCGTTATCCTCTTCCAAACATAACAGATTTGTTAGATAAATTAGGGCGATGCCAATATTTTTCAACATTAGACTTAGCTTCAGGTTTTCACCAAATAGAAATGGCAGAAGAAGATATTCAAAAAACTGCATTTAATACAGAAAATGGACACTATGAGTTCACAAGAATGCCATTTGGACTAAAAAACGCGCCAGCGACTTTCCAGCGAGTAATGGATAACATACTGAGAGGTATTCAAAATGAAAAATGCTTAGTATATTTAGATGACATTATAATATTCAGTACTAGTTTACAGGAACATATTTCTCGACTTAGAGAAGTTTTTGAAAGGTTACGTCAGTCAAATTTTAAAATACAGTTAGACAAATCGGAATTTCTTAGAAAAGAAGTATCGTATTTAGGTCATGTTGTAACGGCGGATGGTGTGAAACCAAACCCCGATAAGATAAAGGCAATCACAGAATTTAAAATACCAAAAACTAAGAAGCAAATTAAAGGCTTCCTTGGACTTTTAGGTTATTACCGTAAGTTTATAAAAGATTTTGCGAAAATCACTAAGCCATTGACAATCAGATTGAAAAAAGATGCAATTATTAATCCCAATGACGCAGATTATATTAAATGTTTCGAATTATGCAAGACTTTATTGACAAACGATCCGATACTCCAATATCCGGATTTTTCCAAACCATTCTTGATAACTACGGATGCAAGTAATTATGCAATCGGCGCAATATTATCCCAAGGTAAATTAGGCTCAGATTTACCAATAGCGTACGCCTCACGAACATTAAGTGATTCAGAAACAAAGTATAGCACGACAGAAAAAGAACTTCTAAGTATCGTATATGCAGTAAAATATTTCAGACCTTATATTTTCGGACGTAAGTTTACTATTGTAACAGATCACAAAAGCCTCCAATGGTTATTTTCAGTTAGAGATGCTAGTTCAAAATTATTAAGATGGCGCTTAAGATTAGAAGAACATGATTTTGACATTGTTTACAGGAAAGGCAAATCAAACACAAATGCGGACTTTTTATCTAGAATAGAAGTAAATGTTAATGAAACAGGAGCACCGACTCCACTGGCACAATACATGAAAGAATTTAATAGAAATCTTGAAAATCAAGCAGGTCCATCGAATATTTCCAATATTCCCAATCAGACCGATAACTATTCGATCGCACCTCAACCCAATGATTTAGATAAAATTGATGAAAATGAAAATGATTCATCAGGACACACCGTTCATTCTAATATAGAAAATCCTACGATAAATATTCCAATTAGTGATACAGCAGTAAATTGTGAAAAAAATCAAATTATTATTTCCGAAGTAAACCTCGAACCAGCTGATCCAGTAATTAGTAGATTACATGTGAATAAACAGCGAATATCCGTTCAATTATCAAAGAACAATTTTGAAGCAGATACAATTAAATTTGTAAAAGAATTTATTGCACCAAAGGTAAAATATTGTTTATATTTTGAAGACCCAGTCTATGAAAAGTTCAGCGTAGTTCTTCAAACATATTTCAAAAATTCCCAAATAAATCTAGTAAAATGCACAAAGAAATTGATAGACGTTACAGATCAAAATGAGATTAAGGATATAATCAAGAATTATCATGAAGGTAAAACCAATCATCGAGGAATCGATGAAACTGATAAAAGAATAAAACAAATATATTATTGGCCGAATTTAAGAAACTCGATACAGACTTATATTAATGAGTGTGAAATCTGTCAGTTAACAAAATACGACAGACACCCGTTAAAACTTGAATATAATATTACGCCAACGCCTACGAAACCATTCCAAATTTTATACGTAGACACTATTTCTTTAGAAAATGCAAAATTTTTGACTATGACCGATTCATTTTCAAAGTACATGTTGAACTCTGCCAATGGAGTAGATGTAACAAATAATTTTATAAGATATTTTACACATCACTGTATACCAGATCAAATGATTTTCGACAATGGCACAGAATTAAAAAATTCAGTAGTCAAAGAACTTTTAGAATTGCATAAAGTCAAAATACATTTTATTAGTTCACAGCACCCAGAATCTAACGGAACCGTAGAACGTTTCCACTCAACGCTCATAGAACATTTAAGATTATTGAATAATCAGGTAGAGTACAAGAACGAACCTATAGAAACTAAGGTAAATTACGCTATTTTAGCTTATAATAACACAATACATTCTGTAACCAATCTTAAACCCTATGAAGTGATTACTGGTCATTTCAATACAGAATCACCTTTTAATATAGACATAGATAAGCAATTATTAAATAATTATTTACAGAATCATAAGGAAAAAATGAAATTAGTATATAGGAATTTAAATGAAAAGATATTACAGAATAAAGAAAACGTTATAAATAAAGCAAATGAGAAACGTGAAGTTTTGCCTGATATTCCTAACAAGGTATATGTTAAGAATAAGCAGAAGCAACAGAAAACTAAAAATAAGTATAAGCAAGAAAAATTAATTAGTATAGATAAGAAATTAAAAAGAGCGGAGATAGATCCCACACATGCCAATACTTCCAAAAATATCCATTTATCCAATATAAAAAGGCCCAGGAAGAAAACTTATCAATTTAAATTTACTAATATTTCAGATACCTCATCTATTTCGGATGCGGAGCAGAAATAAGAAACATAACGAACAATTTAGGAATTTTGCCAGTAAATTTAGGCACAGCTAGGCTACAAAAGACAAAACATACTTTTGTGCACTATTATGATCTATCACCTTTATATAAGGAATATGAAGATTTGAATATTCAATACAGTAATTTTAACTATAGTTATAGAAACCATTCTAAGATTAATAACGAGCTAGAAAATTATAGTAAGATAGTATCTTATATAAGGAGCTTGATTCAAGAGAAAATCGAATACATTAAATCTCATTCTCAAAAGACTCGCAATAAGAGAGGACTTTTTAATGGCATAGGCTATGTAGTAAAAACAATAACAGGAAATTTAGACTCCGACGATGGAGAACGTATTGATAAAATTTTATCTCATTTACAAGAAAATCAGCACCATATTCAAAATCAGCTGAGAATGCAATATTCAGTAAATAATGAACTTGTCGCAAAATTTAACGGGACTATTCAAGATATACAGCACAATGAGATGACATTAAGAAATAACATTTTACAATTGAAACATATTTTATTGAACCAGACAACAAACCAGGATATTCTTTCAGCGAAGGACATTATCAATCAATTAATTATCCTTTATAATGCCATATTGAATATTTTACAAGATATCGAAAATTCGATAACTTTTTGCAAATTGAAAACCATGCATCCCAGTATAATAAGGACTAGAGAATTATTTCAAGAACTCCGTAAGATATCCACATTTTATAAAAGTGAATTACCATTTGAAGTAAAGTATGAAAATATGCTAGATTATGAATCTATTATTTCTATCAGTTGTAAAATCGATCAGAATCAAATAAGTTATTTTCTATCTATTCCTATAGATTATCCTGAACATTTCGATCTTTATTATATGTTACCTATACCGACTCTGATGCACAAATCAGAATTCGTCACTATTATCCCAAATTATAAGTATTTGCTAAAATCTGATCGAAATGAGATCAAACCCCTGCACGAGATTTGTACCCAAGGTAGAATCTATCAATGCCCTTATCGTATATTAGCCAATCACAAAGCCCAATGCGAGAAGTCAATAATTACAGAAGATCATACAGAACCATGTAGATACACGAAGCTTCAGATTGAAGAAAATCACATCGAATTTATTCCCGAAATTAACCAGTATTTAGCTGTATTTCTCACCGAAGGAAAATTGAAAATTAAATGCAAGGAACAAATCGATACAAAGTCATTACTTGGCATTTTCTTAGTCAAAGCCAGTGAATGCCAAATATCATTCCAAGACAATGAACTTATCTTTCAAGACAAAACCTATGGAAAGCCCCTCGTAGCTGACAAAATGGATTTCCATTTTATGAAACAAAATATCCCAGAGACACAAATTACTCTGAAAACGTTAAATTTACCAGAATTACAAGTTAATCGAATGTTACCAATTTTAGAAGAAAATTCCATAGAAAATTTTGGAAAACCCAGTATTTGGACCATATTACTATATCTCGTATTTTCAAGCATCTGCTGCATAATCTTATATAGAAGATGGAGAAACAAGAAAGCATCCAAGTTAGAAATCGACATTGAATTAGCCGAGATGAAAGAAGAAGGTCCAAGTCCCACAAAACGCACTAGAAGAGAAGATTCCAGTTCAAGATATAAGAAGAAAGAAATTCACCTTCCAGGGGAAGCTTCATTCTAGGGGTGGAGGAGTTATGTACCAGTCTACAGAGAAGAATATGCTGAACAAGGACTTTTGCCTCCACGTTCCTTTCTTATCAGTTACAGTATTGTATTTCATTTGTTCTTTACTTTGGTTTGTATAATGAACTTTGCAGTCAGTCTCGATTCAGAACTCATTCAATTAACATCATTGTATTTGGTCTTTCTCAAAAATAAATCTTTTTAAAAACGTTTTCGTTGAAGAAAGATATTTGAGTTATATGAAGTCAAGCTTGCTTTGCATCTCCACACAGTCACTCGAAGAGTGAATTGGCGAAAATATCTTCAAGTCGTCAGCAAAAAGCAAGTGCATACAGGTTAGCTTCAAAGACAGATCGTTAATGAAAATAAGAAATAACAAGGGTCCTAGGTTCGAACCTTGTGGAACTCCAGATGTTGCTGTATAAATGTTGGTCTTACTTCCACCAAATTCAACATATAATGACCTATCAGCAAGGTATGATTGCAAGAGGGTCAACATAGAGGCTGATAAACCTAACGCTTCAAGCTTTGCCAACAATATATAATGATCAACCCGATCAAAGGCCTTCGCAATATCTGTGTATATCACATCTACTTGACCCTGACAATCAAGTGCACTAGCGGCAAACTGAGTGAAACAAGCTAAATTTGTGACCGTAGATCTGCCAACCATAAAACCATGTTGATTTTCAGAGATGAGAGATCTTACGGAGCTGAATATTGTGTTATAAATTATTATCTCAAACAATTTACAAAAATTACATAAAATAGCTATTTGACGATAATTACTTACATCTGAGTTGACACCACTCTTAAATATAGGACAAATTTTTGTCATCTTCCAAATTTTAGGATAACAACGAGATTTTAAAATCAAATTGAATATATAGCGAAGAGGCTTAGCTAGGATATGAATACAATCCTTAACTATGAAGCTAGGTACACCATCAAAACCAGACGTCATTTTATCCTTCAATTTTTTTGATGCCTGTATGATATCATGTTCACTGATATGATCTAATGATATGTGACAATTTCCTGAAGTGATATTTCTAAAAGTCGACGGACCTGAGGTAGTGAACGCACCCGAAAAATATTGTACAAATCCATCAACAATAGCTTGAGGGGTATCAAAAACATTGCCTTCAAATGACATGGAGCCTGGTATTCTAGACTGATTATTCTTTGAATTTAAAAATGACCAAAACTTACCCGGATCATGACGAATTGAATCTTCAACCTTCTTGGTGTAAGCAGCATAAGCAATTTCTATTTGAGCCTTGATGTTAGTACGTAGCTGCTTGAATTTATTTTCGAAATGAATGAGTCCTGTTTGCTTAAAACAGTTTCTGGCCCTATCCTTCTGTTTTATATTAGTTATAATTTCAGTCGTGAACCATAAAGGATAACGACGCTGTGCTTGCTTAAACCTTGGAATATACAAATCAAAAAGTTCATTCAATATTGAATATAAATATGAGCAAGCATTCTCTACATCATTCATTTCTTTGAGGTGTGACCAATCAATATTCAAAACAGCATTATACAAGGCTACATAATTAGCACGACGGAAGTTATATCTAGAGACGGTCTTCAAATTAAAATTATTTTTCATACTCCCAACCGTGAAGTTAAATTGGAGAGCTGGATGATGCTTATCTTCCTTAACTAAAGGGTAACAATCTCTTATCACTAAAATATTAGAATTGGTCAATGCTAAATCAAGTAGTCTCCCATTGCAGTTCACAATGCTGTTAAAATTGGTGAGGTCCGAGAAAGCACAGAACTGACTCAAGGATTTTATGAATAATAGTTCATATACTTCATAGAGGTTCAACAATTTGTAAAGCATTAACAAGGTACACAATTTCGAGTAACCAAACTGTTCAAAAATGCTTGAGTATGGTATGGGAAAGAATCCAACTTAACGGAAAAGATGCGCGTACTTTTCTCAATATTGATACTTTACGAGATGATCAATCAATGAAACTCATGCCAGTTTAACATTACCACTAGAAGGTAACATTTGTCGAACTTTGTGTTCCAAATCATCTACTTCCCGACCTATTCCGCTTAAATTATAGCTAGGCGGGTTCCAAGGCTGAATAGTTCACCTATGTCGGTATTGGAGTCGGAATCGCATTTCGTATCTCAAAAGAAGAGCGCTGCATAGTGAAGTTGGAGAACTAAATCTACGAATAAATAATAAAATCGTTATCTAATTCGACTAGTCTATGATTTCCCAATAGGATCTCTGGATACTCGAAGCGAATATAATTCGCCAAGTAAACCATGCAAATTTAATTGAGAGGAGGAAATTCCAGCGCGGAGGGGTGGTTTTTTCATCCTGAGTCGCCTACAGCCAGGTCTCCGTCTCTGGTTTCTGTCTGAAGTCGAACGCGAGGGGTTTGTGAAAAAGAAAGCGATGCTCTTAGCTCACAAGTGCATACGCCGCTGCTACAAAATCCTAACCCCCAAGGCATCTCCTGAGTACTTCAATTATTTTGTATACGGTTTGTCACAAAAATGTTCCGACCAAGAATTTCGTTATTTGTGTTGCAAGAATTTTCTTGACTTGACAACATTTATGAAAATCACAAACTTGTTACTAAGAAAAAATCTAAATTATCGCTGAGCATTTAAAAAATGGAGTCACGCAGTATGCTCCAGTGTTTTCCCTACATATTAAGGTATACAAATTCGGATTCGGCAAATAATCTCAAAAACCAGTAGTCTAAAAAATTTTACCCAGGCAAGGGTGATTTTTCCCGACTATTTGGCTGTGACATTGAGTCTGACCTTGACCTTGACATTCAAGGTAATTTAAAGGTCAAGTCAATTTTCTCAAATGAGCCCATATGCTTCCGATATCAGAAGTGAATATAGCAGAAATATCTACGTTCAGGTGTGTCATAGACCTACAAATCTCAAAGTCAAATTGATGGTCATCACCACACAGCCAAAGAAGCATCCTAAGCCTAGACTTTTCGAGATAACTTTATCGGCACTAGTCGCTATGTCAGGAGGATGCCATATATTTTAATAGGCTACGGATGTCGCCATAGCGTTTCCCTGAGACACAACATCACAGTTAGTCTTTTCGCATTCCCTTTTCATCCACGGTATAACCATCGACTAACGTATTCTCTTAGTGTCTTAAAGACGGCATGGTGTATGCGCCATCTGTGAGGCACCAACCTTTTCAAACGTCACTAGGCAAATTCTCAAAGATGATGCTACGGCATCTCATTTTATCTCGGATAACTTCTTGAACGGGGCAAAATAATTTAATCAATGGAATAACTCATTGCATTTTTATTTGATGATGCTTATGAAACACCTCGTACATATATAATCATTTATGAGTACGACTGGTGTTCCGTATGATATATTAGAGATTTTAAATCACCCAGTATTTGCACTAGTTCTTGTCTCTTCAAGTTCACAGCAAACAGACATTTTATCAGTGTCTACGCTGAATGCCGTGTACCAGTTAGTGTTAATCCCAAAAACCAACTAACCGGCTCCTGGCTTGCAATCTCCCCCTTATCCCTGTTTCCTTTGTGCCTGGGACAAAGTCGACGGGAACTTTTTAGCCTGACGGGGGAATCTCTTGGGGATTTACCTCCCTGAGCGGACGTGACTAGAACATAAATAGAACGGGATCCGACATTCGGGATGCAGCCACGATCGGCGACTTCTTTCAAAAGGTACACATCATCTGTAGGTAACGAAGGTTACATTGTTGTGTTAAGAGTTGTGACGATACTTTCTGGTACACAATATTTTCTTGACACTTTTGGAGCTTGTGTGGAAGTTTTCAAGATGGATAGCATTTTTTAAACAGAAATAATCTTGAGATTTTTGGTTCTTTATTAGCAACTAGAAATGTATGAAATCACTGTATATCAAAATGACGGACTGATAGGCTGCTTAACATTCAACAATTTTTGTGACTGAAACTGGATTTTTTCACAGCTGCAGAAGAAAAAGAAAATTATGTCTACACCTCTGATTTTTTCGAAACATCTATTGAAGTGGTCGCCAACCTTTTCAGTGTGTTGAGCTACTTTGATAACTTTGGAATAAACAGTGAGCTACCTAGTCGTAAGCAATGTAAGCCAACTTAAATAAAATTATCCACAGTTGTATGCGACCTACATATGTTTATTTTAATAATACTAATACATACTAATAAACTTAAATAAACTAATAACTAATAGATACTACATAACTACATCCACTCGTACCAATCGTAGGCATTTGAAAAATAAACAAAAATTTTTCGTCAGGTACAAAGGCATGTCACATATGATTTAATAAAGGTAACTAAAAATTAAAAGCAACGCTCTATTTTTAACAAAAACATGTCCAGACAAAAAATGCGTTTTCAATGAGAAGCCTGACACTCAGACTCAGTGACAATTTTTTTAATGTTTGGAGTATAATTTGATACCACCATTCGAATCCAATTATCCAAATGTTCATCTGTAAGTCGATTACGGTTACGATTTTTAATAAACATCCTATTTGAAAAAGACGATTCACACAAATAAGTTGAACTAAATAAACGCTTTCACTTTCAAGGCAGCACTACACAAAACTGAATACTTATCTTTACTTAATGAATAATGATAATGTCTATCGTCCAAACTATAAGCAGATAACTAGAAATGACATATTTCAGTAGAAAGCCCGCAGAAGGCTAGCTTTGCACGCGGGTATGCATTAGCTTATGAATAATTACGTACTACTTAAACTAGAAAAAAAAAGACACATGCGATTTTCTAAGAAAAGAACAATAACAACATTAAATAGGATTTTAAAATATACTAAGTGACATATAAATCCGAACACCCAGTTTAAAAGGTTTTATTTTAATAAAAGTTGGTGAATGTATTTATCTTACTGTAAATAACAAGTGAACAAAATTTCAGCCTTATCAGTTGGACATTCCAGTTTTTATACTGCTTTTTTTTAATTCACTAACGCTCTAAAAATGAATATTTCAGCCGCAGTAAAGAATCAACGTTGGCGGATTTTGGTTCTTGACATCCTTTACGATCGGTTACGATGCCTAGAGTACGGAGACCTGTACGATTTCGTCTACTTAGTGAGTTTGATAGTGGCCCTATACTGGGACTTCGGGAAGCTGGACTTTCTTTTCGGGCAATTACAGTAAGAGTGCAAAGAAGTGTAGACACTGTGGTTAGGTGTTGTCAGGCATGGCTTCGAGAAGGCCGTACGCAAAGAGCAAGGGGCACTGGACGCCGCCGTAGAACAACAGACCGTGAAGATCGCCGCCTAAGATTATTGGCCTGAAGGGACCGTTTCTCCTCT
The DNA here is from genome assembly GCA_963669975.1 of Acanthoscelides obtectus. Taxonomy (NCBI): domain Eukaryota; kingdom Metazoa; phylum Arthropoda; class Insecta; order Coleoptera; family Chrysomelidae; genus Acanthoscelides; species Acanthoscelides obtectus. The sequence goes on along the minus strand of CAVLJG010000008.1, from coordinate 73,266,961 downwards.
ACCAGGTCCATTGCAAATGAATGGTTTGCAGAACACGGAAGACCTATTGGCATGCGAAGTGTTTACCGACGAATGAAAAGTTTTGGCTTGTTTTCATACCGGCCACACTGGGTCCTCCCTTTAACTCGAGAACACCGACGTAATCGCCTTGAGTGGTGCAGACAACGGTCACTCTGGGATCAGGAATGGAACAGTATTGTCTTTAGTGACGAGTCTCGATTTTGTTTAGGCATGCACGATGGTCGTGCCAGGGTTAGAAGGCGACGTGGTGAAAGGAGGAATCCATAGTTTTTTGTTGAAAGACATGTTCATCACACTGTTGGAGTTATGGTTTGGGGTGCTATAGCTTATGGTTCCAGGTCACCTTCAATCTTCATCAGAGGTAACATGAACGCGCAGCGTTATATCCACGAAGTTTTAGAACCCCATCTTTTACCCTATCTTGACACCCTGGCAGATCCAACTTTCCAACAAGATAATGCCCGACCACATGTTGCAAGAGTCACAATAGACTTCTTTCAACATAATGATGTCACATTGTTACCGTGGCCACCAAGATCTCCCGACTTATCCCCAATTGAGCATGTGTGGGATATGATGGGTAGGAGATTGCTCAATTTGCAACGTCCTCCTCAGACTCTAGAAGCACTTCGAGAGGAGTTGGTGGTTGCCTGGAATGAGATACCACAGGAAGACATTGACCACCTGATCAGAAGCATGGCTAGGCGCGTTGGAGGATGCGTAGCACATCAGGGTGCATCCATACATTATTAAAGGTCAAAGGGCTTTAAAGCAGTGCAATCATTTTGAAATTTTTATCATTTACTTATTATGCTTCATTAAGTACTTATAGAAAATTTTATTAAAATAAAACCATTTAAACTGGGTGTTCGGATTTATATGTCACTTAGTATACATTATCTGACAAAGTGGGAGTATGGATGGCTTCATTTAATTATAGATCCCTTTTAAGGCGAAATGTCTCATTTAGAGCACAAAGTCTATCTTAGGTTATTAGTGTTTTTGTTTTTTGTTCTCTGTTTGGGGGATATATCGAGTATGTTGTCAAAATCGGTAAATAAGTATAACAGGGGTATATTGTCTAAATCGGTGGTGTTAGATATAGGGTATTTTGTCCAATTCGGTAACTTTATTCTAGTAAGCGGTTTTCATGTTAAGTGTAATCTTTTCAAGTCAACGATTTCGTGAATCCTCTGTCTGGGCGTAGATGTTATCCAGCCTTTTACTTTCCATTTAAATGTGTGTTTGGAACGTATCATCTTCAGGTCTTGTGGAGGAATATTGTTAACATCTTGGTTCTAGGTAAGAACACGATCTGAACATTATATTTCTTCTGTTTTTGGCACCTTTAAATAATTCCTGTTTCTTGTTTGGTAAGAATGTATCGGCTCTTGGTTGGGAGGACGGGATATGTGTTGAACTATCAAAACTTTTAGTAGGTATAATTGCCTTATGTCTTATATACCAGTTTCTTAATAGAAATGGTCAGTTTGATATAGTCGGAGTTTATGAGATATTGTCTTTAAAATACTTTTTTGAGTTATTTCTAATTTGAATATATGAGTTACGTTTGTTGCTCCCCATGCTATTATACCATAATTTATGTGAGATTCTGCCAATGCATGGTGTAGTATTTTTAATCGACAATACACTAGTATGTTTTTAATTCTGCTTATTCGATATAGAACGGAAGACCAGATGCATTTTGTATTTGAGACTGATGATTTTAACGCTAAATCATTTTGAAACGCAATCACTTGCATTTTTTTAATTTTTCTGTAATATCCACAAGAAAACCAAAATCTCTGAGCCAAATGAACTATGGCAGGTATATAATAATAATAATAATATTTATTTACTCTAAAATACAGGGAACATGAAACGAGTAAATAAATATAATATATCCATAGGAGGACAACGCCTGTGCATGGATCATATGTATGTTGAATTGCAAAATATAATAAAATAGAGAGAAAAAAGAAATTATTGGTAAGAATGGTAGAGCATTTATTGTGTAATATTTGAGATGATTTTATTAATTTGATTTTCTCCCAATCGTGTTAATAAATTTTTTTAATTTTTTTTTGAAGCCTAATGTATTGCGTAATTGTTTTAAATTATTTGGTAAATGTTCGTACAATTTTGGAGCTATATACAGGTGACATCGTTTCATTAGGGATTTGTTTGGTTTAGGAACATTTTTTGCGCGTAATTTATATCTGGTTTTATGATTATGTTTAATTATGTCGTGTTCACTAATAGTTTTGTGATAATGAGTGATGGTATGTAAGAAGTAAAGTTGTTTAGTATCATATACTTGTGCATCATTATATAAGTCATTAGTTGGGTATAATTTTGATTTGCCTAACATTGATTTTAAAATTCTTCTTTGAAGTACATCTAAATCGTTAAAGTATGTCGTGCATGCAGCACCCCACACTACTATACCATATGTTATGTGTGGCTCGACTAAAGCTTGATATATTATTCGTAGATAATATTCAGTTAATATACCGGTTAGAAATTTTATTTTATATGCTATGAATATAATTTTCTTTAGTATGTGAGAAATATGTACATCCCATCTCAAGTGGGGATCTAGATAAATTCCTAAATATTTTGTATCATTAATTCTATTGATTTTTATATTTTTATCATTTACCTTAAACCGAAGGTGGTTATATTTTGGTAGATGATTAGATAGTGATGAAAATGGTAAAAAATGAGTTTTAGCAAAGTTAATTGTTAATTTTCGGTTATTAAACCACTGAATAATTTTGCAAAAGTCATTTTGGATAATATCTTTTAAGTCGTTCCAATCCTTACATTTATAGAGTATAGCAGTATCGTCTGCAAAACTGACTATTTTACCAGTACTGTTAATTTTGAATATATCGTTTAAATAAATATTGAATAACAGAGGACCCAAAATTGTACCTTGTGGAACACCACATTTAACAAACATTTATTTACTATACGAGCTTAATAATTTTACTGATTGCGGTCTATTTGATAAATAATTTTCCATTAAAGTATACATCTTTCCACAAAAACCTATTCTTTCTAAGATTTCCAAAAGTATATTGTGGTTAACTGTGTCAAACGCTTTTTGTAAGTCCACAAATACGCATATCGATGGTACTTTTCCATCTATATTTTGGGTTATTTCATCTACGTTACTATACTTAATACCCCATCTGTTGTAGATTTGCCCGCTATAAAACCATATTGATTTGAATTTGATATAATTAAAACGTTCCAGCACTCGTCCCCTATTTAACCATCGGACTTCAGAGTGAAGAAGTAGTTCCCCGAATTGACGGTCAATTTCTTCTTTGTAACGCTTGAGCTCTAATCTTGTTCACAATTTTTACTACCAATTTCATAACGTTGCTTATTTTCAGAAAATGTCCACATAATGCTTGCTGATGGATAAGTGGTACCATTTTCGATATTGGAATTTTCTCAGAAGAAACAATATTTTTAAAGGAAGAAAACTAGTTCTGCCCAGTAGTTTGTCCTTTTAGTGGAAGAAACTTCAGATGATCTTTAATCGTAAAATACTTAAAAATTATCCTGACGTACACGACCATCTGAGAGGTGTCAACGACATCTGTGGATTCATTCAGCTGCAGTGAAAAATAACCACAATTATCGAAGTCATTTCTTAACTGTAAAACTATAGTCAACGCCAAACAAAGTGGCGTGCACGTCATCACGATAAAAATTCCCCGACCTAATGCCTAGGTTTCTATCACAAACAATTGCTCTATTGCAGTTTCATATTAATGTGATATATAAATTGTAAAATGGTCATTACTCTCTTATTATGGTTAATAGTCATATAAACATTGTTATTAAAATATCACATAAGTTGCTTTCTGATAAATTTAGACGCATTATGTGAAATAAAATGTTTTGCAAACGCTCCAATCACTTATCGACATGTAAACGCACTAAACCGATTTCGCAGCGTTGACACATTGTCACCTTGAAACTTATTTAAACTGGGAACTGACATTTGTATTAATTTTGACACTGAATCAATTTGTGGCATTTCAAATCTTTATAAATCCTTTGGTCCCGCATACTGTAAATCAACAACTGTTTGTTTCAAAACAAAATTATTCATTTTACGAGTAGATAAAGGCAATTTTGGTATATAAAGATGCCCAAACAGTTAAATAGTCGGTGTAAGGAACTCGTGGCCTCGTTAATGCACTACTTTGAGCAAGAAAGGGACAACAACGGGCCTTTGTTGCCTTTAACACGTTGACTGCCACAATGTTGAAAAAATGATGTTTCCTCTGGCCGCAATACTTTTTTTAGCTTAAACGGCTGAGAAACTATAGTTTAGGTTGAGATAATTTTGATCTACAAGCATGCTTTCACACCTAGCAGCCACGTGGTCCCCAAGTGGCGACTCAGCAGATATACGTCACGGTAGTAGTGCGCAAGAGCCAGCATCCATTTCCAGTCCCATCGTATGACCACGTGCCGGTTGTAGCTCGTTACGTATATTGTTAGTCGGTCACAAGCGGTGCGTGGAAAAGAAATTTCCAACGATTTACGATGAGTTATGAAAAAGAGCAGGAAAGGCTCATAAAGATATGGCAGGTAGTTTTTACTTGAGATATTTGGAGACGGTTACAATACAAGAATATGCAACTTTTTTAGGAGCTGTTGTTGGATGAGGAGGAAGATCCTATTGCTGATTTATCGGATGAGTATATACCTAGTATGACGAATCATCGAGTGATGATTCAGACAATGAACCGAGTAGTCGAAAACGTCGTCGTTTACTCTTCAATGGATCCCAAACAGCAACATCTAATAGTAATGCAGAAGATGCTGATGCTTCGGTCATTGATTCTGAACTGGAAACAATCGAAGAAGTTATTCGTAACTATGCTGCGGACACCAGTGAAGTTGGTCCATCAAATTACAGTACCACAGACCTTGTTTGGCACCAGGTATCAGGATCACCTTTGAAAGATATTCATTTTACAATATCTGATTCGGGTGTCAGGCCACAAATATACGAATCATATGCTAATGAAAATCCAATGCATTTTTACGAGATGTTTCTGAACAATGACATTTTGAATATGATGGTCATAGAAACAAACAGATATGCTGCTCAATGTAAGGCGAAAGAGTGAGCTCTTAAAGCTAGGATTCATCAGTGGCGTGATGTGGACGTAGCCGAAATGAAAAGATTCATTGGAATTATATTTTGGATGGGCCTGTGTCAATTTCCATCTATTGAGTCATATTGGTGCAAAGCGTTGATGTTTGACAATAAAATCAAAAATGTAATGTCACGAAACCGATTTCAGTTGTTACTAAGAGTCTGGCATTTCCACAATATTGAAGTAATTTCAGAAAACAGACTGCAAAGAATAGCTCCCCTGATAGAAAAGCTACTTGAAAGTTTTCAAGCTCCGCTCGTTCCAAAGGAATCACTTTGATGAAACACTGGTACCGTTTAGAGAACGCCTACGATTTAGATAATACATAAAGAACAAGCGTCATAAGTTCGGAATAAAACTTTACAAGCTATGCTTGGAAAAGGGGTATACATATAATATTCAAGTATATGCTGGTCAAGATAAAACCGAAGGTCAAGCATCATCACAGAATGTTCTACTGACACTCGCTAAAAATCTCTTGAACGAAGGACGTACGATTTACACCGATAACTATTACACAAGCGTTTCGTTGGCTAACGAACTGCTTGAGAAGAAAACACATTTAGTTGGTACCTTGAGGGCAAATCGAAAGCTCAATCCCAAAGAGGTTACAGAAAAGAAACTGAAAAAAGGAGAAACTGTAGCTGCCGAATCCAGTTCAGGCGTAGTTGTTCAAAAGTGGATGGATAAGAAACATGTTCTGATTCTGAGTTCCAAACATACCTCTGAAATGATAAAAGTTCAAAGTGGTGACCAAGAAATGGAAAAGCCCTCATCAGTCATTGATTATAACAAGCACAAAGCATTTATAGATCTATCAGATCAAATGAAAGCTTATAACACATGTCTGAGACGAGGCATAAAGTGGTACAGAAAGCTGGCCATTGAACTTTTGACCGGTACTGCCTTGGTAAATGCATACGTTTTACACCAACAGGTGACGAATGAGAAAAATGAGCATTACAAAATTCAAAGAGATTGTAACAGCAGAGCTTTTGAATTTGGAACAAAAAGGAAATCTTGAAAATACACCGTACATTCAACATATTCTTGAGGATGTTGGAAGGACAGGCCGAGGAAGGTGCATCTTATGCTATGAAAAACTAGCACGAGAACTTGGACGCAACCATGCACAAGCGAAGACACAAAGAATGAAATTCAAATGTTCACAGTGCATGAAGCATTATCGCCTGTCGTGTTTTTTTGAGGTGCATCACTGCACAAAATAAACGTATTCACTTTTGTATAAAGTTTCACTTTCCTGTTAGTTCTTCGTTTTTTTCAGTCTCTTTTCAGTTTTTATTGTGACACAATAATTATTATAAATACAAAAATTACTAAATAAAAATTGTTCATTCCCTATGTCGTAAGTACTCATAACAGCCACGTGTACCCACATACTAGACTAAGGTTACAGGCCAAAAGCATATTCTGCTTATAACAGCCGTAGATTCTCGTCCCCATATAAAACAAACGCGGTAGAGGTACAACTGTGGGTACACGCGGCTATTATTTTCTGCTATTTTTCTGCTTGAATGCCCATAGTGGAGTCACGCGGCCAGATCTGTCGATTTCCTGAGACGCCACTTTGGCTACTCACAGCAGTCAACGTGTTAAATGCTGTTCAAGAGGTAGGTTACTAATAATTATATGTAATGTATATTAATAATAGTGAAATTTTATTTCATTTTTTGTAGTGTGTTGCTGCTGCTTTAAAAATTAGCTTAAGGACAGTTAGTCGTATTTCCGAGGGTGTGAAAAGTGATGCAAATTTAGAATCGCCCAAGAAAAAGCGGAGTTATATTAAACGTGTAACCAACACAGCGACATTGGATACAAGTGCCATTCGAGAAGTGATCTATAATATGTATCACAAAAGTAAGATCTTATTATAATAACTTATCAGAAATTTGCATTAATTTGTTAACTAAATTATAATGTCATATTACACATGGTTTCAGAAGAACAAGTTACGATACAAACTTTATGGTCTCGATTAAGAGATAGGGCATTATTTGATGGTAGTGCCACGTCTTTAAGGCGGTTGCTTAGAGATCTTGGATTTAAGTGGCTTAAGGACAATCCGCGACGAGGGCTCATGGAACTACCAAGTATAGCTTTGAAAAGGGTGGAATTTCTAAGGCAATACAATCAAGCCAAGGTTGAGGCCTCATACCAGTTTGTCTTCCTCGATGAAACTTGGATATTTCAAAATGGGACCATAGGTCGCTCTTGGCAAAATGGAAACCAAAAAAGCGTGAAAGCTATTAAAACAGATGGTAAAAGGTATGTACTTTTACACAATTTGCACTATAAAATTTAAAACTAATATATTTTAGATACATTATATTACATGCTGGAAATGAAAATGGGTTTATTGAGGGTAGTGAAGCGATATTTTCTTCGAAAACAAAATTGAGCGATTACCATGGAGAGATGAACCAGGACAATTTTTTGAAATGGTTTCAACATCAGTTATTAGAAAAATTGGAGAGTCCATCTATGATTATACTGGATAACGCCCCTTATCACAGCATGATATTGAACAATGTGCCCAACAATGCATGGACAAAAAAAAATATCCAAGACTGGTTGACAAATCAAAACATACCATTTTTAAACACAATGTTTAAAACAGAGCTATTGAGTATTGTTGCTCGGTACATAATGCTTCTTAATTATATATATTTTGGTCGACAGTTTATATTTTTTTTGTTTATTCCTATTCTTAAAATAACTGCTTTTTTAGAAACAAACCACCTAAAATATACGTGATTGATGAATTGGCGGAACAACATGGGCACAAAGTTCTTCGTCTGCCTCCTTACCATTGTATATTTAACCCTATTGAGTTAATTTGGGGCATAGCAAAAGGTTACTATAACAGACATATTGGTAGAGATGGTAACAGTGAAAAAGACTGTTTGGATATGTGGAACGAGGCTCTACAAACGGTTACCCCAGACATGTGGAAAAATAGTGTTCGACATACTGAGCAAGAAATTTTTAAATGGTATGAAAGAGAACGAATTTTTGATCGACCAGACATCGAACCTTTAATAATCAACTTTGAGAGTGATGAAGATTCAGATTCAGATAGCGCTGAAGAAAGAAACTCCGACTAACTTTATTGTACAGAAAAAGCTTACACCAGTAGCTTACCTAATTTTAGAATGCATTTTTCTGTATGAATTCTGTAAAATAAATACCATGCATAAAATTTGGAGGACCCCATTTGGATTTTTATTCAGTACCTTTAAGCTATCAATTAAATATGGTAGTTTCATAGTGTCATCTGATCAATAATTGTCATACTTAATGATTATGCAAGTACAGATCTATAATTTTATTATACTATTATTTTTGTTCTCATTTGAGGTTAATATTGCTTATAAACCTAGATATGTAAATAATAAATTTTATTATTTTACAAAAAGTTTGGCAACAATGTAAATTTTTCAACACACCCACCTTGATGACGTGCACGCCACTTTGTTTGGCGTTGACTATATATCATTGCTCATTACTTCTACTCGTCTCATCACTGTATTAGTAGAAAGTTGCATAGATTCTATAGCAGACACTATCTCGTCTTTATTTCTAAAGTTGTCAAATATTGAATCTACAGCTTCAAAAAACGCCTGCTTTATCTTTTCATCGTCTTCATAAGGTTTCTTCTTTTGTGTAATTATCTGGGATACCCGGTATGATACTTCAGTTGCAGCCTTTCTTTTTTCGCTTTTAAGCATTGTCTGTTTGTCCAATTGTCTGATTTTTTTGTTGTTTCAGTTGTTCCGTTACAGAGCGTAATAGGAATGATTTTGTAAAACTATTAATCGCCGGTAAAAATCTGGGTTATTTGCACAACCTCCTCACTCTGTACAGAACCTAGATAAGACTAGCATCGAGTACTGCCCACATGCTTGTGGTTCTGCCGACCCAACGATAATATCCATACTCGATGCTGAACAAAGTAGGTCTGATCAATGATGATTCTTTAATGGCCAGTCTCAGGAACCTTTCGCATCAACGGACGGTCTGCGGTCTTGCCCTCTTCTGCCCCTATGTAAACAGAACTCTTCTCTATGATGCCGCCGCTCGTGCCTCTCAACTCATCCCTCTAACTTCAGACATGAACTGGCCTGTACGACCGCTCCTTCATTCCAAGATTGTGGAATAGTCTGCCTGGAGGTTTTTCCCAGTTCTTCTAATCTTAGGGAACTTAATTATCGGACAAACCATCCATATTCAAGTGTTTTATAGCAGTCGCGGTGCGCCGGTATTTAGGTTTCTGTCTACGCGGTTGCTTCGGTATGAAAAAAATGACATGAGAAGTCATGTCTGGTAACTAAACAGAGTATACATGCTGTGCCCCGTCTTACTTCCCTTCATATTCAGTCTTTCTATATCCTACATACTCATTTCAGTTAATCAAGGAAAACCTCATCACTGTCGCCGGCCTGGTAATTACCGGGAACATACAACATTTTAACTGACACTTTGTCATGCCATGCGGTAAATTGCTGCTTAGCCGGTTGAATTAGCTAAAAGTTTAATTATGGGGTCTTTGATCCCTCCACTAGCAACATAAACTTGAATATGTGATGTCAGAGAGGATGTATGTGTCAATAGGCAGATTCAAGACCATTTAAGTTTTGCATATGGAAATAAAACAACACGGTAGGTAGTTTTAAATGACTTTATTGTTTTTCGAAGTATTCTCCACGAAGATTAATACACATCTGCATGCGCTCGAACCAATCATCCATCAAAAGTACTCAAATTCAGTTCTTACATCTTCGTACCAAGATGGATGTAACAAGAAATGAAGGTATAAGTAAGAACTTGAAAGAAACATTAATCAACTCAGTGCTTAGCATTTAAGTTGACCCTTCGAGTACCAATCTGCTAATGTAGAACAGGGTCAGCAGTTTGCATGTCGCGATATAGAACATCACAAGAGTTCACCAAAGTGGCACAATGGTCGACATGCTTTGAAGTCCCCTATTCACCTATTTAACTTTTTTAAATTGCAGACCCTGACCTTTACCTAAATATAGAGCGACAAAAGCGCTCGAATTCAATACGTGGTAGGGTGCGAGGGTATTTAGGTTTCTGTCTACGCGGTTGCTTCGGTATGAAAAAAATGACATGAGAAGTCATGTCTGGTAACTAAACAGAGTATACATGCTGTGCCCCGTCTTACTTCCCTTCATATTCAGTCTTTCTATATCCTACATACTCATTTCAGTTAATCAAGGAAAACCTCATCACTGTCGCCGGCCTGGTAATTACCGGGAACATACAACATTTTAACTGACACTTTGTCATGCCATGCGGTAAATTGCTGCTTAGCCGGTTGAATTAGCTAAAAGTTTAATTATGGGGTCTTTGATCCCTCCACTAGCAACATAAACTTGAATATGTGATGTCAGAGAGGATGTATGTGTCAATAGGCAGATTCAAGACCATTGTTACGAGGGATGTCTTTTAAGTTTTGCATATGGAAATAAAACAACACGATAGGTAGTTTTAAATGACTTTATTGTTTTTCGAAGTATTCTCCACGAAGATTAATACACATCTGCATGCGCTCGAACCAATTTTCGAAGCACTTATTCCACTCGTTTGCTGGCAGATCCAAAACGTTTTGAATGCGTCAACTGCTTCTTCTGGTGACTGGAACCTTTGACCACGCAGTCTGTTTTTAATTTTCGAGAAAGTAAATCGCTAGGACTTAGATCGGGACTATATGGAGGATGGTCCAATAATTCCACGTTTTCTTCCGTTAAATACTGCCTTGTTTTTTGGGCTTGCATTGTCTTGGTGGAGGATGATTCTTCTATCGGGGTTGATTTTTCGAAGCTCGGTGATGACTTTTGGCAAACAAATGGTGGTATACTAATCCGCAGTAACAGTTCTTTGCTCGTTAAGAGGAATTGTTGACACAAATGTCGCGACCATCTTTTTCGAAACACTTCGAGAACAGATGACTTTTGTTGGCTTTCCTTCACCTTGGAACACCCAAACAGCCGACTGTCGTTTATTTTCTGGTTCATAACAAATTGGTTATATCTCGAAAACTGGAACTGCTGCGGAAAAAAAACTTTTTAACTCAGCGCATCAAAAGTACTCAAATTCAGTTCTTACATCTTCGTACCGAGATGGATGTAACAAGAAATGAAGGTATAAGTAAGAACTTGAAAGAAACATTAATCAACTCAGTGCTTAGCATTTAAGTTGACCCTTCGAGTACCAATCTGCTAATGTAGAACAGGGTCAGCAGTTTGCATGTCGCGATATAGAACATCACAAGAGTTCACCAAAGTGGCACAATGGTCGACATGCTTTGAAGTCCCCTATTCACCTATTTAACTTTTTTAAATTGCAGACCCTGACCTTTACCTAAATATAGAGCGACAAAAGCGCTCGAATTCAATACGTGGTAGGGTGCAAGCACACTAGGGAACGATGTTTTGGAATTTCTTTAGATGTACAGGATTCTCTTTTCCAACATGTGTCGCAATACGGGGTGTTTCAAATTTCTCGTAAATTGTAAGGGCACGATGTCGCTTATATGGGTGCAAAATTTCGTATTTGGTTAACCGAACATTTCGAAATACAAAGTACTTTCGAAGAGAGACGGATAAACCGAATTTTTCCAAGATGGTTTTAACTTTTTCATTGCATAATTGTATTATCAATAAAACGTTTCGTCACTTGTTGTCCAACATTAACTTTATTTTTCCTTGTGGACGCCATATTGAATTTTTACGCAGATGAATAGAGTTTTTGATTTTGATTTCAAAAATATATAATGAGTCAAACATTGACGTTGCCAAACCTTAGTTATTCCAGAAAAACAGAAGTTCATAGGTAGGCCGTGAAATTATCAGATTTCATTTGCTTCGTATACCAGACCAGAGCTGCAAATTGAACATAACTACAGAGTATGGAAGACTGAGAAAAAGAGAAATAAACCGAGCAGTGAACAATGTGCAGAGAAGAGTCAGGTTTTGCCTATAAAATAACGGACCACAATTTGAACATCTGCTATGGTTTATATCTGCTTATTTATGATTATTATTGTTATTGCCATCAATAAAATTTTCATTTTGTTTCACCATTTCTTTTCATGTCCTTATGGTTTTCATCGAACAACAAACACATGACCAACTAAGGAAATACATCACTGAATTTAGGACTGAAAAGGCAATTTAAATGTGCAAAACTCCAATATAGCGTCCATACGAAAAAACATGATGGAAGTCGAAAGAAGAAATGTCGAATTGGTAATTTGACTACGCCAACTTGTAGAGGATAATAAGTAACAATGACAACATGCAATTTATTTTGAAGTCCCATATCAAATAAAATCAGGAAAACATAAAAGTCATTTTAGGATAAATCTGTTATGCAACACAAATGGCTATCTGACAAGTTCAAGGCCTACCTGCTTTTTTGAAATAACTACTGTTTGTCAATGTATAACGTACTCTACATTTTTGGAATCAGAATTAAAAACTCTAGTCATTTGTGCAAGAAACGAAACATCATATTGAAATTCTAATGATGAGATCTCGCTATAAATAAAGACGTGAAAAAATTAAAAGAACTTTTCGAAAATTTGTCTTTTTCTGTCTCTCTCCGGAAGTAATTTGACTTTCGAAACTTTCTAAGCGGCATTTTGTTGATTACCTAAATACCCAACTTTGTCTCCATTCCAGCGACTTCGTATCTCTTACAGTTTCCCAGATCCCAACGGTGAGGGTCGAACTGAAACACCCTGTATATCGGATATTTCTGATATGACCGATGAAACAGCATTTGCAGATGATACAGCATTGAATTCAACTGACACACATCTACTAAGTTCTGATACTGAAGTACTGATTGCTACCAATAATTTTGTGAAATGGATCGAGTGGTGGAAAATCAAATTGAACAAATTGAAATCGATCCACGTTTGCCCTACAAACCGAAGTTTGAAAAATCCTCTTCAAGCAAGCGTTAACATCATACCATTGGAGTCAAACATTAAATATTTAGGTATGCAAGCACCATATCAAAAAGAAGGAAGTACTGAGCCTTCACTATAAGTAATATTATTGGTTATTGGGAAGCTCCTCAAAGCCATCGCTCCTGTCGACAACACGGCCCATCAAAGTCGGTGTCCCTCAGGGTTCGGTTCTTGGACCAGTCCTTTATTCACTTTTTATTCATGACGTCCCTTGCCCCAGCAGCTGTGAAACCTATCTCTATGCTGATGACACTGCCCTGGTGGCCCAGTCATGCTCTGGGGATCTAGTTCACGACAGGCTGCAAAGTGCAGTGGAATGGGCGAATCGGTGGCTGATCAAAATTAATCATTCGAAAACGCAGGCAATCTATTGTACTAAAAAACGTAGCGGCGCCCCGTCTGAGGTTTCAGTGAATGGCGCTCGGGTACCATGGGAAAGCTCTGCTAAGTATCTCGGTATCACTCTTGACAAGGGGATAACCTGGCAGAAGCACACTGAAGCGTTAAAAACTAAATTCCGAATCTCGTTTCGGCAACTCTACCCTATGCTATTTAGAACATCAAAATTATGTTTGATCAACAAAGTTCGACTATACAAGATGGTTATTAGACCAGCGATCACTTACGCAAGTGCGGCTTGGTGTTTTCTCGCCAAAACGCATTTGCGTAGCCTGCAGGTTTTGCAGAACAGAACCATGCCTACAATCACTAACGCCCCATGGTATGTTTCCAACGAGACCCTTCACAGAGACCTTGACATCCCTTACCTAAGGGACTACATCAAACAACAAGCGCAGCTTCGTTACAGTCAAGCAGAATCGCATAACAACCCTTTGCTGCGCGAGTCAGTAGACTACACAGTCGAGCAAGTTCGCAAGCACACAAGGCCGCGACTCGCACTGTGAACAAAATTAAATCGTGCGACTTAAGGTCCAACCAAAATTATAATTTTTCTTCAACAACCAATCCCAAAATTAGTTTTAGGATCAATTTAAAATTGCCGAATACTAACTAGCAATGCCAAGGCACCCCTCAAATTGCTGCACTTCTTTTTTCTTTGCTCTCCCTCCTTCCTTCCTTCCTTTCTTCTTCCCTTCTTTCTCCATGACTTTGTTTGGTATCTGGGCAACCAGACCTGACAGACCTACTGACTTACAAGACTTCAACCAAGAGCAAAGGTCCTACGGACCGATCTGACAGACAATGACGAATAGTAGTAGCTATCGCTCCATAGCAAAATGATTATTTATGATCAGATCTTAAAACCAGTGTGGCTCTATGGTTGTCAACTATGGGGCGATTTTAAGAGTTCCAATACCGATATCATTCTAAGACTCCAAAATAAGGGTCTAAGGAATATGGTTAATGCCCCTTGGTATGTTCATGATAGGCACGAAATAAGGCTGTTGGACAAGTACGATTGAAGAGGACCAAACGGTATGAACTTTGTAGAATTTTTGTGTCTAAAGCAGAGCGTGTACGCATGTTCCTAGTGACAGTATCAATTATACGTTAAAATTAAGGACATCAATGGATTATCTCAAGTGATAAGTCTTAGATGCAAGAGGGCACAGGAAAATTAATAGTGGAACAAATTAATCAGTCTTATTATTCTACCATAAAAGCCACAATACTGTGAAAGTCAAAAACGATACTGATTAACCATTGCAGGCATGTCTGAAGCAGAAGTATCATAAAATAGCAGTCCAAAAGCATTTAGAGTTCTTCCTTAATTCAGAACTCGGCCACTGAGACCTATTGTGTAACGAAATAGCGGCTCTCAACAAGAAACCTCATTTCTCATTATAAATAAATTCGTACCGGTTTTTGTCGAGATCCCTAGGATCCAGGCAATCATCCTACGAGTTTCCTTTTTTATCCCGGCAGATATCAGATAGAGGACGTCCGAAAATCGTGCGAATCACGGCTGATCGATAGCGGCGGCTTTGTAGGGCGGAAACTGGTTACAAGATTGCGGATTAGGGCTACTACTCGCCAGATCACGATACGCACAATACTCTTACGCCTTGCTGAGCCAAAAATGCCACCCAGATTTGCCCTATAACATTTCGGGATTTATTTTATTTCACACGCCAGCAGACTAGTCAGGCTGAATAAAATCAGTTTGCTTTCCTTCTGCGCGATTAGAAAAAATATCCATACAATGTCATTTCATGCTTTCTAGCATCCATTAGTATGATGTAGGTCAGTAGGAGATGAACGATGGAAGACAAACAAGATAAAAACAAAGGTGACACGACATCCTTTAGTAAATTTGCGAATCTCGGTAGTGCCAACCCTTACGTTGGCAACAGAAAACTGCAGTTTCCCGGCATTTCTGGATAAGGGTGTTCTGCTTCTATGAGGCCAAACAAGAAACACCAATCACATAGGCATCCCATTGTCACTAAGGGAAGTATCAATTCACTACTATTCACCGTGCATACTACAAACGCCGTCGTACAGAGATGCTGAAAGACTGTAGTTGTCTGGTATTTAATAACCTATCGACGCGTCGAGAAATGTTCTAGCGTTTTCCCGACATGAACTTCTATGGAAGTAGTTCAGATGGCTGCCTAATGACCCAGCTCACGAGTGCGTTACATTATTTTTTGCAGGCTAGAAAGTGTTGGAGGGTTAAACGAGTATTTGTAAGTTAAAATATATATGTTTCAGATAGTGCAAAAAGTGCTGTTCCTGTTATTATGAAATGTCTGTATAGCAAATTGCTATGGACTTACTGGTTAATAAACTGTCGGAGTGTCAGCTGCTTTGCGTCATGACACTATCCGCTGAACTGAATTTTATGAAATTTGAGGATCGAAAAAGAAGATGATAATCAATCAGTTCTCTTTTTGGACTCAAGATTGATTCGCACCAACGACAATATATTACTGGTAGACTGGTACAGGAAACCAATTTTCTCTGGAAGGTTCCTGAACTTCAGGTCTTACCACGAACTTAAAATAAAGATAAACCTGGTGAAACAAATGAAGAACAGGGTAATAAAAATATCTGACAATACCTTCCATCTTTCCAAGTTAAGGAAGCTTTCAGTCTTATTCATCAATAATGGTTATCCGAAGTATTTGGTTAACAGAATCCTGTTCAGCTCTCCTCCTAATATTTTGCCAATTGCGAATAACAATACTGACAATGACAACACTGTTATGTCCAACCCGACGCCCATGAATTCTTCAACTAATGAGAATGACAGCACTACTGTTGATGCTTCTATTCCCAGAGTTAATTATGTTGTCTTGCCATACATCAAAGAATTAACTCCAAAATTGGTCAGGCTGCATAATTCCTCAAATAGTCGTTTTGTTTGTAAATCGGTTCTCACCGTCAACAGTGTGTTTTCGAAAATGAAGGATAGGGCTCAGTTGCTTGATTCAACCAACACTGCCTATCGCATTAATTGTAACAACTGTAATTTAGTTTACATGGGCCAAACATCGAGATCACTGAAAGGCAGGATAACCTCACACAAAAGTGACGCCAGATTACATCCAGAGATATGTGCTTTGGCATCACATGTTAACACCACAGATCATTCTATGAGTTATAGCAGTATTAAGGTTCTTGACAAGGAACAACAACTCTCAAAACGTCTATTTTTAGAAATGCCCCCCATTTTCATGACAGGTCATTGCATGAATAAGCTGCTTAGTGTCATTTATACTATATTTACTGGTTGAATTGCGAAAAGTTAGAACGTCTACATATTCCAGTTGATCTAACTTCCTCCCAAAATTAAAACACAATTCCAATTATTTATCCTGTTAATTGAAACATTGCCCTCACGGTAATAATAAATTTTAATATATTTTCATAGCACCCATGTTTTCAAGCGTGTATCACCATCTTACACTCGTACACTCATATGAATTACACTTTTTCCAGAACAAATTTAATCCAGCATTTTGGGAAGTGATGAGTTTTTACCGAGCGTCCCTCGTATACACTATACCTGAGGTTTGGCGATGATGTTTACATTTCCACATACCTTCGCGACAATCACCTGTTATCTGTCGATACTTCACTCTTCCGGTTCGATCATTTTCAGCACGTGACACAGATGTAGGAGGTTAGCAGGGACTCGGGTGTATTGACATATAGTGTTAACACCTAACGATGGTTTCCGTCGTTATCAATAAAGCCAATGTGCCCGTCCTTTTGGTTTTATATTTGTAACAAGTGCTCTGATCCACGCTTTCGTTTTGAAACACCATTTGGCTGCAACCTCAGCGACGAGTAAGTTGTCTGATAATTTAAACACTTCCCGTATTGGGCTAGCTTCATATTTGTCTTTTCAGCTCCTGAAGATCGCTCCATAGACAAGGCGAAAGCTCGAGATTACGTTAAGAGTTTACTAAAGCCTAAAAAATTTTGCCAGTTTCCCAATTAACAATTGATTGTATGTCTTGCCCAGCTGGTCGTTGGCAATGGCAACGACTATTGCTCGCAGTATATATATATATATATATATATATATATATATATATATATATATGAGCAGTAGTCATTGCCAAAGCCAACGACCAGTTGTTCACAAAATACCGCTACACGTGGAGAGGGGGACCTGTAGCGGAAGTAGGAGGTTAGAGACTGCATTCCGATTGTTTCCCTAAAATGTCTTCTCATGTTTAATGATTTTTAATATGTTCGGGTGTATTGATATGTAACGAAGGCATCTGTCGTTATCAACATCGACTTTGAAGTTGAGTCATTTATTTTAACAGTGAGTACACCTGATCAAAAGAAATGTTTTTTCCTTTAACATTTTTCTGGTAAAATTAAATTAACAAAGTTATAGTCCTTTAGAAGTTTGAGTACCGCCCTGTCTCAATAATAATATTATGTGCTCGTGTTTGGCAACAACGGATATAATCCTCCTTATCGGTTCATCGCATCGGAAACAAAAAAGCGAAAGAATTTGAAACGCTGATCACGATGTTTTTATTCAGTCAATGTGTCAGTCGGTAACGCGTGAGTGAATAGTGGTGTTTGCTAAAAAATGGCACATGTTTATGCGGATCGGTTTCCCAATCGAGTGCAACCAGCCCTCGTGCCTTTGTTAATGTAGTACAACGGGCTCGTGAATCAGGTGACTTAAGACCTCACAGGGGAGGGCATGCCGGTGCTCCAAGACCTCACGATCAAATACAGGTCCGCACTGAAATACTTGTCGGGAGGATACTTTATAAAACAAGGTAAACATTTTTTTTTATTTTTTTTTTTATTTTTACACACATATTTTGGTTTATCTTCCTTCTACAGTCATTATCTGAAAATTAATGACTCAACTTCAAAGTCACCCTGTATATATATATATAGGAGGATAAAAAGCTAATATTGCTATATTTTTGCCAATATATGGTGATTGAGTTTTGAGCAACTGATATCAAAGAATTGGCTCTGCAACGTCACTATTCATCTTTTTTCTACATGATCCTGCCAGTAATACTTTTATTATTGGCGTGTTAGTTGTAGCCCATTCTGACGATTGTTGATGCTGCGCCATTTGCTGGACCAAGTATTCAACAATAGGGTGCACTGGAAGCCCATCCTCACAAACTTGTTGCCCCCAGAAAAATAAAAAATATTAAGGTGGGCAATGACCCCTCAAGAGTACTTCAAATTTTTTGGTTCGACACACTTAAAACATTATTTAGAAAAAACGCTTTGAGCCTGTTCCTTAGATCTTATATTTAGAGCAAGTATAAGGTTGTTTGTAAAATGTTGCCTGCTTTTCCGGCGAGAGTACCCTAGTAAACTCACGTTACCCCTTTACCTTCCCCGGAATGAAATCCTGGAGCGGGGACTCTTTTGAGAAGAACTGTATAGCAACAGCTACTGAACATAAAAACTAATATTTTCAACAATAGAGCAAATTGGTTTATTTGGATAGCAGGCAAATCTCCACTAACCACAAATCGTAGTTAAAATAATAAATGTCATGCAAACAATGTGTTGTATTCCAGTCTACGGTTACATCTAGGCAAATTTACATTAAAATGTAATCATACAAACAATTTAACAAATAGGACTACATGAATATTTCACCGTATAACAGATCGATTGTATCAATTTAATAGCCACGTATGATTTTTTTATTTTGCCAGTGTAAGCACGAACTTGAAAAGTTGATGTATCCCAGGTGATATTCATACAACGTGCAGAGTTGTTGGGAATAAGCGTGCTATATTTACAGTTATAATCACAAAATTTAATGAATGAATAGATAAATATCATTGTTTACTTTTATGTCTAAATAAAAGTTGCAACTCATATAAAACCCATGCTTGCGTACATTTGATCCAAGTTGGAAAATAAATAACAAGAAACCATCAGGTGGTGATCTTAATCAATTAAAATTGCTGCTGCCACTTTGGAAGTTCTCAAAATGAGTAAGTAAAAAAGTAAACAATTGGTACCTGAAATAACGTCTTCGAAAAATATTTCAAGTAGATTTTCGCATACATATGTGAATGAATTTCGGGCGAGGAAGCTGTTCTTGATGGCTGAAACGCTGAATATCAATTGCCTTGCTTTCAATAGGATAATTGATTCTTCCTTTTCGAAAATGAAATTAGTTCCGAAAAATATTCCTTGCAATTAGACATATCCGTGTGTGAATATTTTTGTCAAAATAATTTGCTATAAGCTATAAATTAGATGCGAGTTGAATTTACACAATTGCGACCTTGATTTTTTATACTGCCGAAAAACAAAATCATTATTCTTCGTTTACATTCCTTGTTTTAAGATATACTAAGTGACATATAAATCCGAACACCCAGTTTAAATGGTTTTATTTTAATAAAAGTTGGTGAATGTATTTATCTTACTGTAAATAACAAGTGAAACAATTTTCAGCCTTATCAGTTGGACATTCCGGTTTTTATACTGCTTTTTTTAAATTCACTAACGCTCTAAAAATGAATATTTCAGCCGCAGTAAAGAATCAACGTTGGCGGATTTTGGTTCTTGACATCCTTTACGATCGGTTACGATGCCTAGAGTACGGAGACCTGTACGATTTCGTCAACTTAGTGAGTTTGATAGAGGCCGTATAGTGGGACTTCGGGAAGCTGGACTTTCTTTTCGGGCAATTGCAGTTAGAGTGCAAAGAAGTGTAGACACTGTGGTTAGGTGTTGTCAGGCATGGCTTCGAGAAGGCCGTACGCAAAGAGCAAGGGGCACTGGACACCGCCGTAGAACAACAGACCGTGAAGATCGCCGCCTAAGATTATTGGCCTTAAGGGACCGTTTCACCACTACCAGGTCCATTGCAAATGAATGGTTTGCAGAACACGGAAGACCTATTGGCATGCGAAGTGTTTACCGACGAATGAGAAGTTTTGGCTTGTTTTCATACCGGCCACACTGGGTCCTCCCTTTAACTCAAGAACACCAGTATTGTCTTTAGTGACGAGTCTCGATTTTGTGTAGGCATGCACGATGGTCGTGCCAGGGTTAGAAGGCGACGTGGTGAAAGGAGGAATCCACAGTTTTTTGTTGAAAGACATGTTCATCACACTGTTGGAGTTATGGTTTGGGGTGCTATAGCTTATGGTTTCAGGTCACCTTTATTCTTCATCAGAGGTAACATGAACGCGCAGCGTTATATCCACGAAGTTCTAGAACCCCATCTTTTACCCTATCTTGACACCCTGGCAGATCCAACTTTCCAACAAGATAATGCCCGACCACATGTTGCAAGAGTCACAATAGACTTCTTTCAACATAATGATGTCACATTGTTACCATGGCCACCAAGATCTCCCGACTTATCCCCAATTGAGCACGTGTGGGATATGATGGGTAGGAGATTGCTCAATTTGCAACGTCCTCCTCAGACTCTAGAAGCACTTCGAGAGGAGTTGGTGGTTGCCTGGAATGAGATACCACAGGAGGACATTGACCACCTGATCAGAAGCATGCCTAGGCGCGTTGGAGAATGCGTAGCACATCAGGGTGCATCCACACATTATTAAAGGTCAAAGAGCTTTAAAGCAGTGCATTCATTTTGAAATTTTTATCATTTACTTATTATGCTTCATTAAGTACTTATACAAAATTTTATTAAAATAAAACCATTTAAACTGGGTGTTCGGATTTATATGTCACTTAGTATATTTAAGTCTAGGCCCGGAGAGTCGATGCCACAAGACTTACCGTTATATAAATTTACATTTGTAATATCAGTCTTTTTATTTCTCTCAGATGCTTAAATTGGAAATCGCTCCCATTAGATACATTTTTAACTTTGAGTTTTTTCCTTGGCCAAATTTAGAACATTAAATGGGTTATTTATTTCTACAATTATATCGATTGTTGGTAATGCAGCAACTGGAAGTGCGCCTAAAGCTGAACAGCATATTTCATTTTTATTTTATCAAAGTTACTGCTAAGCTTAGCACATCTATATGGCTGGTTTTTATAGTAGTTTTAATAGTTTAGTAATTTTGTTTTTGAACATCAATGTATTAGCTGTCAGATTATTTTTGTAACTCTTAGTAAATGAGGCGTGTCAAAATATGTTCCCCGTTATAGAAGAATGGCTTGCTAGAGTAACTTTTAGTAAATTGGCGTCTGCGTAAAGTCCTACACAGATAATTTTCATGCAAATCTTAATAATTTTGGTTAATTGTACATCTTTTGATAATATGAAAAGGTATCCGCAAATTAATCTCACAATTTCAGTTTTGAGTAACAGTGCCACCAAGCTGTGGATGTTTTTGCGAATTTCAAGCTTGTAAAACATGTTAACTTAATTTTATTGAAACAATTTGACGTTCTCATTAATGACTTGATTACCTGCTTTATGGTGACTAGAGCAGACATCAAACTCGGATAGACAATTTAGGGAAAACTCAACACTTTTGTCCCGTACGTGATAATATCTAACCTATCTCCTAATATTTGCTGTGACAAGCACAGCTCATAAACAATAAATGTTCTGAACCATGCAGTAGACTCGCTTTTCCCTCTTGCAACCCCCAGCAATATACGTGAGCTTCTGGGAAAGGAACATGTGGCATATGAGGGCTGCGATGATGATACACTGTGTGTGGTTTATGAATTCTGTTTGGGAATCGTGACTAAGGCTTCTGAATTATTTAGTGTTGTGTAGTGAGTACAGCTCATCATTTTATGTAAATGTTTAACAATATGTGATACAATTCTGATTTTTGTCTAAAAATAAAAACTAAAAAAAGAACAGAGGTTTAAACATAAACACGAATTAATTGAGTAAAATAATTAAAAATTGGATAAAAGGGAAAAGTATAACATTATACATACGTATACATAGAATTAATGCGTATTAGCAGACGTGAAAGATAAATTTATGTTTATGTGTATGTATCAGAGGGTAAATCATTGTACATAATAGTTGCCTTATCCACTAGTAAAACATTTAATAAAAACTGAAGTTCTGTGAGGAGGCATTGTTATCGTATCAATAAATTGAATAGCTCGTGAGTCCGTAGAACCAAGAAAAATGGGGGAATGAAGGTAAGAAAAAGCTTATGAATAAAACACAGTAAATGAAATTTAGGTAGACTGTTTTTTTTTCATATTAGAGATTAATCTACATGATGAATTTTGAATTTTATTTAATTTAAATAATTGTCGATGTACTAAAAAACAACTCTTTGTGACTAGACGAAAATTCAGACATTCACAAGACAGCTCAGATTTTTTTACAGTCTCACATACTTTTACAGTTTTACCATTTGACGATATAGTCGAATATTTCCTAATTTGCTTTCTAAATCTTTTAGGAGAAAATATAATTACTTTTGGTTTTTCTGGATTTAATCTAAGATTATGGATTTCTGCATACCTACTTATCTATAGATCTTGAAACTTTATTAATTGGAGCATCAGCAATAATTAGATTGTCAGTACTAAAATTAGTGTATAACTGCGAGTCATCCGAAAAAACTGAATATTGCAGTGCTGAACAACCTTATCAAGATCGGAGATGTATAAAATAAAATGAAGTGGTCCAAGAATCGACCCTTGAAGCACTCCTGATGATGTTAGTCTCAGGAGAAGTGTTCATAACGATGACAATTCTTTGTGGCTAGAGCAACTAATGATCAGAGAAACCTTAAAATTTGCAATTGACTCCTAAAAGTGAATGTTTGATGGTGTCAACCGCATTAGTGAAATCTAAAAGAATCAAGAAAGTTGTTCGATGATTATCCTAAGCCCTGACAATATTGTCGGTTAGATGTAACAATGCTGCAGCAGTATTATATCAATTCGTTTATTTATCTGTCTTTCCCAATAATTTGGTAAGTATTGGTAAAATGCTAATAGGCCTCCGATCAGTATTCGAGCTAGGATTACATACTTTGGGCAAAGGTAAAACAATGATTTGTGTATACTATTCCAACAACTACTACAAGGTCCTGTTTTTAATGTTTTGATGATAAAAGAAGAACGTGAAACTAAACAAAAAAGTTTAATGGCAGTTCAGATGTTTTTAGAGTAAGTTTTCAGTGACGTTATATTTGAGCAAGTAGAATACGTTAATCAGTGGGATGAGTAGAAAGTGATGTCAAGTAGACTGACACAAAACTCCTTCCACGTTTATATATGTCTACTTTCACCTTCCATACATACAAACTTCGGTTATGATTATTACATACATATGACTAAAAAAGTTAAAAACTTCTATCCCCTAAAATCAATCTAACCCTTCACCCATCCAAAAAATATTTATGACTATGCAAAAACATTATCAGGAAGTTACAAAACATGCAACAAAGAAATTTGTGTCCGACGTGAAGCTTACCTATGTCAACCCCGAGACGTATTCCTATTCATATTTTATAAAAATTAGTGTAACTGTTTTTGAGACTATGTAAATAGAGATACACTGACAGTAATACTGACTAGTAGACTGATAGAAGACATGGGCTACAGATAATTTTGGTTTCAATACCCGTTCGACAATTTGAGAATTCAAATTCGGAATAAACATTTTGTATTGAAATGTGACCTCCCCTAAAATAAAGAACGTAAAACAACGCCTATAAATGTATCGTCTAAAATAAGTAACGCTGTTATGTATGGTCTGCAATGAATGAGGAAGTTTTTCTTATCACTTTTTGTGCTTCACCTGTTCACTCGTGTTGCTACGTAAGGTGAAAGCAAGAGTTTTGAAGAAAACGTGTTGCTGCTTGTTTCCAAATGTTATGAAACCACAGAAATAATTTTAACTGTAGACAATTAAATCGGTTGTAATTAAACTGAAAAAAAATATTCTTTCCTTTGGACGTGTCTGAAAAGCACTGTATATTTTTGTCTGCGAATGAGAACGCTTTCAAACCATTTTCGAACATTTCACCATGTGGGACCTACCTGGCAAGACTCCGCAAAGGAACAATGTGAGCATTCAGAATGATCCAATGTGTCCGTGGAGGGTACTTAAATATTGAAAACCCTTACGCATCCCCACGACCATTGTACTAAAGACAATTAGGCAGAATCCGGTGTTTATCTCGCCAATCATTGTAGGACAATGCTGCTATATGTCGCTCTGTGAAGCAATCGCTAGCACTTCCATAGCTACTTCGGTAGTCCAGTCAACAGGATTCCTAGATTTCTAGATTTCTACTGTTCCGTGTCAGCGACAGCGCTCTCCTATTGTAGGCCTATGTTTATATTGGACTGTAGGAAATTTCAGGCTGATATAACGGATGATATAAATCAACAGCATTAACAATTTGATGTAAATAGGTGTTTACCTCAAAATAGAGCACTGTCACGGGACAGTAGAAAACTAGGAAAATCAAGGAGGTCATAAAGGCGTTCTACAATTTATTATACACTTGTTGTGAACTCGTGTTGTTGCTTAAACAGCGATTATATCAAGCAAACGTGGAATTAACTATTTGCACACTAAAAACTACCTAGCCCGCAAGATGAAATTTTGCCGTTTTTTTGACGATTTTTAGATTCTTTACATAATGCCCCTGCAGGTAGTATATTAATAATGTTCTGATTCGGAGTTTTTGCGTAACCTTATTCAAAAACGAATCTGCATGTAGCTAGATTCAAATTTGCGTCCAAGAATGTTTAAACAATTCAAAACGAAAAAAAATGTTTTTTTCGTTCAGGTTAAATTTTACTCAGGATATTCTGAACAAATAAGGTTCCTTGGCATTGAAAAACAAAGGATGTGCAGCATCAATATCTTTTGAAATGTATTGGAATTTCGTTAATGGATACTTGAAAAATATCTAGGACGTTTTCGGGGTCGGAAATGGCATATTTCGCATTTTTTCAAATATTATATCGCTTCTATCTCAAAAACTATCACCTTCAGAGGGGGATTCTAAGGAGCCTTTTTAGCTCTGAATACACTATATACAGGGTGACTTTGAAGTTGAGTCATTAATTTTCAGATAATGATTGTAGAAGGAAGATAAACCAAAATATGTGTGTAAAAATAAAAAAAAAGTTAAAAAAAATGTTACCTTGTTTTATAAAGTATCCTCCCGACAAGTATTTCAGTGCGGACCTGTATTTGATCGTGCGGTCTTGGAGCACCGGCATGCCCTCCCCTGAGAGGTCTTAAGTCACCTGATTCACGAGCCCTTTGTACTACATTAACAAAGGCACGAGCGATTGGTTGCACTCGATTGGGAAACCAATCCGCATAAATCCGTGATGCTGCGTAAATAAGAATCATGTCCACAAGTTCAGCATTTTCGTAAACATGTGCCATTTTTGATTTCGTTTGTGCCACGCAACAGACACCACTATTCACTCACGCGTTACCGACTGACACTGACTGTATACAACTGAATAAAATAATTGTAAAAACATCGTTCCAAATTATTTCGCTTTTTTGTTTCCGATGCGATGAACCGATAAGGCGGATTATATCCGTTGTTGCCAAACACGAGCACATAATATTATTATTGAGACAGGGCGGTACTCAAACTTCCAAAGGGCTATAACTTTGTTACTTTAATTTTATCAGAAAAATGGTAAAGGAAAAAACATTTCTTTTGATCAGATCTACTCACTGTTAAAATAAATGGCTCAACTTCGAAGTCACCCTGTATATATAGAAAATTATTTTCTAACTGCGTGAGGGACAAAATTTACCATTTCTACAATACTCTTGTAGTCTCAGGTATGAACATTTTGGTATGTAGGTATTGGCTATGTTGGTACAAAAGTTTGTCCATATTTTGATACATTCTGGAGTATTCTTTCGGTTTCAAAATTTTAAACTCAACACCATGTATCTCGATATAGGGGCATTTTAGGACTTATACGAACTTTTCTTGTTATTTTCTGATCTAGTTTGTGCATTATCACCGTTTTCTGATTAACCCTGAATGTTTGTACTAATATCCATAGGAACAGACAATCATATATAATTTATGCTGCTTTTTCTAGAACTTGAAGGTAGCTCTAGCAATTTTATTTGTAGCGCGATTTTAAAAAAAAAATGACATTGACATTGCCACTTTTTCTCATCTACAAGATGTTATAATTATTAGAATTCCAATATTACATTTCGTCCCTTGTCCTCAAACATCAACTTTACTTTTTCTAAAAATATAAATGTCATACATGGGCATTCCCATCCTTAGTTATTAAAGATAAATAATTTCCTATGTAGGCCTTGAAATTATCAGGTAGTCATTTTTTTCGTATTCCGTATAAATCGTTATTTCAATTGAATTATTTTAATTGAAATGTGATTTTAAAACAAATCCAATTCAATTATACGTTTCTGCTTTCGATCTCCATCCTCTCAACTTTGCTATTTTCTTATGGACTCCCCATTGAATTTTTGCACAATCTTGTACAATTTTTGATTTTGCATTTAGTTATGCAAATAATACATGCCATGATAAACTTAGAGTAATTTTATTCTTAGTAGTATTTAAATGTAAAAAAATCCAATATAGCGTCCATTCGAAAAAATAAAAACGAGTCTGTGATGAATCTGGTATACGAAACAAATCTACGAAACTATCTGATAATTTTCAGGTCTACATAGGAAATTGCATTTTTTTAAAAATTCTGAGGTTTATCATTGTATGAGACGTTATACATTTTCTTAAATCAGAATTAAAAGCTATATGGATCTGCGCAAAAATCCAATGTGGCATTCAAGAGAAAAAATAAAATTGACTCTGGGGAACAACAGACGAAACTCATATTGAAATTCTGATTACCTCATATTGTAAAGGTGATAAAGTGGCAATGTTAATGGGCAATTTATTTCCAAATCTCACTACATGCTAAGTGAGAAAATAAAACAAAAACGATTTTGTTGAAATTCGTTTTTCCATCTCTTTCCGATAATACTTACTTTGAATTTGAAACTTTCTAAGTGGCATTTTGTTAGTTACTCAAATACACAACTTCTTCCACATTTAAGCGACTTCGTATGTCCTACCGTTTCTGAGACCCCAATGGTAAGGGTCGAATTTCAAACACCCGGTATATGCTTTCTACTAATCCAAATAAGTTCGTGCTGTTGCTGTATATCGCTCATTGCCATGGATTTTGTTGATCGATAGCGATTGTTTGTTACCTGTTGTCACGTTAGTATGAATCCTCATTTTCTCTCACACACATAAAAAGTCGCTGAAATTTGTTACATACCTAGTTTTAATAATTGAAAATGGCGACGAATATAACAGTAATTCGAAGTTGTTTACTCCGTGAGTACAAAAGCTGCAGCGGCGGCGCGAAAAATATGTACCGCATTCAGAGATGATTGCGTTGAACAACACAGAAGTGGTTAAAAACATTTTCTTCGGGAGATCTCAGTTTGAGCGATGAACCGCGCTCAGAGAGACCAAAAATCATGATTAACGAGGATCTTCGACAAGTTGTGGACGCAAATTCCAGGACAACGTGCCAAGAACTTGCAGAAATGTTCAGAGTGAGTCATGAAGCTATTCGTTTGCATCTTCATCAGCTAGGAAATACGTGGAAGTTAAGCAAATGGGTCCCACATGAACTGACAAATCATAACAAATTAAGCCCTCTTGCCATTTCACGTAACGCTAATGGACCATTTCTTAATCGGTTATCAACCTGCAACAAAAAATGAATCTTGCGTTCGAATTCTAAGCGTTCGTATCATTTGTTGTCGCCTACTGATTCGGTACCACACACGCCCAAGGCTTCCTTGTCCCCAAACAAAGTTTTGCTAGCTTGTATTGTGAGCAGCTTCAACAAGTACAAGCAGCACTCATCCAGAAACAGCCTTCTTTGATCAATCGGAAGAAAGTGACATTCTTGCAGGATAACGCCAAGCCTCATACCGTAAAAGTGACCCGAGAAAAAATTTCTGTACTCGGCTGGGAAACGTTACCGCACCCACCATATTCTCCCGACATTTCTCCCAGTGATTATTACGGTTTTTTGTCTGTATGGGGCACCGACAGTTCACAACTTGAGATGGTGTAATAAATGCAGTCCGCCTATTTTTTGACTCCAAATCCAGAGAGTTCCACAATATCGGCATACAAAAATTGGTTACACGTTGGCAAAAGGTCATTGAATGTGATGTTAATTAAGTACTTCGACGAATAAATAGTGTCTTATTGTTTCTCAATAAAAATTTATATTTTTCTACTAAAAACCGCACAAACTTATTTGGTTACCTGATAATTATTATTATTATTTCTTAAAATTGTTCTTGGACCACAGTAAATGTTTGAAACATGAATCAGCAAAATACAAACGTACTCCTTAATGTTTTCATCATTTTTAGAAAGCACATAACTTTGCAGCAAACCCTAAGTAATAGTTCATTGCTTTTATAAACCATCTCCGGACCGTACTATATCCACCGTGTCCGTGTTTGGCATGTAGTGTAGCGTTGCGTGAACCCTCAGGGGTATAAGTCTGGGTCTCCCCTGCGTCTCGGGGGATTTTCCCCCGGTATAACTTTGGTAACGACGCTCGTGTGCAGCTTTTATTACACGAAAACACACCGATGGAAAGATGGATGGAGAGGGCCATGCAATGCCACTGCCATGCCACCAGCACCGCCTTGCCACACGCTACGGTGAAAGGAGATTTGCTGGGTCTGTTCTTTTAACGATGTGCCATTTATCCGTTAAGATTCTAATGGATTCATTGTACAATCGGGACCAATAATAATTGCAAAGCGTTCTCTATTTTACGGAAAACTCAGACAACTGGTAACCACGAGGTGTTGACAGATGATCCCCAATCAATGTGTGATTTTGTTAAGGCCAACATTCACGCTAATATGAGAAGCCATTACGTAATTATTATAGCCTCACACCGTATAGCTACTTATATAGTGCTTTGCTTTGATGTCCCTCCATTCATCCTTTGGATTGGTAAATTCAGAAAGTTGATATTTTTGGTGATGGATACTCTATTTTAGCGTAAGGAAGGCATTTGAAAATCTTAAAATAGCCACTGAGCGCCCTGTTGGCAATTTTTAAATGCTCCTTACCGCTTACAACCAGCGATGGGCGAAGATAATGAATACAATGTTCACATTGCGCATACAATGAATACAATGTATACAATGATGAAGACAATGTATAGAATAGCATAAGTGGGGTTAGGTTTATTCGCAAACATCAGAAAGTTGGTGAACAGTGAACCGACAAATTAAGAAAAATATGGTTGGACGCTCCAAGAACAAAGAAATCGATGAACTAGGGCTCATTTGTTGTTGATTCGTTTAAAACTGTATATAATATACCTATTTCTTCATTATTGATAAACTGCTTCCACAGTCAAACCAATAATGCAATGTTGCGAAACTTGTATCTATCCTGGACTTTCAGTGCTACCTAAAATCGGAGAACCATTAGGATCGATCTGGAATTGAGCCTTAACAGATTCGACAGAAATGTGTATTTGAGCGTAGAAAACAAGGCGTTGCAGCAAGTTACAGTTGTGCTCTGTGGCCTTCACCACTGTTGTGCCAGGCGACCTGGTGCGTCAAACTGTCAAACCTCTAACAAGGCTGTGAAACAATCATTTTTGCAGAAACTGGTGGGCAAGCTTGGAATATCTTCAATTATGTATACGGTGTGCCATTTTGCGCATTGTAAAAAAGGATTCAGGTGAAAGTTGTAGGATTTCGAGGGGTAAAGTGATGGTGGCCTTGGCAATGACCTAGACTACAACATTCAAGGTAATTCCAAAGTCAAGTGAATATCCAAATGGAATTTCCCCTTTTTCATCTCGGAATTGACCTTAGCTATGACCTTGACTATTGCCACCCAAAGATCAACTCAAGACATTAAAAACAATTTATTCTGGCAAAATTGGAGACTACCCAAAGGTGACATTAGCCACGACCTTGACCATAACCTTGAAGGTCAAGCCGAAACTTCCAGAGGATACCTCTCATTTTTATACTGGAATGTAATCTTAACGTCAAATGACATTTACGATTGTCACGACCTTGACTGCGAGGCTAAGGTCTCATTCGTACGTAAGACTTTCTGCTTTTCCCAATTCTAGTATAAAAACAAGTAATTTTCTTTGAAAATTTTGACTTGAAAAAGGTCATGGGTGATCCCCATAAACCTCACAACTGTGCATTTTTGCTAGAGCAAATTGTTTTCGGTGTCTCGATTTGACCTTGAAATGTCCTTGAAGACAATGGTCAAAGTCTTGGACACGATAACGACTTAAAATTTCTTTCTCTTATCAATTCCGATGTAAAAAGGCGAGAGTTTAATATAACATTCACTTGACCTTGACATTACCTTGAGGTCGTAGTCAAGGTCATTGCCCAGGTGACACCCTCTCGAAATCCTACAATTTTGTTTGAAATTTTTTTCCTCAAATGCCCAATTTTAGGAATAGTTAGGTGGGGAGATAAAAATGGGACACCGTGAGTAGATGCAAAATTAACATCCATCTTGCGAGCAATAGAGAACTACTACTTATTACAACACTTGGAAGATAAGCATGCCATTCTGGACATCAGCATCCATAATATAAATATTATACATCAAACTACTGTTTTGCAAGCCCTTCTCCTACTGTGTGTTTGTACACATTTTTTTGCCTCGCGGCAGGTGTACTACGTAACATGAAAAGTCACTTTTTTGACATTATATAGGTTTTTTGCGTAATAAACCTTCCGGTAACAGACACAATGGATTTAATTGGCGCTTATTAGAGATCTTCATAGTTATTTTAGTCTTTTTGGCTTATTTATTAAACCGCTCTGCTGATCATTGTTATAGATCCTGCATTGATATGCTTGTTTGATGAACTCCTAGATTGTATGGCAAAATTCTGAGTTAGTACAGGAAATTAGTCATGACGTGCAGAAACCTACCGACAGCATGCCAGCGAAAAGAAGCTTGCGCCACAGTTCCTCTGATTTGTAAATGTTTTTGCTATCACGTATTTAGAAAGAATAGTCTCTGTCAGACAACAACATCAGTACATTCTGAAGGGACCGTTTTTGCAAACATAACACGTTGCTCTGCATCTTTTAGATGTGATCACGTTACCTACAAAGCAGTGCAAAACACTGAGCGAGCCCACTGAGTAATAAGTAATAGATAACATACAGTGTGTAATGTACTTGAATGGACATAGTGAAATATTAGGTAGTATGCATGGGTCAAAATCTTTTTGAAAATAAAAAAGGTCTAAATTAAGTTTTATCTAAACACGCTAAATCCTTAGCATCACATATCTCAGTCACTATTGAACCGATTTTGTTGAAATTTTGCATGATAACAAAGTTACATCAGAGTAACGTAAAACTAGACAAACAATTAAAAAATTCAGGGGCAGGCTCGATGTTAACTTCACTTTTTATCAATATCGACAGTTTTTAGTCCACTTTTTTCCTTTTTTTTAACTACCTGTTTGCAACAGTATTCTAAATCCTTTTCATCTGATCACTTCATGATGTGTATATAAGATGACCAAGAAATATCGTTTTTTTTTTGTTTTGTCACAAAATACATTTTTTGTGCATTGTATTGTGGACTCTATCTTCGACCGTAACTTGTTAACCAATATTAGTATAGCTGTGATATTGTATGTGAATATTCCACTTTTATGAATGAATGAAACAAGTGATTAATTTTATTCTTACCACTGCTTCCCTTCAAAGAATCTTTGCTTTCCTTGGAAACTCAATTTGCTGCGAGACGAGGCTTCAAGAAAATCAAATATTTTTCCAAAAGGAAAGGTGATAAGAACAAAAGTAATCACTTGTTTCATTCTTCCGTCAAAGAGAAATATCCACACACAATTTCGGAGCTGTACTTATATGAGTTAACAAGTTCCGATTGAAGAAAAAATGCACAATAAAATGCACAAAAAATGCATTTTCAAATATAAGAAAATAAAAACATTGTTTATTAGTCATCTGTATAGACACCATGAAATTATCAGATGAAAAGGATTTAGAATACTGCTGCAAACAGGTAGTTGAAAAAAAATTTAGAAAAAGGGACGTGCCACCTTAAAGTTGAATGTTGCCTATGTACAAAAAACCTAATGAATGGCGCTAATTAAGTAGCAAAATATACTGATTGCAACTTTTTTGTTTTTTTAGTTAAGCTTTCACATTTATTCAAACATCCTACTTTTAGCAATCTCTATGACAGAAAACTCAAAATGTCAAGGGTTATCAACTTAGTTATGTAGCACCATTGATTTGATTTCTTTTACGTTGCCAAGCGTTTGAATATTTAGCTTAAAAAATGTTGATTATGTTTTGATAAAGAGAAAGTGTTACTCCTAGTTAATTTTGTGATCGTGCAAAATTTCAAGATAATCGGTTCAATAGTTTTTGAGCTATCCAATGTTAAAGATTAGACTTTTTCAAACAACTCCGTAAAAACTGAATTTAATCCATTTTTAATTTCCAGATATTGTAGAGGTCTCGATCCATACTACCTATAATTTCAGCATGTTCGTTCAAATACGGAACACCCTGTATTCCTACTAGTTGTTCATTTTTTGGTGCACATTTACCTTACCGGTACAGTCTCAATTCTCACACACTCGTTGCTGTCGTCACCGTCGTCGTCATCCAATTTCATGATGTCGATTAAACTTAATCCAATTTCGACTGTCCAAATTCGTAACTCAAGGAAAAGGGGACAAATCTCAAGAGGGATGCCGAAACTCCTCACACCCTAGATTCTCAGTCAGTTGTATATAGCGATCGACTTGCGACGATCATGTAATATATTTTTTATATGCACGTCTGCGGATAACTCCATGTAGTTTGAAAAACCTATCGTGCCATCAATTTCTTCTTAGATAGTTTACAAGCACTTGATATAGGATGTTCCAGAATTTACATAAAACTTGACCGTACATCAAACACATCTTTCTTGTTTAAATTGTTATTTTGTTATTGAGTTACAAAGAACAAATTATAGGGTTATGAGAGGAATACCACATCAGACAATCTACCTTTCTGCCTTCGCTACGTGACAATTGTGCATAAACCAGTGTGACACAGCGGAGTCTTATCAAATACACGGTGAGTACTTTCTTCACCTTCTTATTTTCTTTACCGCACGTCATCTTTGTTACTAGAAGCAGAAAGTGGATTTATCAAGAGAAGATACTTCGTGGAATGCCTTTATAACCCGCCGGTCGGCCCCATTGACCTTGGGACTCATCTGCATTATCGCAGGGAAGCCAATCGTCTTTTGTTTGTCGCATCATCATTTACTGATACGGAATGCTAAAAACTAGTCAAGTCTTACTGCAAGTTTGCTGCTTAGCATCAAACTACGTAAGATTTGACTAGTTTTTAACATTGCATATCAGTATGTGATGTATCCAAAACTTTGCCGTCGTCTCTTGGATTGTTACTGGCTTCCAAATAAAAACAGCGATCTACTTGCGTGTGCGCAACCTTTTTGACTTGGCGATTCGCTCGTCGATGGCTTTGTTCGTACCGAGGCGGTGTTGCCAAGCTGCCATAAAATATTTATAAAACGCTACATTTATACTAAGCAGAACTAATTCGTGTAGTATTTCGCTTAGGGCTCTAAAAGTTAAATAGATATGTCTTAACTTACATGTTTTATGGACAATAAAATATATATTTCATAGGTTGCAAATGGATAAATATCCCTGCCAAGAATGAATATTCAAACAAAACTTAGTTTGAACAAAAATGCCCTTACTACAAGTGATGGTTCAAAAACAACTATCTATCTGGCAACATAGCATTTATTTCTAAATCAGAACGCCATGTTTTTGGAGTCGTCCCTTATCTCTCTCTAATTTTATTCGACTTGTCTAACTGACTTCTGTTTATGTAACTACCCTTTGCTTAAACCGTGGTTGTTCTTAAGAAGGAATTCAAAAATTCTAGAAAAATAAATGACCTAGATTCTGAATTATGGCATTCGTGGATGCAAATGAAGAAGGCAATATCGAAGAGCAATGTTTTTTCTTTGTCTGCTTATGCAGGATTACATTTTTCCTCTAAGGTAAAATAGAAAATGTTTTTTCAAACTACGCATATAGATCCATAGCAATGTATCACCCGGAGGGGAGAAAGCAATTTCGTGAACGGCCCGGTAATAGCGAAGGCACATTACGCTGTTTCCCGACTCGAATTTTGCTGGGGCGTGGTGCGGAAAAGAATTTATATCTTTCTGTGAGGTGGTAATCAGCAGACTTGAAGGGAAACATGCTTTGGCGATGCTGACGATGCGAAGATGATACATCTGCAGACGAGAAAGGTTGGGGCCAATTACTGACAATTCAGGAAACCACGTCAGGTAGTCCAACACGACTAACGCTTCCAAAATATTTAAGGTAATTGGCAGTATCGAGGTCACATGCCGAGCGAGAGAATCATAAACGACACATTGATGTTAAAGCGCTCAATAACAAATAGTTACTAAATTAGTATAGTAGACAGTATCCATTCTGTATCATATACCGAGTATAAAGAGACTGTGAAACATTCTGCAAGAAGACACTTGTTCCAGTTCAACAACGCATTTACTCTTTCATAGCAGTCGTGGTGCTCCTCTATTTAGAGGAATAAAACAAATCACGAGGTGGATGTGATGACCACTCTTGGCCATTGCTGCAAATACTGTAAACATATATATTTTTTATTCACTGAAACAAAGCAGTTATGTGATATTTAGTGAATTTGAATGCCAACCTTAATGCAAAATAGATCCTAAATTGGTACGTATAGTTTGAATTTTCCGGGTATTATGTCGGTAACAGTTTTCTGTGTGGTGACATTCTCGCATGTCAGGTAATTACGAAAAGAGCTGTTGTTTATTTGTGGTTTATTTTCGTTCTTTTTGCCTCAATATTTGCATTGATATACTAAGTGACATATAAATCCGAACACCCAGTTTAAATGGTTTTATTTTAATAAAATTTTGTATAAGTACTTAATGAAGCATAATAAGTAAATGATAAAAATTTCAAAATGATTGCACTGTTTTAAAGCCCTTTCACCTTTAATAATATGTGGATGCACCCTGATGTGCTACGCATTCTCCAACGCGCCTAGGCATGCTTCTGATCAGGTGGTCAATGTCATCCTGTGGTATCTCACTCCAGGCAACCACCAACTCCTCTCGAAGTGCTTCTAGAGTCTGAGGAGGACGTTGCAAATTGAGCAATCTCCTACCCATCATATCCCACACGTGCTCAATTGGGGATAAGTCGGGAGATCTTGGTGGCCATGGTAACAATGTGACATCATTATGTTGAAAGAAGTCTATTGTGACTCTTGCAACATGTGGTCGGGCATTATCTTGTTGGAAAGTTGGATCTGTCAGGGTGTCAAGATAGGGTAAAAGATGGGGTTCTAGAACTTCGTGGATATAACGCTGCGCGTTCTGTTACCTCTGACGAAGGTTAAAGGTGACCTGGAACCATAAGCTATAGCACCCCAAACCATAACTCCAACAGTGTGATGAACATGTCTTTCAACAAAAAACTGTGGATTCCTCCTTTCACCACGTCGCCTTCTAACCCTGGCACGACCATCGTGCATGCCTAAACAAAATCGAGACTCGTCACTAAAGACAATACTGTTCCATTCCTGATCCCAGAGTGACCGTTGTCTGCACCACTCAAGGCGATTACGTCGGTGTTCTCGAGTTAAAGGGAGGACCCAGTGTGGCCGGTATGAAAACAAGCCAAAACTTCTCATTCGTCGGTAAACACTTCGCATGCCAATAGGTCTTCCGTGTTCTGCAAACCATTCATTTGCGATGGACCTGGTAGTGGAGAAACGGTCCCTTAAGGCCAATAATCTTAGGCGGCGATCTTCACGGTCTGTTGTTCTACGGTGGCGTCCAGTGCCCCTTGCTCTTTGCGTACGGCCTTCTCAAAGCCATGCCTGACAACACCTAACCACAGTGTCTACACTTCTTTGCACTTTAACTGCAATTGCCCGAAAAGAAAGTCCAGCTTCCCGAAGTCCCACTATACGGCCCCTATTAAACTCACTAAGTTGACGAAATCGTTCAGGTCTCCGTACTCTAGGCATCGTAACCGATCGTAAAGGATGTCAAGAACCAAAATCCGCCAACGTTGATTCTTTACTGCGGCTGAAATATTCATTTTTAGAGCGTTAGTGAATTAAAAAAAAGCAGTATAAAAACCGGAATGTCCAACTGATAAGGCTGAAAATTTTTTCACTTGTTATTTACAGTAAGATGAATACATTCACCAACTTTTATTAAAATAAAACCATTTAAACTGGGTGTTCGGATTTATATGTCACTTGGTATATTTTACAAAAACACTTTTTTTAAAAATTTGATGTGTCCTTTTAAACATTTTGCCAAAATGCCGAAACCTCTGGGTCGACTAGCAAAATAATTTGACGAAATATTTTGAGACCGAACGAGATCATGGAGCTTCATTATTGCCTTTACCGTCCTTACAAGAGGTATTAGGTAGTAAATAGAATTTATACTAGCTCTAGTGCTTACAAAACATACGCTCCGTAATGTTTGTTGGGGTAAGGCATCGAAGACCTAAAGTAGATTTTGTAAAACTTCCTAGGATTTAGCAGTTTTAATTAATGTGGCAACCATGTGCCTCACTGTCATTATTTTACATTACCATTCTCGCTTGTTTGTGTGAATGATTGCTAAAAAGCACGAGACAACAATGTATGCAGTTCGTCATGGTTGCAGAGACGGAAAGCAAATAGATTCAGTTCAAACTCTTACTCCCCTAGTATTGCTATTCATCGTTGTCAGTTGCCCTTTGTTTTTGTGACAAAGAGCGACGGTCAGCTTATTATTCTGTTAGCCTAGGAGATTATTTATCTGGAAATTAGAGGTACAACTGTTAGAAGAGGCATCTGGACATTGTTGAAAATTACTAATTCAATGGAAAAGACCCTTCTCAAATCTTATGGCAAAATGAAGCTTGTGTCGAAATTGTCAAAACAACTAGATCGAGCAGTGCTTGATATGTAAATCGTCTCAATTCATCAGTCTAGAGCTTATGTATGGACAGTTTTTGAGATATTCATAGTCACAGTTCGAGTTTTAGACTTTTCAGGTAAGTGCATCATAACTTGGAATGCAGTACTTTTCAAAAAGTGTCCCCCCCACTTACCAAAGTGGCAGTTGAAAATTCCAAGATGGCGCAAGATGACTGGGCGCTATCTTGGAACATATTTGTAAGTGTAGTGGGGGAGATCCATACTTCATTTTGAAGCTCCGTATGAACACTTTATAACTCTAGAATAGGAAAAAACAGTACGATACGACAATCTTTTTCTCTTAGAAGTGTCTATCTGAATAAGTAATAAAATATGGAACTTTCCATTTCAATAATGGCGAAATCGGCCTTTTTCAAGTGCATTTTATTCCAGACTTAGATATCATTCCAAAACAAGAATATCAGTGTGACATACTATAGCGTTTTCATCATTAGTTGTCGACTTATTATAGCCGATTTGAGCATCCCACAAACCGGCGCGAAATATTCGCTTTGGCTCTGAAAATTTCGCGGCGATGAATTCGCGATCAGATTAAAACGCGGCGGTTTACGGACAGGCTCAGACTTGTGCGAAGCGAATGCGATTGTTCCAGCGTTTTTATCGCGGCGTATTTCAGTTCGCCTTTGACCGCGTTTTTGACGCCGTCCTTCAAAAAATCGCAATGGCAAAAACGGAATTATTGATAGAAATAGTGAAAAAGTATCCTTGTTTGTATGATTTGTCGAACGATGAATACAGGAATGTGAGAAAGAAAGACAAGATTTGGATGGAAATAGGAAAAGAATTAAATACAAATGGTATGTACCTAATATTTTTTATTAACTTGTTAAATAATTTACAGTCTACACAAATGTGAAAACGAACATTCTATATATTGGGCATAGGCATATCAGAATTAAAATAATTTACGAATTTGTCACGAGTAGAAAATGCTAGCCTTGCTGCCCGCCGAGGATCATTTGCTATATCAGTAAAAGCTCCAAGCACGGGTTCTGGGGATCTAAGAATTGAAAATATTTGTCATCGCCACTTTTACTTCGTAAAAAATTGTGTAAAACACATGCCGTAGGTACAATTAGAATAGTAGTATCTACTTTAGTTTCTAATGGCCTGTAAAATATTCGCCATTTTTGAGACAAAATACCAAACGCATTTTCCACGACCCTTCTAGCTCGACAAACTCTTACATTGTATTTCTCTTTTCTGACGTCTGTTAAAGTCTGCTTATAAGGAAATGGTCTCATAAGGTATGGTTTTAAAGCAAATGCTTCATCACCAATTAAGACGTACGAGCAGATTTCATTTTGCCCAGGGAGAAATCTAGGTGCAGGGACACTCATTAAATTTTGTTCAAATCGTTTTCCCATGTTTGAAGTTTCGAAAATACCCCCATCACTATTTTTTCCGAAACCACCAATATCAACACATAAATTTATAGTCCGGGCCAACAATGGCCATAAGTACTATTGAATATTTATGTAAATAGCACCAGTAATTGGAGCCACTGTTGTTAGGTCTCTTGATTGTTACATGTTTACCGTCCACGCTGCCAATGCAATTGGGAAATCCCCATCTATTTTCGAATTCTTCAGCACATTTTTTCCATATATTCCCTGTCGGTTCTGGTAAAAATATATGCTCCATATGTCTGCATATCGCTTCACAGACTTCGGTTACGATTGCACTCACTGTTGTAAAGCCAACTCGAAAGCTATGCCCAATGGTATAGAAGGTGTCACCAGTGGCAAGGAATCTATAAAAAGGTGATGAAGTAAAAAAAAGGTGGAAGACTGCCGAATTTAACTCAAATATATATCAGGAAAGGGCTGGAAATGTAGAAAACAAAAATTTGGAAGACCGCGGCCATGGAGAAGATGAAAATGCTGATGTAGATGCAGAAGATGCACAGAACGCCTCGGCAACACAGACAGCACCACCTTCTTCATTGAACACTACAGCAGTGACTACTCCAGGGCACACCTTTCCGCAGACTGCAACTACATCAAAATATAAAACGAGCAGAAAACGCTATGAACCACCATCTTCGTCTGTACAACAGCTCATTAATTATTTTGAAGGTAAAAAACCTAAAAAAGAGAACGAGGCCATTGATTCACTTTTCTTGGCACATGCACAGACTGTGAAAACACTTCCCTTAAAGCGTCAAGCCCGAATAAAACTAAAAATAGCCGAATTAATAGCGCACGAAGAATTTGAACATATTGAAGAAATGTCTTCAGCGTCTACCCAGAATTCTGCAAGTATGTATGATAGTAGTATGTCGTCCTTCCCAAGCAGCACTGGGTTTACTCCAATAATATACCCAACAGAGGAGGCAAATTCTGCCTCGAATTATTTAGCAACTTTTAATCCTAGTGGCAACATGTAGTCCAATTATTACAATAAAATATTTATTTCACGATCCCTGAAGTTTTCGTATTCGATAAGCCTACCTACTAATTTTAATACATATAATTTTTTTACCTGAGTGTAATAGCAAGTCGTTCTTCTGGCGAAATAGCTTCACGATAATTTGTGTCAGATTTTCGTATTTCATCTTTCACCAAGTTCAATATTTCATCGAAACACTCTGGAGTCATTCTAAAATATACGTAAAAGCGCTGTTCATCCAGCCGAAGTTGTGGCATCAAGGTATGGTATTCCCCAAATTTATTTCGTTCCAAGTTAATATCATGTACCCACTTCCTTCGTTTCCTAAACAAAATTGAAAATATTTGTTTTATGTACTTCGTTAAACTTAATACATACCCAACTATCAAATGGCGTTAAATAAACATAACTTACCGTGCATTTTGTTCCTCTTCTAAAGCAAGAAATAGAAGTGCCTCCTCTTCTTCTGAAGACGAGCTCATCGCAAAAGGCAAAAATAAAATGTACGCAACCTGTCGAAACCTTCACGTTCGCGGAGCGAATAAGACGCTTTGGTATGAATAACAGGCGAAACAGATTGCGAATTTCGCTCTGAATTTCGTTGCGAATACTTCGCCGCGATTATTTCGCGCCGGTTTGTAGGATGCTTTAAGGTACAAAAAGGCTCAAATTTGACAGCTCGCCAGTCAGCCATTTTGAAAGATAGCAAGTGTGACTTTATGGATATAAAGAATTTTCAAAATCAGGTACCATTGCCCCGGACTTCAGCTACATAACTTGATCTGCTAAAAAGTAGGTTGGGACCTTTTTGAAAAGCAATGTTTATGAGTCACCTCTAGGACTCATTAGAACTGATTTTCTCTGATTAACTGGTCTGTGTATTTTGGCTGTTCCGCAACACTATAACTAGCATTTAAGGTTTCAAAAAAGTATCCAAAAACAATTGGCTTATTTCTATGAGCAGGGACGGATTAGCTCCACCTCGTTGTTGCATAATAAACGCGCTTGAGCAATATATTCGGAGAATCTGATACTCATACGCAAAGGTGCCCTTGAAGCCATTAAAAAAGACACGCTCAGGACAAATGCTTTTATTTCAATGCTTTTGTCCTCAATTATGATATTTTTGCCATAGAATGAGGCTAATCCTGCGTCTAAACTCCGTATTTTAAAAAAGGGCTCTGAGAGATGAACGCATCGCCGTTGTGTCGTGGAAATGGTACCACAGTTCTCAGTGACGCTGTACAATTTTTTATTATGCGTGACCTCAATTTTTTTATACATTTTAATCACACGGTGAATCAAAAGCTACAACAGTCCCCCTTCTGCGATGGCTTAGCCGTTGTTCGATGTCCAACCGGTGATGACTCAGAACACTTTTATAAATTCCTGCCAGGGGTATAACTAACATCAGTCGACAGAGCTACTGAACAACATTATTTGTAGCGGTTTTGACATTGTTGCAGAATGATGACGTAAATTCGAATGAAGTAGGTCATCCAACGTCGGCAATAATAACCAAATGCTCCGTTATTAAATTTATAACAGCTTGCCACCAGACGCTTAAATAAGAAATATAGGGCGAGCTCCGTCAACCGAGAGCCCTAAACAAACATCCAAAATTGCCAATAAGATGTCCCTGTGACGCTAAATAAACGCCATAATCTGCTAATACCATGTAATAACATTACGGAATTATGGTGGGGAGCCGCTTTATGTCAATTAAGACCCGGGACGCTTTATCTTCCAGTCATCGCTTGATTGCGAACAGCACAGATGAGGGGATGGCAGCTGTTAGCTCTTATTTCAGAGGAATCATATATTTAAGAAGGTCATGCTTAAAATATTCAGACACGGGTGATACGAATACATTGCTTTTTATTTTCGGGCAAAATATTTGTTCTCACTGCAAAAGCTGTCAAGTTGATTCGTTGATGGATGTAGTAGACAAGTTAGCAAGAAAGGACCGAATGCTTCATGCTCTTGTGAATGGAAGTACTTACTATACCAGATTACTAGTTGTTGACACTTCCCACTAAATCCGTATTTTCCTGGAGAAGCTTTAAGTAGTGTGAGAGTTTCCATACTGTTCTAGTGTTATAGAAAATTGCCAAAAAATGTGTTGGTCTCTGTGGACTGCAAAAAGCAGCTCAAGTTGAATGAGGGCAGATCTTTTTATCGGTAAGCGTTGATATATGGGGTTGTCCAAAACGGACGCAGGAAAGTAAACGCATATTAAAACAAGAAAGATTGATATTCAAATCAAGTTGGGTACTTTATTTTGAAGGCTCATTTATACTATTTATGTATGAAAAATAATATCGCTCAAATGTTCACCACGACTGGATTTACAGACGTCCACGCGATGGTCGAAATTTTCAATGACATTTTGCAACGTGGTCGGTTCTATAGCATTTATCTCGGCAATGATGTTGTTTTTCAGTTCTTGGAGGGTGGTTGGTTTGTTGACGTAGACTTTGCTTTTCAAATATCCCCATAAAAAAAAGTCCAAGGGAGTCAAATCGCACGATCTTGGTGGCCATGGCACATTTCCTCTGCGCGGAATCACGCGATCACCGAAGAAGGACTGCAATCGATGGATATTGACGTTGGTTGTGTGGCATGTTGCACCGTCT
Organism: Acanthoscelides obtectus; assembly: GCA_963669975.1. Taxonomy (NCBI): domain Eukaryota; kingdom Metazoa; phylum Arthropoda; class Insecta; order Coleoptera; family Chrysomelidae; genus Acanthoscelides; species Acanthoscelides obtectus. Next base: position 73,224,199 of record CAVLJG010000008.1, on the reverse strand, counting down.
TGTTGGAAATAAACATCGTCCATATCCATTCCTTCAAGTTGCGGCAAAAAATAGTCCTCTATCATCACGTGATATCGCTCAGAATTGACGGTAACGGCATCCCCGGCCGCATTTTCGAAAAAGTAAGGTCCGATGATGCCTTTTGACCACAATGCACACCACACGGTCACTTTTTGAGGATGCATCGGATGCTCTTGATACTCACCGGGATTTTCGTTCGCCCAGATGCGGCAGTTTTGTTTGTTTACCGTCCCATTCAAAGTGAAATGTGCTTCGTCGCTGAACATGATTTTTAATGAAAAATTGGCATCAATTTGGCGGTGTTCAAGGAGCCAATCTGAGAACGTTCGGCGCGAAAAATAGTCGGCCCGACGCAGCTATTGCGTCAATTGGACCTTGTAGGCGTGTACATTCAAATCCTTGTGGAGAATGCGGAGCAAACTGGTTCTCGAAATGCCCAATTCTTGGGATCGACGCGTTGTTGATTGTTCGGATCGTCTCTCACACTCTCCTTCACAACAGCAATATTTTCCGGTGTGCGAACGCTCCTTGGCCGGCCAGAGCCTGGCAGATTTGCCACAGAACCTGTTGCCTCGAATTTACGCACCAGACGACCGATGGTTGTTTCGTTTGGGCGGTTGTTGCGACCGAAATGTTCACGAAGCGCGCGAAACGTGTTTTTTATTTTTGCACCATTTTTGTAGTGCTCTTGAATAACTTTAATGCGGTCTTCAATCGAATTCGACTTCATAGCGATTAATGGTAAACATTCAACTAACAAAATGACATGTCGGTGACAGAAAACAAAGATGGCGTATATGTCAAATTGACGTTTACTTTCCTGCGTCCCTATTGGACAACCCATTAGAATAGTCATCGGCGTTACGAAAGGCTATGTACCTCAACGTTAGGAAACCAGGATTTTTGTGCGATTTTTTCCAATTCAGTTGTTTTTTATATGTGGCAAATCTCAATCTGAGGTTTGCTAACAAGGTTTCATACCTAACACAATATTAAGAAATATAGAACATTGGAGACAATCCAGAACAGGCGAACGGGAACTTCAAGCGTGAGTTTTATCTACTTTTATTTTCGCTTATTGTTGGCCTATATATAACTTGTAAATAACTGCTCGGATTTAGATGGAATTTTGTAGTTTTTACAAAAATTGGTCCAGTGGCGCTTCCGCCAAGAACCAAAAAAATATAATGACGTTTCAGAGGATCCTGATTTTTCAAGGATGAATAATTGGAGAGTGAGGGGGTTGTAGGAGATGGGGGAGGGTGTAACTCAATTATTTGATGTAAGCTAATACACTTCCAACCCCGGTAATTCCACGCATCTATTAGATACATTTCTTACATTGATTTCATCATTTGCCCTTAAAACTTACATTTACAAACGATCAAACCCTATCTGAGTATGACTGGATCGCTGGCGCTGGTAATATCGAGGTACAAAGGCGCCGCTAGATTCGTGGCTGAAAAACGTTGCAGACAATACCGCCTCAAAACTGTGAGCTCTTTTAGAGGTTCGAGTAATTCCGAATAAGCTTCTACGATCAAATGACAGGATAGTTTGAACGACTGAATTTGATGATATGGTAGTACGAAATTCATGGCAATTGACTTCAGTGTATTTAACACATTAAACAAAATCTTAGTATAGTCTGAGCACTTATTAATTTTTCTTTATTTCGTAAAAGGGCATGGAATAAATACAAGTTGCATTTCGCGCATGTCCTCGGACAGCTGTTTCTTTATTTTAGCATTTAATTGAAACTCTGGGGATGAAGTTTCCTTCTTTCCGATTATTCGAGTTTCTTAGTAAACGAATAAATTTGACCTTGGGTGTCAGACACAGAGGCTGTATTAATCTCATAATCTCAACAGATATAGCAAAGCTCTATTATTCTTATAGCAATAAGATGATCCAGTCAGCTTTGTCATGGCGTGGGGCGAGGAAAGGTAATATAGGGCTCACCCTATGCATTTGGAGGAGATGGATATACGGCTTTAGGAAGCCCATTCATTGTTCTGTATCCGCGATGATGCCTACACAACGGAACGGCATTAATATTCATAACGTCAGACTGCCGGCATAACAGGGGAGTGCCAACTTTTATATTGCATATCGTGGGGACCATTTATACATCATCTTGTTATATCAGATCAGCTTTTCTTTGGTTCTAAGCTGAAAAAATGTTATTTGTGATTCCGCTCTGGGGGATATTGTGAAAGTATAGGGAATACTGAATAAAGAAGGTTACAAAGCCATACTACAAAACCATGTTGTACCTCCTGCGACTCATCTTATTGGTCCGGGGTTTATCTTTCAGTATGATAATGACCCCAAGCACACATCCAAGCTCTGTAAATAATCATATTTTGAAATAATGCAATGGCCTCGCCAATCCCCGGATTTGAATCCGATAGAGTTATTGTGGGATGAATTGGACAGACAAGAAGACTTATGCCGAATATTACGAATGGCAAAAGATGACCCTTTAGAAAAATGAGTTGCGCGTTTACCCATCATTTGCCAGGCTGTAATTAAAAGTGAAGGAGGACATATTTATGAGTTAAAAATACGATTATTTTGATTATAAATAGTTGCAAGTTGTTAAGAATTAAGAAAATAAGTGTTTCATACAGATATTCAATTTTTTTCTTTAATAACTTCCATCAGTGCCCTTGTTTTCTGGGTGTTCAAATACCTTTGAACGGTAGTGTAGCTCTGCGACATCTCGGCCATATGCACATACAATTCTCAGGGCTACAAAGTCGTTTTATATAGAAGCCGCTAGATAATGCAAGTTAATGTAGCGTTTTTCTGGGTTCTTTTGGGTGTGGATTAAAACACTGTATTCCACAAAAAGAAATGCACTAATTTATTTAACTTGATAAAACATTTATTTGCACCACTATTTGTCTGACTAATTCTTATGTCGCCATTGACTGTACTATACTCCACTCCTCTCTGCACTGGTGTAATCTGTACTCTCCCCCCCATCTCCCGGCCGCCGAGTTATATGCAGTCCCAATTGCTGCTTCGAGAAAGGCCGGGTGTACCACAAAGCGACATCTAGAATATCGGAGGTCACTTCGCGTCAATCTAGAAGGCGGTCCTCACAGACGCGGCCAAGCGGCTTGTGCGGTCGTGGTTCGCGTAAAAGCAGAGATCGGCCATTAAGCTCTGGCGAGTAGGAGACTCGCCCAACAGATGGCGCTATTTGTCACACTGCCCCCCCCTAAGGTCATTCCGTCCCGGAATAATCTTACTAGCGGTGGATGTCGATATCGGCACGACGGCCCTCTCTTGCAGTAGGAGTTCTTGAAGAAGTAACAATCTCTTACCTCTACCAGCAGGTAGCCGTCTAGGATTGTGACAACATACCAGAAATCGAATGCCTGTATACCGGAAGACTACCTCAAGCATGTTTCGAATGATTCTCCAGTCCAGGTTGTCAAGTCCACATGTCAGCTTAGGTATTGCCAGTTTTCTCAGGTCCTCGGCAAGAAACTTCTCTAAGCGAACACAAAGCGTTCCAAACATCTTCGTAATTCGGTTTCTGATACGAAGCTTTCTTGGTAACTAGATAGAAGATCTTTCGGTTGGTACCCTCTTCAGTTATCAGGAGTACTTCTCCGACTTCCGGGTTAGATTGTCGCAGCTCGTGAACTCTTACAAACTTTCTAAGAAAGACCTTTGCTATACCTCTCGACATTCGCAAGTCTTGAGCCACTCAGCGTGCCAGGGCTCACTCCGGTGAAGTGGTAAACAGATGTTCGTTGTTTCCATCATAAGGTGCAAGGCGGTTGAAATGTACAATTCGGGCTTTACCGCGTGGTGCCTTCTGAATCCTGTAGAGAACATCGTTGATGGCCTCCAGAACTTCATATGGCCGACCCAGGATGATTGAAGTTTAGGCGACAGCTCTTTTCGTCTCTTTGGGTCGTAAAGCCAAACCGTATCACCTTTGTCATACCTCCGGTCTTTGGCATTAACGTCATAAGCTTCCTTCATCCGGTCGCTGGCATCTTGGATTGAAACACGAACCTGGCTATGGATGGCGTCCATTCTTCTACGTAGCCCAACAGATGGCGCTAATTGTCACAATATTGCCCGTTTAAAGGCGTCATTGTATCACAACACCGCAATTCATATTACTCCAAGGAGTATGTAGTTTTTTCCTACAAAAAGTGCAATAGAAATTTTATTATTGATATCGGAAAAATACTGCTTTCCTCGAAGTATAAAGCTTTTATTTGGAGATAAACATTATCTATGATCAAATAGTCTATTGGCCGTTTTGCCACTGCATGGCAGGAGAGTGACGTCAAGACCAGTATTATTTACTGCATCTTCTCTTAAATTATACTAAGTGACATATAAATCCGAACACCCAGTTTAAATGGTTTTATTTTAATAAGAGTTGGTGAATGTATTTATCTTACTGTAAATAACAAGTGAAAAAATTTTCAGCCTTATCAGTTGGACATTCCGGTTTTTATACTGCTTTTTTTTAATTCACTAACGCTCTAAAAATGAATATTTCAGCCGCAGTAAAGAATCAACGTTGGCGGATTTTGGTTCTTGACATCCTTTACGATCGGTTACGATGCCTAGAGTACGGAGACCTGTACGATTTCGTCAACTTAGTGAGTTTGATAGGGGCTGTATAGTGGGACTTCGGGAAGCTGGACTTTCTTTTCGGGCAATTGCAGTTAGAGTGCAAAGAAGTGTAGACACTGTGGTTAGGTGTTGTCAGGCATGGCTTCGAGAAGGCCGTACGCAAAGAGCAAGGGGCACTGGACGCCGCCGTAGACCGTGAAGATCGCCGCCTAAGATTATTGGCCTTAAGGGACCGTTTCTCCACTACCAGGTCCATTGCAAATGAATGGTTTGCAGAACACGGAAGACCTATTGGCATGCGAAGTGTTTACCGACGAATGAGAAGTTTTGGTTGTTTTCATACCGGCCACACTGGGTCCTCCCTTTAACTCGAGAACACCGACGTAATCGCCTTGAGTGGTGCAGACAACGGTCACTCTGGGATCAGGAATGGAACAGTATTGTCTTTAGTGCCAGGCTTGGAAGGCGACGTGGTGAAAGGAGGAATCCACAGTTTTTTGTTGAAAGACATGTTCATCACACTGTTGGAGTTATGGTTTGGGGTGCTATAGCTTATGGTTCCAGGTCACCTTTAATTTTCATCAGAGGTAACATGAACGCGCAGCGTTATATCCACGAAGTTATAGAACCCCATCTTTAACCCTATCTTGACACCCTGGCAGATCCAACTTTCCAACAAGATAATGCCCGACCACATGTTGCAAGAGTCACAATAGACTTCTTTCAATATAATGATGTCACATTGTTACCATGGCCACCAGGATCTCCCGACTTATCCCCAATTGAGCACGTGTGGGATATGATGGGTAGGAGATTGCTCAATTTGCAACGTCCTCTTCAGACTCTAGAAGCACTTCGAGAGGAGTTGGTGGTTGCCTGGAATGAGATACCACAGGAGGACATTGACCACCTGATCAGAAGCATGCCTAGGCGCGTTGGAGAATGCGTAGCACATCAGGGTGCATCCACACATTATTAAAGGTCAAAGGGCTTTAAAGCATTTTTATCATTTACTTATTATGCTTCATTAAGTACTTATACAAAATTTTATTAAAATAAAACCATTTAAACTGGGTGTTCGGATTTATATGTCACTTAGTATAAAATCACAGCAACAGTTACTGAAATTACGCAGTAACAAAATCGCCAATAGGCAAACTGGTGAGTTACTTGACTTTCATAATGAAAACATCACTAATCATCCAAAAACATTACGTTTTCCATAATTACACGTGACTGATTCAGTTAAACGGTGTATGATTTGCAATATCTTCTAATGTCAGGCTGAGTTACAGACCGATTCAAAGGTGGACAGCATTGAATTAGAACTGCATTTTAATCCCTATGATGCTCCCGCTGTGTAACACTTGTGGTAGAGTTACTCGTTTTCGTTGTAACTACAGTTTACTTCTGAAGTACAAGCCAAACAAGTTTTTATATGGGTATTTTAGAAGAGATGGCCGTAAACTACTATTACAGAAAACTGTTGCCAACAAAAATAACTAACCAATTCGGAGTAATATAACTCCTCATTGCACTTCGCGATGTAACAGAGAAACTTCCCATTTATTTAAATTACCAACACGTCTCGAAGTTGCAGATGGATTTTCAGCGGGGGAGTAATACTAAACCAGAACTTTCAGACTGGAAGTTCACGTAGTTTACAATCATGTAAGTGTATACCCAGATGAATCCCTTCCCTGGTCCTGGACCGACCTGAGGGTGAACATTTAATTGAAAAGCTCATATTTCATCATTTAGATTAAGTTACACGGCTTCATAAACGAGTTGTGAGCATCAACCTACTTCTACCTCAGATACGTGCTGCGTTGTTGTGATGACGCAGTATACAGGGTGTTACCTAATTGAATGCCAATATTCAATGGGGCCATATTAAGGAGACTTCTGAATGTATGACCTAAGAGGCTGAGTAAACCTACGCTTGAAAAAAGAATACATCTACCTCATGTCACTGTTTGATGTAGATTTTGGGTTGGATGCAATATCTATAGGTACTTTGAAACTGAAATTGGTCAATGAGTGACAGCCGCTGGTGCTCGATATTGCGACATGGTGACCGAGTTCATCCTGTCTAAAATTACATAATAACATGTCATACAACCCGCTCAGTGCATGAGATCAATCCTGGTCGCATACTCGTATTTGGGTGATCAAAGTTAGCCCCCTAGGTCATATAACTTAACACCACTGTTGTATGTAATCAAAGGTCCATGCCAGACAATTGTGTATTGAATATGGAAATTAAATGATGTTTTCATATAATTCAGGCCACATCTAAGCAAAATGGTTGTAGACAATTTCGATAAGAAGGCGCATGTGCCAACAAGGACGATGATGTCATCTTCTGATGTGATGTTCAAACAAAAAGGCAGTGCTTTCTGTGTAATTTAAATGTTAAAAAATTAGAGATACCCTTTTTTTACTCAATAAGTAAGTTTTTGATGATCAAAGAATGTTTAACACTAACTTTACCTTATTATACAAGGCTACAGTTAAAATCCATCATCGGCGCTGAACTAACGCTAGTTGGTGCCCGTTTAGAAAATATCGGTCGAGGAACATTTTCTGTTCGACGCGAAATTGTAGCATTGTATGGGTGTTTGAGTTCTCACTACAAGAAACCAAAAATAATAACCCAAACCTTCACAAAATATCGTTTTTATAGGCTTTGTGAGATCTTTGAATCTGTCTGGTGAGGTGTTTGAATAATCCGGATTTTGTTTTTGCTCTTTTAAGGGCGTCGTTTAAACATTTCTAAAGGGTCTCACATTTTTCAGGTTTTCGAGGTAAAGGTCCCCTGGATGGTATTTAAACAGTACTGTTGTGTTGAAAGTTTACCTCTATTATACTAAACCTGCATCGAATACAAACGTTTAAAATAAAAAAAGTACCAGGCTTATCTATTTAAAATATCTATTTAAACTATAGTAGGTAACTCCATTGCATTACAGAACCGCGTTTCTTTCTCTCGATTACCGTCAATATTCTCGCATCGTTGATGATAGAAAAACAAATCACGATCGAAGCTGCCGACGCTGTCTACCAAGCAATTACATCAGACTTAATTGGAGTAGGTTTGAAATGTTTTACGTGACAAGAACAGCATTTCGGGCGCGCTTCTAATTGCTTCATTTACTTCGTAATTGGACACTGGAATTGTGATGAGACATTAAAACTTTTATTTGTTTAACGTGGTTTTGTGTTTGTGGAGCCTTAGAGAAATGAAGAGACGAACGATTGTTTGTTCCTGATTTGAGCAGAGCAAGCGACTCCTAATATCACAAACTTTTAAATAGACAGGCAAAGCTTCTGTTTCTTATTCTTTAATTGAATACAGTTCTAGGTATAGTCTGACAATAACAAAGTGATAGAGTAAATAAATAGAAAACTTCTCAAATATCTCGAGAATCACCGTAAGCTTAACAAAATAGAAATATACATTCAGACATCATAGATCTCAGCTTATGCCATGTATCTCTATGTAGAATAAGTAGAATCCAATCATTTGTAGAGTCTTACTTCGTCCCTCTTGATACTCCATAACCTGGATCGCTCATGGCAAAATATCACTTCCATAGAATTTTTCAATACCAACTAATTCCAACGGAATCGACTCCAATTCCTTTTTGCACGATTCAAAAAACATTGTCGAAGATGCTAGACACCAATATATCATTCAATATTGGTGGAAAACAAATTCATTCAAAATATTGGATCATACTGCATGTTGTGAGCCTCAATATAGGATTTTTGGGACTTACTGTCTAGGAAGGCTTATCATGGAGGCTGGGAAGCCCAAGATGAAGAACAATTAAGACGGTGAATTCACGAAAAACTAAGAGACGTTGATCTGAAGCAGAATGGGCACTCCACATAATTCGATAGTATAGCTTAGTTGAGTAATGAGTTATAATTTATGATAACTAGTTAATGTTTAAATAAATTTGCAAAATATCAAGCATGATGATGTCAAACCGGGGCGACTCTCTTTCCTCCTCATGTAACATTTAGGTTGTAATTAAATTTTTATAAAATAATTTCAATTCAATAGCTATTCTTACAACAAAGGCCAGCTAACTCAGATTTCCTTACAGTACTGCCTTATGTAGTAGTTTTTCAGACCCAGTAGTGCGGGCAAATATTAAAGCTATAGGTCAGTACTTGAGAAGACGCATTTTCCAAGAATTAAACTCAATTTTCCTAATTCATCCTCTTTACTCACGACTCACCGTTTCGGAGCTATGAAAACTGGACTTAACGCATATTATTATTATTATTATTATTATTATTATGTTCTTTGAATGAAAGACATACATGTTTTGGAAGTCAGTGGCGTATAGTTTTTTGTCGATATTATTAGTAAAACTGATCCTCGATGGGCCACTGGCATTTATAATTATCCTATCTAGTCAGTGCTGACTTAGTGTCTTATTTCAATGAACAATACTGACAAAAAAAACAACAAAATCGGCACGAGAATCTTTGAGATATCAATAGAACACCATTTTTTTAAACCTAGACACCCTGTAGCTTAGCAACCAGACTTTTAGGGGACATGTTCACCTGATTTTTTTTTATTAAAATTTGGTTCCAGAATGCGCTCTTGTACTCGTATTTACGGCTTGTTATTGAATAACAACCTATATATCAAGAAATGACTGGTACAATCGCTCTTTTGTTGCTAGCCTTTCGAGAATATGGAACAATATACCAAAGCTCTATCAGGCAATATATTTTCAATTTCTTTGCAGTAATTACAATCAACCTGATGACTCAATATACTAGTAGACATATCAACGACATCTACAAAGCGAACATCTGAGTAACATTCCAAAAACGCAAAGCTTAATCAACGTAAGAGCCAGCTAATCCCTCTCCAGCTGCTCATATGTTTTTAATAAGGTATCGTGTACCTGCAGAGGGCATTTCTTAATTAAATCATGTCGGATGCGAAGTGGGATCAATCCATCAGTTAGGTCAACATCGGGAGAGGGGGAGGAAGATGAAAGGGTATCCAGGGTATCGAGTGGAGAGCGAGGTGAAGTGCACTACAGGCTGCAGGCTGTGTTCTTTTCTTTTTAGGTACGTGGTGGCAGGCAGCGACGAGGCTTGATAAACAGAAACAGGACTCCCTGGGGATAGGAGGGTGCATAGGACGGAAGGGAAAGGTCGATGTCATTGACAGGGAACGAGAAGCGCAAAGGTTGGATATCGTTTTTGAATTTCTTACCCTACAGAAAATCTTGTAATGACAAAAATAGGTGGATGGGCTCATTAACTCGCATAATCTTCACATTTATGCAGACGATAATCCTGACGCAATAGTACAAACCCGCCACCAAGTACAATTTCAAATTCATTTATGGGCAGGAATATTTAATAGGACCAATTGAGTTACCACCTAGACTAAATGGTCAAAGGTATTTACATTTCCTTGAAGAACAATTACCCATTCTGCTGGAAGATCTTCCATTTCAAACACACATGAATATGTGGTTCATGCACGACGTCGCTCCACCTCATTTTAGTATATTAGCTGGAGAGCCCCTAAATAAGAGTTTATCCACACCAGTGGATAGGCCGATTAGAACCTGTATCGTGGTTGGCTAGATCACTAGATTTAAATCCTATGGATTTCTTCTTCTGGGGTGACTTAAAACGACGCGTTTACAATACGCCAGTGGAAACTGTAGATGATCTTCGATAAATAATTTTTCGTCATGGCCAGGGAATTAAAAACAACATCCAAATGCTCTAGAGAGGGCAGCAAGGATTAGTTCGTCGAGATCGAGGGTGTGTTAGGCAAGGTGGTGCTCATTTTGAACAATTTTTGTAGTTATTATTTCCGTTTATTAGTTTTGTTGCAATCCTCATTTGTTATTATTAAAAACCATAGCAACACTACTCAGATGTTATTCAAAGCAACTTGATTATTATGTTATAAAAATGTTTTATCATCATCGTTCAAATAATGCATTAGAACTTTTAAAACAAATATCTCGAAAAAAATGTACCTAACTTTGACACCCTGTATCTCGTAAACTATCAACTTTTGGATCAAGGTATGTTTAGGACAATCCACATATTTTGCTATGAAGTATCTCCAGATTTCCCAACCTTTCGCAGATAAAAATTTTTGATGTGCACAGGATAGCAAATATTCTCAGTTGTAGCCAAATATTAAATTTAGCATTATGCTAAATATACACATTTCAGGAGACACCCAGATTTTAAGAGAGGAGAAAGCATTGGATAGGACTTAAGTCTAATTGTATGAGCCAGGTTGACTGACTTGATCCAGCAAATTCCCTCCTTATGGCGAATCTCATATTTTATAAATTGATGACAATGTTGCGTGGAAAGTGCAGAGTCAATCTGCTGCTTTTTTGAACGGGGATCAAAATAGATGCCTCCATTCCACATACTTGTCGGCAGTCTAGTCCTTATTAGTTTTTTACTACATTAAGTAAACAGGTACAATGGTCCATAAATGTTAGGTGTGGGCAGCTTGTTGGCCATAGGATAAGCTTTCATCTCCCCATACATTAATACACTTTTCCTGTAGATGGACTGATATTAGCACTAACGCCAAGATATACCTGATAGCGAAAAGCTTTGCATTTTGATAATAGAAGATTAATTTATTCTAATATGTAAAGAAAAAGGATTAGTTGCGGTATGGCTTCTCCTTATAACCTCGTCAAGATCCTTTCTACAACAAAATCCAACTGCATGTATCTCGGTATTCCTTTGAGCTCATCTCGAACCCACCGCAAATAACTTTCATTTTCCACCGTCGAGTACGGCAAAGGAAATATTGAAAGCGACAAAAGCTGAATAGCCGTCGTTGCCATTCCGTCTGCACACTTGGCCAAATTGAATGTGTCAATAGGGATTTTTTCTGTTGAATGAAAAGACGAATCGGAGAATCGACTGCATAGATCCCTCTTCCCTCAGACATTCTGCTTCTTCGACAAGCTTGTTTTGTTCAGGTATGAAAAAGTGTTCTTCGGAAGAGATAAATTAGATTTCAGCACCCTCCGATTTCCGCAGGATCAAGATTAGTATTCAGCGGAGTTGGAGGCTTAGCCTTCAACAAGAAACAATCTGTATCTTTATAATCTTTCTTTAATTTTAAAATTGCTTTCCTGCAATAGCGATCTAGCAATGCTGTTAAGTGTGTCCGAGTAGGCGTACCTCACACACCGATGGTAACAGAGTCATCCTACGTCATCTCTGATATGAATATTTGAGTATAGTGAATAAAAATAAATATTTGGAATACGATTTACCTTTTAAAACAAGTTTGTTGGTTTTAATTACACCACAGATTCTTTATCCGCCTCAAAAATGTTGCTATATGATTTCGAATACACGTACAGGGTGGTCCATAAGTCCTTTGAAACTTCAAATTTGAATAAACTTTAACGGGTGAGCGTGAGCGGCGCGGGCAAGGTGGGGGCAGTATCTTCAGTGTCTGGGAATTCAGTCGTCATGGACTGTTTCACTGGAGCGGATCGTGCTTTTTGTGTGCGCGCGTTTTATCAAAATAATGATTCGGCAACCATTGCGTGGCGTAAATATCGAGAATACCACAATTTACACAATTTCACAAAGTGTCCAACAGCTCAAACGATTAAGAACTGGGTTGCTAAGTTCGAAGAGACTGGTTCGACGTTAGATAAACAGCGGTGGGGTCGACCAAGGACAACTCGTATTGAAGAAAACATAAACATTGTGGCACAGTCTGTTCGTCAAAATCCTACCCAGTCTACTCGTAAGCGTTCCAGTGCACTAAACGTACCCAGAACATCTTTACAGCGGATTTTAAGGAAAGATTTACGTCTGCACGCTTACAAAATTCAGTTAGTGCAGGAATTAAAAGATAATGACGCTATTCAGAGACTAAACTTTGCGAATGAAATGTTGAATCGATTTTGTTCGCTCAATAATGTGTTGTTCTCGGACGAGGCTCACTTCCATTTAAACGGGCATGTAAATAAACCAAATTGCCGTTATTGGAGCCCCGAAAATCCAAGGCGTAAGCATCAGAAGCCCTTACACAGCCCTAAAGTTACAGTTTGGGCTGCTATGTCAGCGCATGGCATCGTAGGCCCTTATTTTTTTGAGGACGACAGAGGTCGCGCATTAACTGTTACTTCGGAGCGGTATGTAGCAATGATAGAAGAGTTTTTGACACCAGCGTTGCAGAATTTTCCAGGCTATAATACGCAGACCTGGTTTCAACAGGACGGAGCAACTGCCCACACCTCCAACACTTCTATGCCCGTCGTCTGTCAACTTTTTCCCAGCAAAGTAATTTCTCGAAGAGGAGACATTTCCTGGCCACCACGTAGTCCAGATTTGACCCCAATGGACTTCTTTTTATGGGGCTACCTCAAGAGTAAAGTGTACGACACCACTCCGCGATCAGTTGATGTCCTGAAAGAAAATATCCGAAGAGAAATGGCAAGCATTACAGTGTTGACTTGCCGCGCAGTCATCGACAATTTTAGACGTCGTTTATATGAGTGCCGTGATCGTAATGGATTGCATTTAGACGATGTGATTTTTAAAACATAATTCCCATTCAATAAAGATGATAACAAAATATAATAATTCTTCATAATGTAACTAGTTTGGTTTTATTCCTTTTTTTCCAGCTCAAAGGACTTATGGGCCACCCTGTATTATTTGGGCAATTTGTTTATTTCCTTTCTCTCTGACCATGAAGAACCGTGGCTTTTGATAGATCAAATCGAGTCGCATTATGTTCATTCTCCTACTAGAGACCTAGTTAATCATGGTATTGGATGAGATACCACATTTCATCAATTAGAATTGTATAGGTCAAGTTACATTGCAAATATTTAATACAGGGTGCGGCAGAGAGGAAATAGTTAATTTTTACTCGAAAATAAATTTATTGATGGAATCAGGTTCACAAGGAAATAGCATTTGAGACAGTCAAGTGTGGAAAATCACATCAGTGCAGTGCTGCAGGCGGTCTTGAAAGTTCGCGTAGACTCTCTCCAACATCGCTCTCGCAACTTGGGCAACTTCCACGCGAATTTCTCCCTTCAATTCGTCCAGAGTTCGGGGCTTGATCGCGTATACTCTAGCCTTGAGGTGTCCCCATAAGAAAATATGGATAAATCTGGTGACCGAGGAGGCCAATGAACATCGCCAAACCTGGAAATAAGGCGACCAGGGAAGAGAGGGCGAATAACGCCCATGGATGCTCGGACTGTGTGGGCGGTCGCCCCATCCTGCTGGAACCACCCACGTCGGATTGGAACACGTCGCCGTCGTAATTCAGGGAGAAAGAAGTTGGTGATCATGCCGACGTAGCGCTCTGAGTTCACGGTAACATCACGACCATTACCGTCTTCGAAGAAGTAAGGGCCAATGATGCAAGTTTGCGATACAGCACAACAAACCGTTACTTTTGGGCTGTGTCTTTCGTGTAAGTGTTGCGGATTTTCATTAGACCTATAACGACAGTTCTGCTGGTCAACCACGCTGTTTAGGTGAAAGTGGGCTTCGTCACTCATAAACAAAATGAGGTTCTCATTTTGATCGATCAGTGCTTCCATCTCACGTGCGAAGTTCATTCGTTGTGCATAATCTCCGGACTGCAACTGTTGCACAATGGCCAATTTGTAGGGGTGAAAGCGGAGATCCATATGCAAAATTCGCCTTACCGAACGATCACTAAGGCGAAGTGCAGCAGCATGTTTCCGGGCAGATCGAGTCGGACTGCGAAGAAAGACCTGTCGAACGCGTTCAACATTTTCAGGAGTTCGAACTGTTCGCGGCGCTCCTCTTGGTCTTCTGTTGATCAGTTCACCACGCCTGCGAAGTGATTAAACCCAACGAAGAATGGTGTTTCGAGAGGGAATAGCTCTATTCCGATGAATGTTGAAGTGGTGACGAAACTCACGCTGACTCATTATTTCGGACGAAACAATCATAGGCGAAAACGCGGTGCTCCACAGTCCAAGGTTCCATAACGACAACTGTTAAAATAATGCTAGGATCTCACGAGTCAAACGGCACCCTCCCCAAATCACTCGTAGTCGGAGGCGGAGAGTACTACCCATCCCAAAAACGTCCGTCCTCTCTGCCGCACCCTGTACAAACCCCAGAAGAAGACAACATAAGAAAATGCGATGAATGCTGATGCCTAAATTTAAGGAGATCTTTTGTTAGTTTGGAACTCCACAGCCTCAGAAAAGTCCTTTTTTTTCGTCAAGCTGTGCATTTATTATCAGCTTTATAGTGGTGAACATCCCAACTAAGTCTGTCAAACAGAATTATACAAATTGTTTGTAAGACAGAAAGATATCCATTTGGCGGAGTTGATCTAAGAAGATTTGGCATCTCCTTAATCAGATGATAAACTACTACTTTTTGAATCATTTCCTTGCATGTAAAGCACTACAGGCTCCAAGTTGTGGCTATTATTTCAGATTTGTTGGTATGTACTATCGACAAATAGTAACAGTAAAATTCCACGATTTTTGAGTTTTTTTTGCAATAACAAATTAACTGTTACAGCAAGTTGGGCATTCTTGCACCGATAATTCATAGTTATTTGAATGTATGGTAGAAAGTGAATTCATTAACATTGAGAGTAAGCAAAATCTTCTGTATATTTAGATTAGAGCCATTTCCATTTACGTTAACAATGATTTCCATTGTAAAATCCAACTAAATTTTTTTCGAAAAATGATGCTAGACACGAGGCAGCACTGCATGTACCGGGGAACATGTGACGCGCCTTGAGTATGAGCTCGAGTCATTTGGTTGTCCGTGTTTTTCCTATTGTGCTCTAAAAATGGATTACATCAGTTTTAAGCAGCGGTGTTCTATGAGATTTTGCTTCAGACTTTTGCGCAGCGCAATGGAAACTCTTGCTTAACTTCAGCAGATAGTGTTTCATCAGGAGCCCAGGTGTTTCGGTTACCTAAGACATTTTCAGAAGAGTCGACTGAAGATGAACCGCGCCTTCATCTTCAAGAACGATGGGAATATAGACAGAGTCCAGGTTGTTGTGCGTTTAGATCCTCGGTTGACAATCAGAATGATCAGGGAAGTGTTAAATTTGACTCACACTACAGTTCATGAGATCAACAACAACTGGGTTTTGCATCACGATAATGCTCCTTGTTACCCGAGTTTCTTGAGTCCCTGTGACTTTTTCTCCTCACCTCAAGGGAACAATTTTGAGACAGTCGAAATGATGACCGACCAGCTAAAGGCTATTCCAGTTTCGGAGTTCCAGCACTGCTATGATGAGTGGAAGAATCGTCTCCAGCGGCTTTAGAAGGAAGTTAGTTAAGAGTGAAAATATAAAATGTAATTATATTCGAACAAAAATTTAAAAAATCAGACTTGTTACACAATTTACAGTCCTCGCATCCTGGATTGCTGAATCAAAATACGCCTGTACTATTGAACCTCTAGCACATGCTGGTGATAGCCACCAACTGAGGTCGCATAGCGCGACCGAAGCGGTTCATCGAGAACTTCATTAGCCTGATTACATTCGCAGGTCCCCCTCTCAACTTTCACTGCACACTGCAAGATGATTATGTTTAGTAGGGGAAGATCGAACAGAAAGATGAAATTTCGTTACAAATTTTGCTCGCTTACGTATTCAAATTATATTCTAGTAGAATGGCTATAATATGACACTTGTGAATTTTATCTATGTGATTTTACATAACTTTATTATTTCTGCTTACAAGTTACCTTAGGTTAGCAAATGAGCATGGTAAAAGGAGGATGTTATATACCAAAAGTATTTCCCTTGTAAATTATTTTTCTAACTACCAACTGGAGAAAATGCCTTTATTGATCGCAATGCCCCAATGAGGAGTAGCTATTTTCTCTGATGTAAACAATGATAACAAAGAACACCTTGGTGAATAATAATACTATTTGAGATTCTATCTTGTTAAATTCGTTGTCAGTTTGGCAACCGTTCAGGAATATTTGGTAAATAATTGACATTCTTCATATAAGTACTTCAGTAGTTGTGGAAGGATTATTGATAACGGCTTTTAATGCTAACAGAATGGAAGCATAACCCATAAACGTTAACATCTTCCTCTCCTATGAAACTGAATTGGACCAGTCCGCAATTGTTGGAGTTGTCAGTGAGACACAAGGCTAGTAGATGCTTAAAAGTACGGATGATCCAGAAATGCAATCACAGTTCATTCTTTAGTTATACGCAGAGAATATAACCAAATACAGGTAATAATATGACACACACCTACGTGGCTAATCACTATTTTCATCAGCTTGATTAGGGCAAAGGGTGCGTTCACCCTTTCATTTCGAATGAAGCATGGCGATGGGGTCGCACAGAAAGATAAAATTTCGTTACAGGCTGCACAATAACGCGGGATGTGCCATTATCAGATTGTAATTAAAATATAGATCACGTAGGGCAGAGTAATTGGCTAACTCTGTGTCGGCCCTATTGTGTGTCAGCCTCCCGACCGCATTGCAAATCACCCTGTGGAAGTCAGTGGCATGCATATTTTCATGTACCAGTGCGGGAGTACACTTGAAAAAATCAGCTTCCTTTATTTGGAGAATGTATTTGCCTCAGTCAATTTTTTGGGTACTCGTAGATGAGATGATGAGATGAAGGAGGGACAAAAATACATTTTTTTTTAATTTTTTTTTTTATATCGAAACAGCCGCGCAGGCAGAAGCCTAAATGCCGGAACACCGCGGCTGCTATGATGATCCCAAAGAAATTTTGTTAATACGATTTTTGAACTGCCTAAGGTTAGTAGAACTGGGAAAAGCTTCCTCCCGTAGATTGTTCCACAATCTAGGCACCCTCGGAACAAAGGAGCGGTCGTATCGGTCAGTTCTGGATGTACGAAGTTTGACACGGTTAGGATGGGACGCCGAAGTCAGGCGGGTCTGTCTGGCAGGCACATCGCGCGGCGGCATCATGGAAGAGAGCTCTGAGGAGCAAAGCCCGTTGGTGTAGCGATAGAAAAGAGCTAGATCGCCGACGGCCCGCCGGTGCGAAAAAGTCCCGAGACTGTCTGTTAGAGAAGAGTCATCGATCAGTCGGACCGCCCTCCTCTGGACAGCATCGAGCATGGACAATGTAGTCGGGGCGGCAGCACCCCAAATGTGTGAGCAACACTCGAGGCTAGGCCTTATCTGGGCCTTGTATAGAGTGAGTAGGTCATGCGGAGAAAAGTACTTCTTAGCCCTAAACAAATAGCCTAGCTTTTTCCCAGCAGCTGCAGCTATTGAAGAGATGTGTTCGTGCCAGATAAGGTCCTCGGTGATCTGGACTCCGACCAGCCGAAATGAATGGCTCTTTGGTAGAACTCGACCGTCCATCGAAACTGTATGAGCGCTAGGACGCTTTTTGTTCGTCAAAGTACAGTACTGTGTTTTGGAATCATTGAACTGTACAAGATTGTTGCGTCCCGAAGCAGTGATAGCTTCCAGGTCTCTTGTCAGAGAAGAAGTCGTCGCTAGTCTTCTTTTTTCCAGCTCAGCAGCAGACATCGGCTTGTCACTCTGAATTCCTGCATGTAGAGTGCTGTCATCAGCGAAGCTGTGCATTGGATTGATCGTGCAGGAAAGGAGGTCGTTGATATGTAAGAGAAACACTGTTGGAGCCAAGACCGATCCCTGGGGAACACCCGCGTTGACGTTGTGGGATGAAGAGGAGAATCCGTCAATTACGATGGATATCTTGCGGCCAGAGATGAAGTCAGCCACCCATCTGCAAAGCTTTTCTGGGAGGCCGTAGGATGGAAGTTTGCTTAAGAGGGCAGCGTGCCACAGCTGATCGAACGCTTTCGTGATGTCAAGAGCAACGACATCAGCCTCACCATGAGACTGGATGAGTTTACTCCACAGTTGCGTGACGTAAGCTAGGAGGTCCCCTGTGGATCGTTGGTGCCGGAAACCGTACTGCCTGTCGCTAATCAAGCTGTGACGTTCGAGGTAGTCTAGAAGCTCGCGATTTATGCACCTCTCATTGCACCCACATTGCTTCAGATATCTAATCTCATATATATATACATGTATATATATCCTTGAATTTCTTTGGGTTGAATGCAAAGTTTTGTATAAGTACACTCATATAACTTGAATTCGAGCTTTCGATGGCCTATGCCACCATCGTGAGGAGCTAAAAAACAATTTATGAAAAATAGCAGCAATAAACAATTAGGAGGAAAATAATTACTTACTGAGTCGTCGAGATTGTTGCTGAAATTGTTCTTAAACGACAGTGAAAGGGAACACATAGTCGACGAACAAAACTTTCACTGTCGTTTAAGAACAATTTCAGCAACAATCTCGCCGCCGACTTAGTAAGTAAGTATTTTCCTCCGAATTCTTTACTGCTGCTATTTTTCAAAATTGTTTTTTAGCTCCAGACGATGATGGCATAGACCATCGAAAGCTCGAGTTCAAGTTATATGAGTGTACTTATGCAGCACTTTGCCTTCAACCCAAAGAAATTTAAGGAGGCAATTAACTACAATGAAGAAAGTAATTAAATTATAATCAATCGAGCATGGTCAGCTATTTACTATTTTCCATTTCATTTTTAGCTCCTGAATATGACAGCGTAGCCTATCGAAAGCTTGAGTATTTGTAAGTCAGAAGGGTACAATTTGCTTAATTTGTCGAAATCCTATAATAATAACTAGTTATTATCAACAATAACTATTAATCGTATATATATATATATATTATTTTCCTACTTTTTGTTATATACCTTTCTCCGCATGATCATTTTCTATATATATATATATATATTTGGCTGGCATACAATGTGAGGATTGCCTGTACACCATACAAAGTGAAGACCACCAGAAAGACTGCAGATACCAATGTGGTTTTAGGATCTGGTAGTACGCCATCCTAATATCTAAAAGTAGCGAGAATACGACGAAAACACTATTTTAAATTTATGACTTTTATATAGGACAAAGTGAGGACCGACCGAGGTCCGTATATTGAAACACTTACAACAAATAAAGTGAGGACCTTCCAGGATATGTTCTTCTATATAATCTTGCCTCAGAAATACAGTTAATGTAGATAGCAGAAATTTAGGTCATTGTGAAGTTGTATATTCATATATTTAGCAGCAAATGTAGGCCGATCACAGAAATTTTGTATTATAAAAGTTGTGTTATTGTTGCAGGTGTACAGCCTTTAACAGTTACTAAACGTCAGTTGTGCAAGCGCTGGAAGCAAGTTGCTGGCTAAAGTAGTAGTTTTGCACACCAAAACAACAAGGCCCGGGTTTGTTGTATAAATGTTACCATGGCGTAAATATGCCGTATAAAATAGTTGTATAAACGTTTATGCAACAGTTTAAGATTTGTCCTATAAGGTAATGTATACTAAGTGACATATAAATCCGAACACCCAGTTTAAATGGTTTTATTTTAATAAAATTTTGTATAAGTACTTAATGAAGCATAATAAGTAAATGATAAAAACTTCAAAATGATTGCACTGCTTTAAAGCCCTTTGACCTTTAATAATGTGTGGATGCATCCTGATGTGCTACGCATTCTCCAACGCACCTAGGCATGCTTCTGATCAGGTGGTCAATGTCCTTCTGTGGTATCTCATTCCAGGCAACCACCAACTCCTCTCGAAGTGCTTCTAGAGTCTGAGGAGGACGTTGCAAATTGAGCAATCTCCTACCCATCATATCCCACACGTGCTCAATTGGGGATAAGTCGGGAGATCTTGGTGGCCACGGTAACAGTGTGACATCATTATGTTGAAAGAAGTCTATTGTGACTCTTGCAACATGTGGTCGGGCATTATCTTGTTGGAAAGTTGGATCTGCTAGGGTGTCAAGATAGGGTAAAAGATGGGGTTCTAGAACTTCGTGGATATAACGCTGCGCGTTCATGTTACCTCTGATGAAGATTAAAGATGATCTGGAACCATAAGCTATAGCACCCCAAACCATAACTCCAACAGTGTGATGAACATGTCTTTCAACAAAAAACTGTGGATTCCTCCTTTCACCACGTCGCCTTCTAACCCTGGCACGACCATCGTGCATGCCTAAACAAAATCGTACTCGTCACTAAAGATAATACTGGTCCATTCCTGATCCCAGAGTGACCGTTGTCTGCACCACTCAAGGCGATTACGTCGGTCTTCTCGAGTTAAAGGGAGGACCCAGTGTGGCCGGTATGAAAACAAGCCAAAACTTCTCATTCGTCGGTAAGCACTTCGTATGCCAATAGGTCTTCCGTGTTCTGCAAACCATACATTTGCAATGGACCTGGTCGTGGAAAAACGGTCCCTTAAGGAAAATAATCTTAGGCGGAGATCTTCACGGTCTGTTGTTCTACGGCGGCGTCCAGTGCCCCTTGCTCTTTGCGTACGGCCTTCTCGAAGCCATGCCTGACAACACCTAACCACAGTGTCTACACTTCTTTGCACTCTAACTGCAATTGCCCGAAAAGAAAGTCCAGCTTCCCGAAGTCCCACTATACGGCCCCTATCAAACTCACTAAGTTGACGAAATCGTACAGGTCTCCGTACTCTAGGCATCGTAACCGATCGTAAAAGATGTCAAGAACCAAAATCCGCCAACGTTGATTCTTTACTGCGGCTGAAATATTCATTTTTAGAGCGTTAGTGAATTAAAAAAAAGCAGTATAAAAACCGGAATGTCCAACTGATGAGGCTGAAAATTTTTTCACTTGTTATTTACAGTAAGATAAATACATTCACCAACTTTTATTAAAATAAAACCATTTAAACTGGGTGTTCGGATTTATATGTCACTTAGTATATATCTATGCTACCAGAATGTCTTAGATATTTTAGAGCAAATATGCTGCAGAAAGCAAATTTGTATGTTGTAAACCAGCATTTTGGTGTTCAGACAACAACAAGAACAACTGATTAGTTGATTGTTGACGGCTTGGTTCAACTTTGTCTGTAATAAAAATTGATACAAGTTGCATATAGAATATTTCCTGCAAAAAACGTTCTTTGAAAAGTAAGTACAAAAAAACTGCTTTTAGCCATCCCTGACCAGGATTTTTAGAAAAATTGCGAGAATTCAGCTGTTGCCTTGTAGTGCATTTTAATTTTTGTATTGTCCTATTTTTGCATATCAGCGCTTCCGTCCTTTGTATCAGTATTACAATATGTTGTAGTTTAACAAACTAGCTGCTCTAACAACCTGCATGATTTTTGGGTAATTATATTAAGTACGCCTCTGAATTACGTTCGTTATCTGTAGAGCAGCCATGGGGGCAAGTGGAGCGACATACTTCAGTGAAGAGGTAGGTCTTGAGAGTGAAATGCGAGGTCACGTACCAGGTTTCAGACGAAAACAGCATAGTGAGGAGCTTGATTCCATTTTACCGTATAGACCAGAGAAGTAAGGGAATATGAGGCCCGGTTTGAGACAATTGCAAAGGCAGCAAACCCAATGGACATTAGTAGGTGCTAGGGATATTTCTTTGGCTTTATTTTAAGGCGAGTATGGGTTGTCGCCTGCCTACCCCGCGCGCGCACGCTGCTAGGACAATAAAAGGAAGAGAGATGCTAGCTCACATAGAGACCACGGAGATACGCCGCAACCCGCATACCGTGAGAACATATATACCCGCAACCGCATAGTGAGACCACGTGTCTACGCAGCAAACGCATATAGTCAGAAACCGCATACACGCAGCAACCGCATAAAGTCAGAACCGCTCCCACACCCGCAATCTTCACGCTCCTGCATCACCGCTACGACATGGATCCAAACCAGAATTAGACATAATACGGGATCAAAGGTAGGCGACAACCACATTTCATTCTTGAACCAGCCACTATACAGTCCACTCGAATACTCTAACAGTAGGTATACCGGTCGTTTCAAATTCGACCCTCACCATTGGAATCTCGGGACACGCTTAAAAGGGGGCAAAGTTTCAAAATTCAAACTGCTTCCGGAGAGAGACGTAATAACCCGAATTTTCCCAAAATCGCTTATTTGTAAAATAAATTACGCATCCACATTGCCACTTTTTCTCTTTTCCTAAATGGCATAATCAAAATTTCAATATGACGTTTTGTCAATTGTCCTCCAGCATCAACATAATTTTTTTATGGATGCCAAATTGGATTTTTCCACAGATGAATAGATTTTTAATTCTGAATCCAAAAATGTATAACGTGTCATACATTGACATTTCCAAGCCTTAGTTATTTAAAATAAACAGAACTTCCTAGGTAGGCGTTTGAATTATCATATAGTCATTTTGCTTCGTATACCAGATTTATCACGATATCATTTTTATTTTTCCCTGACTTTATTTGAGATGTGATTTTAAGATAAAAATGTTATAAATAATTATTGGGTAATCTAACTGTAACTTGTTCTCCACAATTCTGCTGATTCATAACATCCTCAAAAATATACAGGGTGTAAACGTTATGATTGTCATTATTTAAATGGGTGATAGAGAGCGTTGAAAGAAGCAAAAAGTTTCATATAACATGGGTGTCAAGATGGCATTTTTTTAGAGAAAAGCGACTTTAAAGTAAAATAAATCGTACAAAGCCGTAAAACTATGCAAAAGGATAACTAACCACTGTTACCTTTTGCAATCGATTGCTGGTTCGATAAGAGTGATGAAAGACCGAGGCGCTGTTGTCATGTGTGTTTTAAATATTTAAATTAATGAAACTTATTTACTGACTACAAATTTTGGCTTAACTTAGAACAACTTAATGCCATTTATTTGTTAATTACCCAATTTAAAAACGTTTTAGATTAGATTATAAAAATTAGTAAGATTGTGGTGATTGTGGTAGATATAAAGCACTGAAAGTTGTAAACGATAAAGCCATTTAGACAAAAACCTATTGATTATTTTTATTACTACAATGATATGCAGTCGATGATCTTCAGAAAGTATTTTTTGTCCCAGCACTCAAGCGTAAAGCCTGTTAAAAAGTACATTATTTAAATGAGAGGCAATTAATTGGTATCTCGAGATATTAGTAATTGATTTCATTACGTTAAGCACATGACATATCACTGATTTGCATAATTGGAGATGTATATCATCTTTAACATACGGAATTTGTAATGAGTGGAAATGTCTAGCAGAGAAGAATGCATTTGATTTGTGATGGCCAAGTTTGTTCACAAATGTAGGCAATCATTAACGTATGTGAAATACAAGCAAATAGTGTATCAAGTGCTCATATAAAAAGTATCTAGCCTATAATTGAACGATTCTTTGAAAACACAGTAACTAGTAATAGCACTAACGAAATCAATTTGAAGATGATAATGATACATAGGAAATTGGAAACTCCGTACCTTCCTGTTATATCTACAAGTCAATCTGTAGGTGAAGTAATGTGAAGATGTAAAAAGTTATATCATATTTTGCAGTTAATTTCTTAGATAGTGTAGAAGCCAAAATGGCTGGATATATATACGAGTATATGGTATATATATATATATATATATATATATATATTCAGATTGTGGAGGTAACTACTTTGTTCAGCTCTTTCACCATTCAGGAAGTAAATTTTCCTTTCATCGTATACATAAAACAATAAAAGCTGCGTAGCTAATATCATACTTGTTTAATTTGTACGTTGTGTTATTTAATAGTATGTAGTTATAAAGTCAGTTATTTTTAGGCAATAAATCTTTTCAGTTGTGTGTCAAGCAATTTTTTATTATTTAGTATTGGTAAAAGTTTAAGTTAAGAAACAGATAATGATGACGTATTATATAACTAAATTATGTTGTTTTAGATGGTTTTCAGTATTGGCGTAGAGTATATCACTGAATTATATTGTATATAGATTAGGTGCCGTTGTGTTTCGGTTTCTCCGAAAATACTTTGAAACATTTCTCAGATTTGCACATTTCAATTAGAAAAGTGGGCACTATCAGTAATGCCTTCACAGATCTACCCATTGATATTTTTCACAGAGGTTAAGCTGAACGGATAAATATAAGTTAAATAAGACGTATTCCTGCAACCACGAGATACCAGTGTGAAGAGCGTTTTGCACATCTGTATTGGCTACAAATCAATCCTCGTCTTCCTATCTCAATTGAAGCCTTGATTTCCAGGTCCACCTGTAAAATGGTGTATCTACAAAATCCCCGGCACCGAGCTGTCGGTATCCCCGATTTGATCACTTCCGTCAGAGACTCCAGTAAACTTACGTCGGATACCACACATTGAATCTGCGGTTAAAGTGGAATTTAGTTGTGATCAAATCACTTCAACAACCTCGTTATCCTGTTCCAAAGAACGCTTACTTTACTATCGTTTTTTTAAATTGTGCATACATGTTGATAAGACCGAAATACTAAAACATTATCGAAGAAAACTCTATAAAGTCAAATGATTGGCAATTGCGCTTCTTTCCCCTAGAATCTCCAATTATCTGTCGACCCTCCGCTTCGTTAGATTATCCTAATTACAAAACGTAAGGGACGGTTACGCATCGTTAGATTTCAAAACATTTTACTTGTAAATGCTTGTTTAAGAAAATTTAATTTAAATTTGAGTATATCCTCACTGATTAACTCTTCGAAAGTCAAATATTTAGATCTCCGAATCTACCTAAGAAAGAATGCATCTGAAAGATTACCTAGACCTTTTATTCACACAGGGCAAAATACTACGAAGTGGAAACTGAGCTATACTCCCAATGCTTGAAAGTAATCATTCCATTACGAAAATATTGAGCGTGGACAATATTTCAGACTAAATTTAGTTTTGTTACAGAAATGTTGCCATCAAACTTGGCCTTACACATGCTATATTCATCATAAAATAAAACTAGTCATTGATAACAATAAAGTTTAATGTTAATCCATTCAGAATGTCAAATGTATCAGTACAGTGTCTTTTATACATCAGGACTTTAACAGTTCCCTAACATTCGTACATAGATAATATATGTATGTATTCAGCAACCAAAATAAAATTTCATAAACAAAAGTGACTGGACTGTCAAAATCCTAGCCATTGTGCTTATAATAACAACATCTCCATCTTTATCGCCTAGACTAAGAGAAACGACGAACATTGGTCTAGGTGACATTATCGATAGAAGGCTAAACTAGTCTCAGGCTCTTAGAAGCAATCAAAAGTTTAATATCAGAAACTGTTTACTAAAAAAAACTATGCATCTAATACAGACACCATATCTGTTGTATGGACTTATTTAATTTTAAATAAAGATGCAATTTCATTAAACAATGTAAGAACTCAAAAATATTGTAGTATAAGGGAGACACCGCAGCTTTTCTACTTTTAGCACAAGATATGGAGCCTCAACAAAAACTGGCTTAGCCTTGTGAAGTCTTAAATGACTTCGGTCTTTCCAAGAGTATTATATCACTATAGAGCACCCATAGCATATTTTTGTTTTCACTAAATATAGTTATTTATACATCCAGCTATAGTACATTTACTACATATCTAAGATACGGAAAACAGTGTAGTACGCTGAACTACCTATTCTACAAAGGACAATCGTGTTATTTATACCGACCGAATATTATATGTTTATATTAAACTATAGGTACTTTACAAAACAAATGACTTACGTTATAAAAAATCTAGAAATCTACATACATAGCTAATAAGTAACTTTTACAGTGTTGTACGTAAAGACAATTATAAGAAAAAAATGTTTAAAAGTCCATCCACTTAATCAATAAGACATCGTAATGTAAATAACATTTTCCATATTAAAAAGCTTGTTTAAGTTGGGTGTTACGACATCAAGCTGGTAGCACATCGGTTCGAAGGCTAACAAATTCGATTCCAGAACTCGCAAGTTAAGGTGTATGTCTAGTTTCTTGAGTCGTATTGTTAAATATATGGACTTTTTAAACCTTGGAAGAGACGTTTAGATAGGAGAGATAGAGCGTACTGCGGTAAAGTAAATATTTGTTGTATTTATGATATTCGAAGAGCATAATACAACAAAAGTTAATTCTTATCCCAGTAGATATACCACGTTCCTCATCTTCGGATTTTGCGAAAAATAGATGTTGACTAACTACAAAAATACCAGATAGTCATTTGTTCAAAAATAGATCAAAATATACAAAGATGTTTAAACAAATAAACTGAAGATATCCTGCGACGATGGACTCATGTACAGGTATAAAAACTTTAAGTGACAGTTTGATTCCCAAGTTGGACTCAAGTTCTAAAACTTATCTCAGAACATTTTCCTGAAAAAATATTCGTTGTTCGGCTGCCAGATATAGTGATTGATATTTCAATTTACTTGACCTCCACATGACCTCTGGGGAATGACCACAGAAAGGCATTGCCTATGTCATATTTGAGGTCTTTATATCCTGGAACTTACCTACAAAATTTTTCCCAAAAGACGCCTGTTTGTCAATAACACTCATTTGGTAAGGTTGTTTTCCCCTAATTTTTTATAAGTATTAATTGCTTTTTCAAACAGTTTTCACTTTTGTTTCAGTTTAAATTATTAACTTGATTACAATTAGTCGTATTTCATCTCTCAAGGTTTACAATTGTCTATTTGTACATGCGGTCTATCTTCATATATATATTATTTGGCTTCTATGTGTATGCTAATGTTTTTAACATCTTTGTGTCTGTTGGTCTATTCATAATATATAGCTTTATTTGGTATTTTTGTATTTCTTAGCCCTGAAGAATACGTCAAATATGAATCGGAACGTCAATATTGAACACGTCAGGCATTATATCTCAAAATCCGAAGATTAAGACAAGTGAAGAGCCTAATCTAGGATGTTCCCAAAACTTTACATCACATAACATTAAAGTCATGCACTGTATACCTAGTGCCTTTGTTAATTGAGATTCCAGGGCTCTATCCTCCTTGATACAAAAGCAAGTACACTGACTGCCTGTTATTTTATAGCAAATAGAGACGGGTTTTTTTAGACTACAGGCACCGTATTTATGTTACTATAATAACTTTTCGATGTGAAATAAATTCGCACATGATGTTTGGTCAAAAAAGAAGTACACACAGCTACTACTTGTAGTAAATAGCTCAGTGTTTGAACTTGAATAAATAACCGGTTAAGGAAACCGAATATTTCCAGGTTACACGGCGACAGAGATGTCTTAGATATAGCTTACTCCACAAGTCCAAACACTTTGAGATATGTATGCTTTGATATGTTGGAGTAGATCAAAGACACTTGTATTGCTATTATAATATAGTAACTATACTATATTACCCGAACATGATGACTATGAAGCTCTCTTATACAATTGAACTATGCAATGATGCGATATAGGTATTGGATTTTATAGTACTTTATAATAATTTTTTATAGAATATACTTAGCAGCGAACCCTCATTAATTGTAGGAAATGAATTGTTTTCATATAAGATATTATTTTATCTACAATGGAACTGTGAAGCAGACCAGAAATTTGACAAACGACTCCAATAACTTGACCTATGTTCATCATGCGACTTAACTTCATTACGTAACGTGGCAATTAAGTTCTGGTAATTTTTCAATAAAAAACAGGAAAACAAGTTTTGGAAAAGATGTATCACCAGTCTCAACTATACCCAATTGCTTCGATGTTGCAGCCCTAATAGTATTTAATACGCAACCCGCTCACCAGCACTGTAAACGCCTCTTTGACGTCATCTGCACCTCCATGATGAATTACCTAGAGTCGAGATCGGAGTTGCGTTCGTTATGCACACAATCTCAGTTACGTACACCTCACTTCAGTTTGCTTAGTATATTGCTCGTTCGTTTTACCAAAGCTCAGTGTAAATTCCTTTGTTCGCACTTACCCCTGCATTTCCCTTGAGAATTCAGAGATTTGTAGCTAAAATGAAAAATAGCTTAACATATAAGGCACACCACTGACCAGGTAGATAAAGTCGTTGCATCTCTGATAAGGCTAATGCCATCTGATGGAGGCTCCAGTACTGAGCGGTACAGGAATTTGGCTAGTGACCCCAACCTATAGCAAGGCCTTGAAGAAAAATAAATACAGGCAGCTAACCAAACCGAAAAGTGGTGTTACCCATGGTATGCGCTCGCAGAAGGGTGACGAAGGATACACGACTAGTGGTGGCTGGTATCCCGCCAATTGTTTTGCTTGCTGATGAAAGCTGCGCGCTCTATATAAAGGGCGCCAAAGCTGAAGATGATAAACGGAAGGCACTTCTTGTTAGGTGACATGAGCGATGGAATACAACTGGTCATGATGCATGGACTAGAATACTGATCCCAAATATTAAAACTTGGACTAACAACGAAGCGATGCAGATGGATTACTGGATACTGCACAGTTTCTGACAGAAGATGGTTGTTTTGACAGCTACCTGAAGAGGGTATGAAAGAAGAACTAAAAATAAAACACTGCATTTGGGCTTACTTATTGCGATCCACGTCAATTACAAAATGTTGTCTTGAATGTAGCTCTATAATAAATTGAGAAATTACATTCCTTAGGTTATAGTCTGATCAAGGTCAGCTCAGCTGCTTCTCTTCAACCCTGTGAGCCAGACCTTTCCTGAGTTGACAGCCTCATCTCTCTTTGAACTGCCTCACTCAACATCCAAAACGAACGCAACTTCCATCTTATAGAATAAAAAAAATTGGACAGGAGAGTGCGGCAATATGGAAAGCCTTCAAAGATCTGCACAGCATAATCAGACTTTTAGTAGACCACACCCAGTTGTTTGCTTTCCGTTTTCCTATCTCCACACAACTACAACCATGAAACAACATTGTATGCGCTTTATCATGGTTGCAGAAATGAAAACCAAACATATTAGGGAGAACCCATGGAATATGTTTTTTGGAAATTTTCTCACAATTAACGAGCCGGTTAGACGTGATCGACATCAGTGTCTGTATGAGAGATTACGGAAGCTCCTCCCGCTGCTACTTATTTACGCCCCTCTTAGAACCCTATGCTCATTTAAACATGTGCGTCTTCGGCTCGTTTCCATATGCAACCTACATTTTTCGGTGAGTATCTGGAAGTTTTTTTACGGGTTTTACTAAAAATTATTGCATCACAACGCGTTCCTTGTAATGTGGTCCATTCTTTTTCATGGCACTGCTCGAATAGTTACTTCCAAGAAATACACTTAAAACCTTAACGAAACGCGCAATCGATTCCGACTTTGGACTGAAATTTGGAGAATGGTCTACTTGTAGACAAATGTTGAAGAATGTCATAATGTTGCTGGTTCCCAATTTATCATAAAATGCCCGAAATTTAATTGCCGCGCTATGTATTTCCTTTGAGTTATTTAAGCAGTTATTCGAAGTTTTTTAAGTCATCAAAATCATTTATCAAATTCTTGTCTAAGAAAGGTCTATCAACAACATCCGATACTATACATAAACGATAATGTTATCGATAGAGCGTCTTGTTTGAATTAAGGTTTTTGGGGAATTATATTATACAAGTAAAAAACGTTATCTACAACATGAGCAATTTTTCTGGTTCCGAACGTATGTATACTAAAGCGAAAATTAGATATACCATGTGATGTATACAGATACAGATACCTTCGTTTCTCATATACTCCATATTTTGTGTGTATGTATAATATAATGTAGTTCATATAAGCCTAACGATCAGAAGCCTCTATCAAAGATACAGGTTTTACATACCTCATGATTTCATTACATTGTTGGACCACACTTGCCTCCGGACAAAATGTATATAATCCATATAGTTCTCTATAAATTGGTCTTAGATAGAAAAACATAGTCTTAGGGCATTGCTCAAATACGGCGTAAGATTCTTTCATACCCCGTGCAAAATGACGACATTGGTGTATCAAGTAACAGTCCCTGCCCTGGTTGTATTGTTTCTCAAGAGGAGGCTAGGAAATCCTCAAGATAATACTCTGGGCTGGCTGTAATGAACCTACAAAATATTCCCAGAGGTGTCCGATTCTTACGGACTAAAAATCCTTTCCCCTCTGTCCTTCGCTAATATATCATGAGACCGCCCATGCATGAGATGTCTCTGATTATCTTGGAATCTATTAATACATCACTACCTCTTGAAGCTTTCTCAATTGAGATCACTGATCGCTAGCCGGAAGGTTATCCTTGTTTTCATATAATATATAGGGAATTGACGCTAGAGTCTCTTGTGACAGATAAGTCCAATAAAATCCAATGTACAAACTTAACTTATAATGAGACGACTGGTGGGCGGGCTTCTATAAGTGACAGTGCTATAAACTACGGCTTACTGAGGAAATACAAAACATTCGTAGTCCAATCCACATATAATCTCATTTGCGATACATTCGTAACTTTGATATTTATTTGTTTAATTACTAACATAATGATGTGACTTTATGCTTGGGCCAGCATTATTTTCTGATATATGAATTTGTAATTAGGCTCGTTTTGTAGATCTTTCTATTGAATCGGTCATATCAGGCTAATCAAATAATCACTTAGCATATGAAAGTGTACGAATGCTACTTGTTATGATGACGTGGCCACATTTCGCCCATCTTTACTTGAATCTTTGTATTTCCTCTAGAATAAATTAATACTCGTACTTGCAATGTGTTTCACGGATATCCCACAAAACATTTCATACATTTCAATAAGGTTTATGTTGTTTAATCATTTTAAGATAGTGCGTATTTTGAGGGACATCTAGTCTGTTTACATACTTGACTTATTAACTAGGTCCTATATCTAGTTGGCCGTTTTACCGGCCTATCACCATTCAAATAGTGGATCATTCGATCCTGATATGTATGTGATCTCAGTTGATATATTAAATATATATTAAAATTTCTCAAATTAATGTACGTCAAATGAAACTTATATACTAGATAACGACTTATATCATCAACTGGCTACAACATCAATTTTGAATCCATGACACTTGTATCTACCAAAAATGATTTTGTGGTCAGCAGATGGTATACAAATCAAATCCAACCCTCAGAATGATACAGAGATCTACTGAAAATTTAGATCGGAAAACCATCAATTTTCGAAAACTGTGTACCATTCCAAGGATGCTTAGACATCTGAACAAAAATTGTCTTTAATATGATTTTATGTTACAAGTATGTATACTAGAATTGACAAATTGTCGAATTAGATGAAAATTCACAACCAAACCGTATAACACATCTATCGATTTTTTCGTAGCATAATTTTACGGAAAAGCACTTGTTAGTTAAATGCATTTTTTAAGTTTCTTAAGCATATCAAGGCAACCAATATCTACTACATGCTGTATTACGCGTATGTTCGATTTCAATTTTGTTGTTGTCTTGCATCGTTTTTTGCACTATGATACAGTTTTGGGTGGTAGCATATAAGCTACCAGTTGTTACAGTTGACTAGAGAAAATTGCCTTAACGCCCTACTACTGTACTAGAAGTGAGACTATGAAGCATTACCGGTTAACTAAATGCAATACTCTGGTGTTTTTACCCGAAAATCATACTAAATACAATTTTTCATGTGTTATGGGCGACATTTTTTGAATTGCACACATGCTCGCTCTGGCTAAATGTTTGGAAGGCAATTTTCCTAATAAATCAATATCCAAAAATACGTGCAGTAGAAAGTGCCCATATGCTGATATGTTTTCGACAGTCTTTCAGTTACTTAGATATGTTTATCAATCAGAATCTTTGCAAAGTGATATTGGTTTTTTCTCAATCTAGGCATACGATTTTACAGCTCCTATTCTAAAAACAACAAGGAGACCTTACACCCTTCAGGTTACCGATTTCGCAGCAGGTCTATGTTTTGAATGAGATCTGCTAGTGTCAGTCTCGCCATTTGTCAAAGTTTCAAAAACGCTAAATTACGAACATTGTTATGTCAAAATAGGCAGCTTGCAAGGTTTTTATGTAAGGTGATTTTACAAAAGTATTCATTTGTCAACACAATTTAATTCTGGATGATAATTGTCATAAAAGCAAAGCATAGACTCAACTATGATAGCATAAAGTACAACATATCAGAAACGTTTGAACAACCACAAGGTGTTTGCAACTTATCAAAGGGGAAACACACTTCATTATAATAATAATAATGGGTCTTTATTAAGGGATACATTACATTCATATAATGTTCCTTAAAAGGCAGTGTCTAGAAAACATCTACCCTACTGAACCTTTAATGACACATATTGAAAAAAAACTCTTTGGACAGGAAGTTTCGCTGCAAAACCATGCGTACTTAATTATTTTCTGAAAAATTGATGGTGCTTATTGAAGATGGATTAAAGATTGAAGTCGTATGGAATCTTCACGAGATGAGATTTCGTGTTTTTGTGCAACTAAAGATGGACAGTTTTGAATTTTTTTAAAACAGTTTTTGATTTGCCGTTGAAAGTAAACATCGCATGGTTGACAAATTGTAGTGCATTTCGGAGGAACAATAATTATTACAGTACACTTTGTCAATTCTTCCATTCAAGCATTTTTTAAACTTGGAAAAATACTGTGACTGACCCTTTCGAGAGAAATATCTGCCTTATTTTCAAATTGTACACCTTAGGGCTTTAAGACTATACTAAACGACCAAGTCCCTAACAACGCATAGAGCAAAATGCGGCAAAATCAGTGGACTCGAAGGGTGTAAGGTCGCCTTGTAAAAATAAAAACACAAGAAAAAGTTTCGACAGTTTTGATCTCCCCACAAAACAAATATTCAAAGTAGGTTAGATTACCAATTAATGAAGTATCTTTTGTTTCTTCAAGAAGATATACGCTGCGATAAAACTCCACTTCATATTTCAGATAGAGCAGACGTAGCAGCATATCCGCACCACAAAATACTGAAATATCTTCAGGATAAACGTATTTATTTTCACAGTCAACATTTTGTCCATCCGAGCTACTTGGCTCTCCAGCTCGTATGATTAATTTGACTTAAGATGGAGGAGGGTAAGCCTCTCATTAATCTGAGTTCCGTGTTGACTACTATATCACCCGTTTGATGTAACTGATAAAAGTGTTTTTGAGGTGCTTTTAATGGCCGCTTATACCCTTAATCAGTCAAAAACCGCCGCCCAAATAATTATGTGGGACTAATAATCTACGCCATAGCGTACTTATATCGTAATAGTAGAATACATCTCTTGATATGTATGTACAGCAGGAGGAACGATGAGTAGATAATGCTATTTACATTAATACACAGCAGAATATTGAAGAATTACTAACATATACAATATACAGTCTAAATTGCATTGTCGAATAAAGCTCCGGATGCTTTGTAATTTCAGTTCACCGCCTGATCTCATCTTTGATAAACTCTAAAATCGGATACTTGAAGTGGGCAAAGCTATTCCAGACTTAAATCGATACTACTTACTCCTATAGGTTAGAGGAATAGAATAATACCGACATCATAGATACCTCGAACATCCCAGAATGATCGACTAAATATGTAAAACCTCGAGACCAAAGGCCAATAGCTCATTTCGTAGTTTAGATACGTCACAGGAGGAGTATGCTTATCCAGTCATTTGGAAAGGATTTCCGCCACTACTGGGGATGCTACCAACACTGACAATAGGCTGTTGAAACGGAATGAAAAGAGCAGATGCTTGGGAACTGCTACTCCAACGATGGCAAGAAGCTTGGGACAACTGAGAAGGGTCGCTGGACGTGGCGTTTCATCAGGAACATGGAGCGGTAGGTGACCAGAGAGTGGGAGGAGGTCGACTTCTATATCACGCAGTTTCTCTCGGGGTACGGATGTTTGAGTCCTATTTCCATGGTTTTCATTTCACAGAAGATGTCAGCACTGTTGCATTCCGGATAACGCATTCCACACGTTTTTTGGATGGAACGTAACAACTGCCATAATCGGCTGGTGGCCCAAGGTTCGCCCGGACAGCATCGTCCAGCTGATGCTGCCCTCCCAAGCAAACTGGAATGCCGTGGCTTCGTTTGTTGGCACCGTCCTCGACAGCAAAATATCAGCAAGACTTCACACGCTGAGCACCGCAGTAGCCCGAACTCCTAATCCCCATGTTTATGGGGGAGGGGAGATGTAGGGCAAGAAGATCGAATAATGGACTGAACAAAGAAGAAAAGACAGCTCCCAACTTGAAGATATGTCCAAAAAAGACAGTTCCGGGAAAGGGACGGTTCGTTGGTCTCACTCGCTCCAGGCTGTTGTAGGGGGCCTGGTTAGCTAAGTGTTTAGAGCGTCGAGCTACTACTAGACCGAACCTAGGCTACCGGATTCGAATCTTCGCTGCGGGAGTTAATTAAGAGCCATGGGTGTTGTGTTGCGTGTTGGTGGCTTTAGGAGTAGTAGATTGTTGGTACTAAGGAGTCGACAAAAATGGTCAAAGGTAGCTTAGTCGCCAGGCTTGGCCTTCCCATCACTACTGCACTACTGACAGGCTGTGGTTCTCAGCTCTCAAGCATCCATCCAATGCACTTCCCGAGCAGGTTGAAAGATGGAATATGGGAGAGGCTGTAAAGTTGTGAGATGACTTCAATTTGAGAAATTTATTTTTATCTTCATACAACCTCAACGCACTTTACCAACTCAAACATGTTTGCTTCAATGAGCTACTTCAGCACAATAGATGCCATACTTTCGTGTATTAATAGTGATGCAAAGGTAACTAAGACTGTTTGTGAAATTTCTCCAAACAGCTATGCGGTTGGACTTGTAGAGGTAAACATTGTTGAGAGGTTTGATTAGCCCATGTACACCATCTGCTGTGGAAACTGGAGTATGGCTGAGCGATAGCAGTAATTTGGAGGCGAGATGACTGTACTTACCGAATGTAGAGATAAATCTCTGTTTTCTTGTAGGAACCTCTAAGTCTTCTAATTATATCCGACCATTCCTTTATGATTTTGTCATGTCGAACATTGGGCTACAATATTTGTTTGTTTATGCTCTTACGAGGTGTCCGAGAGGGCCGGAGAGAATAGAGAAGCCGCCAGTAAGGACACAGACGAATTTGAAGATAATTTTCAAAAATGTGCTTGGACACCTAGCGACGAGAATTGTGATATTTCCTTCCAAAACGATTGAGAATGATTGTTATTCACCAGTTCCGATTATACCTAGTTATTTTTCGAAACTTCTGCCATCTTCAACAGTCTGCGTAGAATTGAAGATATTCGCAAATAAAGTATTTGAATTAATCCTCTAGGTCCTGATCCCCAGATCATCGCTCTGAACTCACTCACGTCTGCTTCACGACGTTCTATGAGCTATACAAATCTATTTTCAAGGTGCAGTAGATGTAGATAAACACTATTGCTAGGGGGTTGAGGTCAGACTTGCCAGAGCCGTATGGAGTGCTCAGGCCATGCGGTGTTTACGAAAATCTATCACTGATTAGAGTGATACATAATGTTTCTTTCGAATGACCATAGATGTTTGCTCAAATTGTGCGCATGTTTGTAAAAGCCTATGGATAGTTTGGTTGCACTGAGCTGGGTCAGCCCTGTCCTTTTGATTATCGGGGGCGTGCTTTTACGGCAATCGTTGCCAACTGGCTAATCGGAGCACTGGATCTACGCACTAGTCTACTGAAGTTTTTAATGACTGCACATCGAAAATGAAATTGGCATATCTGCTAACGATAGTTGTGGGGTGTCGATAGGTGCTTCAGGGAGACGACCCTATTGTAGCCCAGTCAGCGTGTATTCACTTTTCACCATACCCACATGGAAGAGAATCGCATACTTTCTATACTATTCAATTATTTGGCCTATTAGTGCTTTCTACGTTATAAGGTTTACCCATAACTGAAATTTATATCGATAAGGCTAGTCTTCATTATTACAGAGACTTGTATAATGAAATCACCATACTATAACTGTGTCGACATTGGTACGGTACAGAGGCAAAAATAACTCGTCGTCGATGACAGAAGTATGCACTATGAGTTTGATGTTATATTGCAAGTCTATTTAGCGAATAATAATATTAGAATTGCTTATAGTACAGATAGATACTGCAAGCTAGTGTCATGATGCCAGCAGATGATTTGAACTGACTCAACAATTACTTTGTTCCGGCAATTCAAGGACTGGAAATGCTCAGCGTCGCATCAATAAAATGTTTCTGCTATTACACTGATTACCAGTACTTGAGGTATATTTAGCTTCACGATCAACATTCCCTTTGAATAAGCATCCAGAGCTCTCATTCCTAATGCAAGGCATTACCTACTTAGAACCCTTGCCGGAATGGATTGCCACCAGTCGGTGCCGGTGCTGGCGCTTGAGGTCTGAACGGGTTCGCCGCTTGAGGCTGCTGAGGAAGCACTCTTCCCTGAGGCCTCTGTTGCGACTGAGGCGCTTGTTGGAATTCTGTCTCCTGGTATCCGCTCTGCTGGTAGTAACTGTCTTGTTGTTGTTGGTATCCACCTGCAACCAATGAAGCAATTGTTATTTCATGAAATCCAAAGCTAAATAGTAATACTGATTGCACCACTCTATTGAAATGGAGACTTTTGGATTGAATTCTTTGAAAACGATATCTTGTATGACATCAACAGGAAAAAGAAAAAGTTAAGGGGGTAGCCAGATGAAGCTGCATGTTGCATGGATATTAACTTTGCAGTCGATGATGTTATGAGACATGAAAACTGGATGATGAACTATTAAGGTTCCTTCACACTGACGAGATACAGCGATAGCGTCAGCGTTAAAAAACGCACTTCACATCATCGCGAGATATTCTCAAACGTTTTTTGATTTCTTATACAATATGTCTTCTGATGAAGAAGAACTATTATTATTATTGGCCTTAGCAGAAGATTAAAGGCGAAAAGGGTAAGTATTTTGATGATAATCATTAGTTAATAATAATTAATAATTGTGTTTAAGGAAAAAGAAGAAATGGATACATGATATTAATAAATTAAGAAGGATACATGGAGAATATTATACTTCAATGTCCGAGTTACGTAGAGATCTGCAGCGTTCTTACCTATACCTTCGAATGACTCCCGATTGTTTTGATGAAATCTTAAATTTAATGTGATACCATCCTTATCTTTTTTCCTGCATTTTTTCTGGTCTTCGTGACTTAAATCGTACAATATTGGGTAATGCTCAACATGTTTAATTAATTTGTCCGTTATGGCGATATGGCGATATGCGATACGAACCACGTCAGCGTTTCTGAAATGAAACGCAGTCAAGGCGATAAACCGCGGGCCACCCCACCGCTCTGGTGTGATCGGTGTTATTTACCGCTCTGAAAACTGAACACGCATGAACAGCGGTGCGTTTATCGCCATCGCCTTACCGCCTCGGTGTGGGGGATCCTTTATGCTCCCTAGTAAATGGTGTAAGTATATTGGTTGGTCAACAGTCTGACTAACAACCACAATGATAACGATACAGTAGCGTTTCTAAAATGAAACGCTGTCAAGGCGATACACCGCGGGCCACCCTAGCGCGCTGGTGTGATCGGTGTTATTTACCACTCTTAAAACTGAACACGCATGAACAGCGGTGCCTTTATCGCTATCGCCTTACCGCGTCGGTGTGGTCGATCCCTTATACTCCCTAGTAGATGACGTCAGCAATCTGACCAACAACCACAATGATAACGATACAGCAGCGTTTCTAACACGAAACGCTGTCAAGGCGATAAACCGCGGGCCATCCTAGCGCGCTGGTGTGATCGGTGTTATTTACCACTCTTAAAACTGAACACGCATGAACAGCGGTGCCTTTATCGCTATCGCCTTACCGCGTCGGTGTGGTCGATCCCTTATACTCCCTAGTAAATGACGTCAGCAATCTGACCAACAACCACAATGATAACGATACAGCAGCGTTTCTAACACGAAACGCTGTCAAGGCGATAAGCCGCGGCCACCCTACCGCGCTGATGTGATCAGTGTTATTTACCGCTCTGAAAACTGAACACGCATGAACAGCGGTGCGTTTATCGCTATCGCCTTACCGCGTCGGTCTGGGGGAACCCTTATACTCCCTAGTAAATGATATAAGTATGCTGGTTGGTCAACAATCTGACGAACAACCCTAATTATAACGATAAAACAGCGTTTCTAAAATGAAACGCTGTCAACACGATAAACCGCAGCCACCCCACCGCGCTGGTGTGATCGGTATTATTTACCACTCTTAAAACTGAACATGCATGAACAGCGGTGCGTTTATCGCTATCGCCTTAACGGGTCGGTGTGGTCGATCCCTTATACTCCCTAGTAAATGACGTCATCCATCTGACCAACAACCACAATGATAACGATACAGCAGCGTTTCTAACACGAAACGCTGTCAAGGCGATAAACCGCGGCCACCCTACCGCGCTGATGTGATCGGTGTTATTTACCGCTCTGAAAACTGAACACGCATGAACAGCGGTGCGTTTATCGCTATCGCCTTACCGGGTCGGTCTGGGGGAACCCTTATACTCCCTAGTAAATGATGTAAGTATGCTGGTTGGTCAACAATCTGACGAACAACCATGATTTTAACGATGAAGCAGCGTTTCTAAAATGAAACGCTGTCAACACGATAAACCGCGGCCACCCTACCGCGCTGGTGTGATCGGTGTTATTTACCGTTCTGGAAACTGAACACGCATGAACAGCGGTGCGTTTATCGCTATCGCCTTACCGCGTAGGTGTGGGGAATCCCTTATACTCCCTAGTAAATGATGTAAGTATGTTGGTTGGAAAACAATCTGACGAACAACCATAATTGTAACGATAAAGCAGCGTTTCTAAAATGAAACGCAGTCAAGGCGATAAACCGCGGGCCACCCCACCGCGCTGGTGTGATCGGTATTATTTACCGCTCTGAAAACTAAACACGATAGGATAGCGGTGCGTTTATCGCCGTCGCCTTACCGCATCGCTGTGAGGGATCCCTTATACTCCCTAGTAAATGATGTAAGTATGTTGGTTCAACAATCTTACTAACAACCACAATTGTAACGATAAAGCAGCGTTTCTAAAATGAAACGCTGTCAAGACGATAAACCGCAGGCCACCCCACCGCGCTGGTGTGATCGGTATTATTTACCGCTCTGAAAACTAAACACGCATGGATAGCGGTGCGTTTATCGCCATCGCCTTACCGCGTCGGTGTGGGGGATCCTTTATACTCCCCAGTAAATGGTGGTAGATGTAATGGTCAACAATCTGATCAACAAATACAATGATAACGATGCAAAATTTCGTTCCACGCTATAGCAATGAATGTGGTTGCTCTTTGTAGCAATCTTTGTTTCTAGCTCTAGAGCCGGTTCAGGGTTCAAGAATCGTCTCTTGCTACGCATTTCTAGCATTTCATTACCATAAAGGGTATTATTATGGTGTGATTTTGCACAACGCACAGTTCTTGTGGAATAAGCAATTTTTCGCAGTATTTGTAATGCGTCCATACAAAAAAGTCTCCAGATAGCCGATATATTAGGTTTGCTAAAAAAAATCTGAGCTGTCAAATACAGCACTACCTCCAACAGGTGATTAGGCGAAACAATATGATATATCAGATGCCATGTAGGTCAATTAATTTATTTGTTTATGGATCGGAATTGCAAAATATCGACACACTCCTGTAGCAATAACGATTGATACAAACTGATGATACTAACAAACTTGTGTGCCTGAATTGAACGATGACAACTTCAAATAGATAATAAGTCGTTTCTTTCTTTTTGCTTTATTTTTACGCAGCTATTAAGCCGTATATTGGCCTTGTTATTTCATGCGTATTTGTTTCTAAACAGGAAATTCCAACTTTCAGAACATTTTGTGTGATATAAAGGCGCAGGGACCCACAGCAGACATCTGATCCCCTGCTATAACGTCATCTAGAAGTAGAGCAAGATCGAACAATATTTCAAGGCACATATTGTTTCGATCGCTACCTAACCATCAGTGCAGATATGTTTCCTAGGATCGTATTTATCCTGGCCACGATATATGCAGGACAAAATCGTTCCTTCCCATCCATCTGCAATTCTTCTCTTGTAAATTCGCGGTCAAAAGGACACTTGGAAATAATGGTATCAACTAGATGACAGCAATGTGATTGTCAGGATAATAAAGCACAACAAAGACGAAACGTGATTACCCACACCTCCCCCTTCATCAGAAGACTTGCAGTGTGGATGATGATAATGTACCCAGAGATCCGACATTTTGATGGAGATCGGCAATACGCAATTTGAAGGTACTCACCGGTGTTATTTCCCAACTGTGTCTCCTCTTGCTGCTGCTTGTACTCCAAATGGTTCTGAATATCACCCATCACAGGCTTCTGTTCCTGCATCGAATACGTCTGGTACTCCTTGTTAGGTGGATCTGCCATCAAGATGTTAGCCTCGTTCTCGAAGGGCTTGAAGTCGTAGATGTGCCGCAGATACATCAGCACTGGGGCGTAACCCAAGTTCATAAAGGCTATACCGACGTTGAGAGCCGTGAAGCCTATGGCTTCCACGACGCCTCCAGCGATGATGGGGCCCACGGCGTAAGCCACGGAGTACGATATGTCTGCGATGGCGTAGATGCTGCCGTAGACGGACACGTAGCGTACGTCCACCAGGTATCCCAAGGTGGGTAAAAGCGCCGTGTCGATGAGCGCGATTCCGAAGCAGATGCCGCAGATAGGGACCATCAGGAAGATGTACGAATTGGCGAAAGGGATGATGAAACAGCAGAGACCCTCCAGTGCCAAACCGCCTGCCGCCATGATCCATTGATACTGGGGGTACTTTTTGGCCATCTTTACGGTGATTATGACGCCGAAGACGTGGGGGAAAAACGCTGGCAGCCAGATGATGCCCACCTGAAAATAAAAAAGTTCTGTTATTCTGCATAGGTGAAAAATAAATTAATATACTGCCTAATAACGTCTTTCAATATGTAAAATGACCAAAGGGAAAGAAGGGCATTCGATTGTTTACATAATGGCCTATTGCTCAGCAAGCTGCATTATCCAGGTTTTACAGAGTGAAAGTGGGCAATGCTGTTTCAAATGAACGAATTTGTTTAAAAGGAATTCCGCAAAGTTCCAGCCTTGAACCCATTTTGTTTATACAGGGTGTCCGCAAAGTTGGGGTTTTCCTTTACACGACGTGTAGATCTTGAAACCATAAGCAATTTTTCTTAGTACCATATACACCAATGTCTCAAGGGAACCGAGATAAAGGGCTCTGCAACATCAAAAATATCTTAATACCGTCCTGTAGCCGCGACATCACGGAGTGGTACAATGTCACTGGCTCAACCCGACGACAGAACACGTCCAGCGTGTACAAGCCCTTCAACCTGACGATTTTCCAGCAAGAGTGCGGTTTTGTGAGTGGTTGTTGCATCAACATGACAATAATTCGGACTTTTTGAAGTGCATATTGGTGACAGACGAATCTACATTCACGCGTAATGGGGTGAATAACTTTCGCAACACTCATGTTTGGTCAGTGGAAAATCCGCACGCTGTCCATCGGGCACATTTTCGGTGAATGTTTGGGCTGGCATGGTGCGTCTGCTCGGTAGCGCATCAGCTGATTTCATTTTCTGTTGGAGCGGTATGATTTCGGGCAGAGACGTACTTAGCCCTTCTCGTCAACTGGAGAGTGAGTACTTTTTCCTTTATTTTTTTTAATTGGTCGCCCTCGTATCACTACGCATTACCTTTGTTATTTCAAGGGTAGCTGTTTCTGAAAAGGAAAACCTCAACTTTGCGGACACCCTGTATTTGTCAGACTTAGCTATACATTTTTATGCAGAAGATCCGCAACTGTATCTGTACCTGACCGGCACGGGTATTATGTATAAAAACCTATAAAACGTCAAAAAAAACCCATAAGATGTCATCTTGCAGACTAGGTAGTTTTTAGGGTGCAAACAGCCATTCCACGTTGTGAGCGCGATCCAAAGCGTCCATCTGTAGAGCAATGGCTCAACTACAGTACACGCATTGTTGGTTGCATATGTTTGGTGAAGCCGAGTGGTCTATAG
Organism: Acanthoscelides obtectus; assembly: GCA_963669975.1. Classification (NCBI taxonomy): domain Eukaryota; kingdom Metazoa; phylum Arthropoda; class Insecta; order Coleoptera; family Chrysomelidae; genus Acanthoscelides; species Acanthoscelides obtectus. Next base: position 73,181,513 of record CAVLJG010000008.1, on the reverse strand, counting down.
TCTGAGTCTCTGAGAAGAAAGTTGGTTATTTGGCTGAATAGCAAGATCGCATCACGATGATTGTGTGTATTGGTCTGCATTCGTATAAAATGAGTGCTTTTTGCTGTGTGAGAAAATCATTACTAAATATGCTGTCAATGAAGTATATCTATTAGCTGTGCCCGACGGGTTATTTATATGTTGTCCTTTCGGAATATAGGCTATGTTCAAAGTTATCAATTTCTTCGATTTCTTACGTTATTTGTGTTGCCAAAAACTTTGAGGAGAATTACGGAAAATTACCACCGCGCCCGCGTTGTATGTAACTACAGTTAGCATGTATATGACTTGTAATTCGACAGTGTAAAGTGTAATTATTTCTTATCTCTCTCAGTTTTGAAATTCAGCAAATTTGCATATGTTATATCCAGAATGGATAAGAAATAGTGGATGCGCAACTAATTTCTAGCTTCGAATCTCAAGTAAATGTATTTGAGACCAGAATGCAATGGAATTATCATCAACACATATTATTAGCACACAAATCCTCACAATGCCGTTACCTCCAGTAATGCCATCTCCGAAGCAGATTTTACATCACATCATAGCGAAGCATTGATAACTGAAGATTCATGACGTTTAGGCAACACATACAACTACAAAACGAGCTTAGAAAAGTATCCATCAGCTAGTGCTAAGTTAAAATCTTGTCGAAAAATCTACATAATGTCAAAAAAAAATAGTATAATGTCAAAAAACATCGATATAACGTCACTTTTCAAGATACGTAATACCGGCTTCTCTCTTTGGTTTTTCCGACAGACATGATACAAATGTACGTAGCACTGGGGACAACGGATTCGATGAGAATGATATCATTAGTGGTTATTAACGTACTCTTGATTCCGCTTCGTTGTACATCTGGATCCAACAACATAGCCAGAAAGATCATGGAAGATCTGTCTTGTTCGGTGGAAAGGATCAAAGCACCAAAGAACTAAACAAGAAATTCTGCCTCGCCATACTCACAAGGGATGAACAGACGAGTGGAGAGGAGGCAGGATACAGTGGAGCAGAAATTATAAAGGTCTTGGAAAATCTCGTGAGAGTTAAGTTATTGAATGAGAATTTTGTGCTACAATGACAAAAATCAACGGTCTAACTTGCCTGCCCTGAAATCTAGTCATACGTGAGAAATTCCGCGATATGGTATATTTTAACTGATTTGCGTTAATCGTGTGAACGGTTACAGTCTTCCATGCAAATACCTTACTATTCTTGAGCTTAGCCAGCCGATCTCTCCTCTCACTACCCACTATATTCGTGGTCACTTTTTTAGAATCAGCTGAGAGCTGGAGAGCAACTATGCATTTCTGGACTATAGTTGATTTCACCGTCGGCAACACCGCCGGTAGGGATCAGAAAAGTATCGGTTAGTACTCCTCAGAACAATTAGGAATATTGTGAATTGAGAAAGGTATGGAAAGACATGACCGAAAACATAAATGATTGAAAATATAATAATTATCAATCGGCGTGGCAGTACGTGCATGGAAGATATTTTTCAATAGACAAGCCAGAATTCACATGTGCTCACCTTCCAGTTTTCTTTGGTGATATTGTCCTCCATCCACAACGTAATGGTGGGTTCTAGAAAGGCGAGCGCGACGTTGGACATCATGAGCGCGCCCGCGCAGACGGCGATGTACTTGTCCATGAATAGCTTCCAGATGGGCACCGAAGGCGGCCTGGCCATCTGCGATTCCTTCATTTGCTCCTTGATGGGCTTCATCACCAGCAACAGCATGAAGCCATCCATCAACGAGATGAAGGCCAGGATGAGGAACGGCATCTCCTTGCCGGCGAACTGGTAGAGCGCGCCGCCGAAAGGTGGCGCCACTAGGCAACCGAAGCTGATGAAGGCTAAGGCGATGCCCAGGGCTTTCGAACGCTCGTTTTCCTCCGTAAAGCTGTAACAATGGAAACATGGGTTTTACAAAATTTGTGTAGAATATAGACTAACATAATTAGATTATTATTTATTTTACTACTGATTATTTATTACTTATTTAATATTATTTTAACCCAACTCATTACTAGTAATTTTCAAAAAGGCTTCTCGTATACTACCCCAACATAGTCTGCATGTGACTATTTTTTGATAACTTCGAAGAATTTGAAGTGAGAAGCTTTTTGTCCAAATGAAATCACATAAGGAGAAATTACTCTTTACTGACGTGTCGGTCACCTTGATGGACTTTTTTCTCGTGCTGGCCGAAACGTGAATAGCAACGTCCACATACAGGATAAGTTTGAGATGTAACATTAAATTTGGAGCTGTTATGGATTTTTTACCTTTTTCTTCATTTTTATTTAAAAGTAAGCAAATCAGGTACGGGGTATAAATACATGACTCAAAATGAGTGCAAGAAGCAATATTTGTACGGATAATTACTGAGTAACGTAAAAGTAGAAAAGCGTTAAATAATTCTCTGTTTGAAAGCTTATTCATACTTTAAAAAATATGCGGAATCTAGTAATCGGCCAAAGATGATAATCCGCATTTAACGGTTCTTTCAAAAATTACAGCAGAAATTGTTTGACGAGATTAGTATCCAATTCATAGATAGGTATGGAAAGGCACATGATCCTAGATGACGCCACTAAAACCTCCGACATTCTTGGATTAATTTATTGGATGGCAGTGTAATTTCAAAGATTTCTTGTTAATTCTTGTAATGTGTCGAATGAATCACAAATACCCTGATTCCTGATATGTTGGAACCTTTAACAGCCTCACTGCTGAGTATGTGAAAATGTTGAGGGAGTTCTTGGCACCGATGCTACTGGGATTTGCTGGCTATAATCGTAACACATGGCTTCAACAAGATGGAGTCACGTGTCAAACATCCAACGAGTCCCTGTCGGTGGTCAAAGAAATGTTTCCGGAAAAGCTCATTTCCAGACGAGGCGACATCCCGTAGCCACCCAGAACTCCAGATCTATTCCCACCAGGCTTTTTCTATGGGGTTATTTAAAGAAAATAAACCAAGTACACTCCGTCAACTAAAAGGAAACATCAACGAAGAGATGTCGGCGATCTCGCAGTCTTTATGCCGACGAGTATTCGAAAATTTCGGTACACGTTTAGAAGTGTGCAAAAATCTTAACGGTGGTCATTTAGATGATATAATTTTCAAGAAATGAATTAAAACTAATTAGCTTTCTTGTGAATAAGCAATTTTTAAAATATGTCAAATGTTTTTTTTTTCACACGATTTTTTCAAATGTCAACTAATTCATGGCCCAATCCTGTATAAAGATAACATTGCACTTGAAGTTTTTTATCCGGGAATGAAACAGTTTTTATTGGATGACATTGTAATTTCGAAGATATTTTGTTAATTCATTTAGATGTGCCGGTCATTTGTAATATTGCTCTCCTGAGCTAAGCCAGAATTTCTAAACAAAAACCCTCAAGAAGTTCTAACGGCTGTTGCTGAGGTATCTATAAAGATAACATCGCTCCAATGTTTGTGGGTGCGGTGAATTTTGCAACATGCTTCCCGTCGTTGCCGACGATGCGAGGTAGTACAAGATGGGGACGGTATTTGGCGATAAACTGTCCTCATTGCTATTGCCATTTCGACAGCATTAAACCACTGGCTCGCAAGTGCCCTTGCTGTGGAAAATCGATCTCTAAGTGCTAGTTGCCCCACATAACGATCCTGTCGCTCTGTAGTCTGTCTTTGTTGTCCAATACTAATTTGCCGATTTCAACCTTCTTGGAACCACGCTCGACAACATCTCATTATAGTAGCTTCGTTTCAAATCACCCGATTGGCGATTTTTCTAAAAGAAGATCCGGCTTCACATAATTCGATTATCTGACCCCTCTCAAACCCAGAAAGTTGGGTGAAATTGGCGTGACTGCGAACTATATACATGATAATGCAATGAAACAAATGGAACCAACACAGAAAAATCACTGAATATTAAGTAAACATGTTCATATTGTTCGGATCCTGATATGACAAAAAAACCCTTTACAAAAAAGTACGGCTCGGAATGCCTTCAACATTTTATCAGGGTATCCTTCCGTGATAGCAAATATGTTTACAAGTTTTTGCCAAAATTCAAGAAATAATTCTGGGTGTTGCGTTTTATATGCCACTTTGTATATATATGTAGTCAACGCCAAACAAAGTGGCGTGCACGTCATCACGATAAAAATTCCCCGACCTAATGCCTAGGTTTCTATCACAAACAATTGCTCTATTGCAGTTTCATATTAATGTGATATATAAATTGTAAAATGATCATTACTCTCTTATTATGGTTAATAGTCATATAAACATTGTTATTAAAATATCACATAAGTTGCTTTCTGATAAATTTAGACGCATTATGCGAAATAAAATGTTTTGCAAACGCTCCAATCACTTATCGACATGTAAACGCACTAAACCGATTTCGCAGCGTTGACACATTGCCACCTTGAAACTTATTTAAACTGGGAACTGACATTTGTATTAATTTTGACACTGAATCAATTTGTGGCATTTCAAATCTTTATAAATCCTTTGGCCCCGCATACTGTAAATCAACAACTGTTTGTTTCAAAACAAAATTATTCATTTTACGAGTAGATAAAGGCAATTTTGGTATATAAAGATGCCCAAACAGTTAAATAGTCGGTGTAAGGAACTCGTGGCCTCGTTAATGCACTACTTTGAGCAAGAAAGGGACAACAACGGGCCTTTGTTGCCTTTAAATGCTGTTCAAGAGGTAGGTTACTAATAATTATATGTAATGTATATTAATAATAGTGAAATTTTATTTCATTTTTTGTAGCGTGTTGCTGCTGCTTTAAAAATTAGTTTAAGGACAGTTAGTCGTATTTCCGAGGGTGTGAAAAGTGATGCAAATTTAGAATCGCCCAAGAAAAAGCGGAGTTATATTAAACGTGTAACCAACACAGCGACATTGGATACAAGTGCCATTCGAGAAGTGATCTATAATATGTATCACAAAAGTAAGATCTTATTATAATAACTTATCAGAAATTTGCATTAATTTGTTAACTAAATTATAATGTCATATTACACATGGTTTCAGAAGAACAAGTTACGATACAAACTTTATGGTCTCGATTAAGAGATAGGGCATTATTTGATGGTAGTGCCACGTCTTTAAGGCGGTTGCTTAGAGATCTTGGATTTAAGTGGCTTAAGGACAATCCGCGACGAGGGCTCATGGAACTACCAAGTATAGCTTTGAAAAGGGTGGAATTTCTAAGGCAATACAATCAAGCCAAGGTTGAGGCCTTATACCAGTTTGTCTTCCTCGATGAAACTTGGATATTTCAAAATGGGACCATAGGTCGCTCTTGGCAAAATGGAAACCAAAAAAGCGTGAAAGCTATTAAAACAGATGGTAAAAGGTATGTACTTTTACACAATTTGCACTATAAAATTTAAAACTAATATATTTTAGATACATTATATTACATGCTGGAAATGAAAATGGGTTTATTGAGGGTAGTGAAGCGATATTTTCTTCGAAAACAAAATTGAGCGATTACCATGGAGAGATGAACCAGGAAAATTTATGGAAATGGTTTCAACATCAGTTATTAGAAAAATTGGAGAGTCCATCTATGATTATACTGGATAACGCCCCTTATCACAGCATGATATTGAACAAAGTGCCCAACAATGCATGGACAAAAAAAATATCCAAGACTGGTTGACAAATCAAAACATACCATTTTTAAACACAATGTTTAAAACAGAGCTATTGAGTATTGTTGCTCGGTACATAATGCTTCTTAATTATATATATTTTGGTCGACAGTTTATATTTCTTTTGTTTATTCCTATTCTTAAAATAACTGCTTTTTTAGAAACAAACCACCTAAAATATACGTGATTGATGAATTGGCGGAACAACATGGGCACAAAGTTCTTCGTCTGCCTCCTTACCATTGTATATTTAACCCTATTGAGTTAATTTGGGGCATATCAAAAGGTTACTATAACAGACATATTGGTAGAGATGGTAACAGTGAAAAAGACTGTTTGGATATGTGGAACGAGGCTCTACAAACGGTTACCCCAGACATGTGGAAAAATAGTGTTCGACATACTGAGCAAGAAATTTTTAAATGGTATGAAAGAGAACGAATTTTTGATCGACCAGACATCGAACCTTTAATAATCAACTTTGAGAGTGATGAAGATTCAGATTCAGACAGCGCTGAAGAAAGAAACTCCGACTAACTTTATTGTACAGAAAAAGCTTACACCAGTAGCTTACCTAATTTTAGTATGCATTTTTCTGTATGAATTCTGTAAAATAAATACCATGCATAAAATTTGGAGGACCCCATTTGGATTTTTATTCAGTACCTTTAAGCTATCAATTAAATATGGTAGTTTCATAGTGTCATCTGATCAATAATTGTCATACTTAATGATTATGCAAGTACAGCTCTATAATTTTATTATACTATTATTTTTGTTCTCATTTGAGGTTAATATTGCTTATAAACCTAGATATGTAAATAATAAATTTTATTATTTTACAAAAAGTTTGGCAACAATGTAAATTTTTCAACACACCCACCTTGATGACGTGCACGCCACTTTGTTTGGCGTTGACTATATGTTCATAGTCTGTGTATTCCGTTAATGGCCTACAATTTTTTCTTTGTACAAGTATAGGAAGCTGTTGAGAGTATTCCGGCAGGTGAATTGTTAACAAAATTAACCTTTAACATCATAGATAAATCATAAAGTGGCATGTTGTGATAAACCGAAGATTATAGATGGTTGAAGGAACTACTACCAACTATCTATTATAAAAAAATACATTAGATAACAATGTATATTTTGGGAGAGTTGGAAAGTATCGGTTGTTATTATAGGAAGCACTGAAGGATGACACAGCTACAAAAATTATTGCGGCCCGGAAAATAAAAGGGGAATGACGTCACTACAGCTTATTTATATTTAAATATGTGTGAATAGAATTTTTATTTGAAGTGCAAAATATTCACTTTTGTCTCTTTCATGCTCTATTACTTTGAATGTGACTACTTACTAGTCAGTAGCAGGGCGGTAGCGAATGTAGATATTGAGTTTATAATGTGAATATCTATATGAAAAGATTCCCCTTACAGGGATATAAAAGTAACATATTACCATATTTTTGAGGTTTCCGAAGTAGTACCATACTTCTTTAGAGGTTTGTACCTACTTTGCTTTTGTCTTTCACTGCACACTATCATAAGCCGACGGGGAAGAGACATTATGAAGACCATAGGCATGAGGGCGAACAACGGTTTAAAGAGAGTCATAATATCAGAGAAATGACCAGAGGAAGCAGTCCTGAAGGAGGCAAGAATATCGCTATGAAACTGCCGAGGGGTCTGTGGAAAGAACTGGGGAATGAAGCCTAAACAAATGTTTTGGCTTTATACCATGGTTATTAGACCTATGATAACCAATGGATCTATAGCTTGGTGGGGCAAGACAGCACAAAGAACTGTCCAAGCCAAAGTGAGCCCCATACAAAGAGAAGCATGTATGTTGATCACTAGTGCCTAACGAACCACACCAACTGCAGTCATGGAGGTCCTTGCACATATACCTGGAAGGCGAGGCAAGAAGGACATCTTATAGACTACATCATGTGGCAAATGGTGTAAGGGACAATATCACTATCATGCTGGTAAACTTACAAAACCACCACAGTCTGGGAATGCCTTCAGATATAATATAAAAGATAAGAGGATATGTGACAATCCCATACAGGGATGAGTGGGAACAGCAAGTTAACCTGATAAGAAAAGATATCTGTGCATACACAGATGGCTCCAAGACCGAGGTAGGTGTTGGAGCAGGTATATTCGTGGCGAAGCTAAAGAATAAAAAATCTATTGGCATAGGAATGTGGGCATCGATCTTCCAGGCAGAGCTATATGCTATATAATTGGGTGCCAGAATGATCGCAAAATGTCTGAGACACAGAACTATAATTATATTACAGATAGTCAAGCCACACTTAAATCACTTGACTCCACCTACGCGACATCGAGATTAGTGTGGAATTGCAAAGAAGTTCTCGGTGGCATGAGGGAGGGAAATGAAGTACGACTCATATGGATACCAGGACACAGAGGTCTAGAGGTGAAACGAGACAGCTGACATTCTGGCAAAGAGTGAGGCTAGCACACCCTTCATATGGCCTGAGCCAGCGATTTTGATTGCATACAATACGGCTAAACAAATAGTCTCTGCAGAGATGGACAGAAAGATGCATCAATACTGGGAGGCATCACTCGTAGCAGGGTTAACCATGTAACCAAGCATGTAAGGCAACTATACCAATATTGACAAAGAAGGCTACGGCTGAACAGGAATAGCCACAAAGCTCTAGTAGTTAATTGCAAATTGCGTCACCACATGATCAGTCTAGGCATGCTGAGTGCAGACTATGCATGCAGGGAGAAGAAACGGTCAGGGATGTATTGCGCAGATGCGCAGGTACAACATACTTGGAGACGTAGTACTCCAAGCAGAAGACCTGAAGGATATTTATCCAAAAAGCTGATCGTCTTCCTCCGCAGGTCGGAGCTACTGGGGGAAATACAAATAGGTGTGACCCACAATAGACCAAACAGTTGCAGTGGAGGATCGTTATTGATGCACTCACAAGAAACCTAATCTAACCTAACCTACGTTAAGCTTGCGTTAAGCAAATGTTATACTAAGACAGTTGCGAAGGAAGAAATCTTATAATGAGGTACTGCGGCAACTATAGAGATGAATAAGGTTAGTAGAACCTCAAAAATCTTTCACGGGCAGATTGTTCCACTTCCCTGAAACAAAACTGCATTTGGCCGGCTGTGGTGCAGCTCCCCCACGTACAAAATTTGTGCTATAATGGAAACAGAAGCCTGGCAGGATCCTTTGGAGTCTGACGTGAGGCGCTGAGAGGAGTAAAATCCGCTAGCATACCGGTGAGAGAGGACCTTGAGATAGTCCGTTAGAGAAATGTCATCGATCAATCGGACACCCCTTCTTCTAACAGTATCAAGTATTTCCGAGTGGCAGCATATTAGTCATGTGAAAAGTACTTCATATAGGGTCCTATCTGGACCTTGAACAAAGTGAGTCCTAAACAGATATCGTAGCGCCTTTCCTGCACCTGCCATTACAGCTGATAGGACGTGTTCCTGCCGAATCATGATCTCGGTGATTTGAACATCAATATATAGACTAAATCGCTCCTTGACTCTGCTGTTTTTCGGATCTGGAAGCGCTCTTCCGCGACTTTTGTTACCAAAGTTATTGTGATGTCCTGGACGGAGCGATAACATATTGTTACATCTCTAGACAGATATACCTATATAACTCTTACGCCAAAAAGCAGCCTTCTTGTCATCTGAAAAGCTTTGGTACGAACTTGCTATGCGAGGGAATTAATGTATAAATGAAACAGAAAACAGCGGAATCTCCCAAGATCCAAAATTGCACAAAGTCATAGCTTCATGGTGATATTGAAGATCTCAGCTGCTTTTGTGGAAATTCTTAACCTATCTCGTAGCTATAATCAAAGCCCCAGTACCACCTTCCTTTCTTCTACCCTTCTTTCTCCCTGACTTTGTCTGGTATCTGGTAAACCAGATCTGACAGACCTACTGACTCACAATACAAAGGTCCTATGGACCGGCCTGTGAGACAATGACGAATAAAAGAAGAGATATCATCAAAGCGCGTTGAATCAATTTCCTTTTCTTGGATATACACCATAAACACGATTAATGAATATCAATATCTTACCGATCTGCTATCATAGCCAGCCCTGAGGTGTCCGCGAAGGCCGATCCGACTCCTTGCAGACTCCTGGCGAAGAAAAGCAGTCCGTAGGAGCGGCCGCAGGCGAACACCGCGGTGGAGAGGAACATGATCGTCAGGCCGATCATCATCGGGATGTCGTAACCTATGCGATCGATCAGCGCTCCCGAGAACGGGTTGATCATCAGTTGGACGATGGCCTTGGACGCGAAGAGGATGCCGGTAGCCGAGTCCTGCCCATGGTGGTCGTGAATCACCGGGGTACCTGAAAAACATGACCATGATGAAACCTATATGCTGCATATTGATCTTAACATAAGGCTTCCACCAACATTGCACTTTCTTGTAAAGATTGCCGACGTCAACAGTTCAAGGATAATGTGCTCATAGGAAGGAACCTTAGAAATCACGACGGTTTTTCTGTATGCATGGACTAGGTTAGCTATTAGACATGATACTATCACATGAGAAGATATGCACACTTCGCTATCAAATTTCCCCTTTACGCATTCGACGCTTTCTTTGACATATTTGCTTAACATTCTTTACATGATAATTTTAGTTTTATATAGAATGTTTTATTCATATTTTGACGTTTTTCAAATACAATTTGATGAAGTATATCACTATAGACAGAATGCACTGCCGTTATAAAATTATCACTTTTGAAAAATTCACAATAGACAAGTTGACAGGTTCTAAATAACTTAAGCCTTATTAATTGAAAATGCGCTTGAGACCTACATGAAGTAAATTGGTTTCAAATAATACATGTGTGCATCAGTGACATATTAATTTGTTATATTAACTTTTTATACAGAAAAAGGATGAAGAACAGGATACAGTTTATATATGACATCTTAATAATTTTGTATAAAACGTTATGTGTAACTGGTTTTTTAGTCTTTTTTAGGATAGGTATTCATAAATGTATTTTGTATTGGTGAACAGATTCATTGAGTTTATTTTGCAATTTTCCTTATTTTTCTCTCTCCAATTCTGGATTTTTCTCTTATATATCTATTTAAAATCCAGATTTTAAAATACATTTTAGATCTAAGAATAAGATGCTTGGCATATCATCAAATGAAGGCATCACTTGCCAACTTCCATTTATTTTGAGCTAATCCCTTTAAAATATCAGTCACAAAATGCTTGAAACACATCACTGCGGTCTGTACATTAAGTTTGTGTTGCTGATAATACTTTAGAACCCATTGTTTGCAAATTTGTTTGTTCTGTGCAAGATTGAAGAAACGCCAATTTGAAACGTTTTTGCTTTTCTTGTGGTTGTTGCTGGAACAACCCCTCACTGCACAGTACATCAATATTAAATATTTAAGTCACTGTTTTTTAATTTTATTCGACAGTGAGACTTATTTGAAATACATCAGATAACAAACCGAGTGATGCTGTGCGTGCATGAGAGTTAAGCTGATCGCATGATCGTGGGTTTATCTTCTTGAGTAATAGTATCATGGCTACTAGTAGCGTTGAGTGCTCGTAAGAAGAAGAAGTTTCAATTCCGATTTCAACCAGCCCATCGAGGTGTATTTTTTCTGTTAAATTATCAAGATATTATATATACATATATAAAGAAGAGAAAGTAAGCCTGATTTTCCTTTCATATCTCTCATAGCTCACAAGTAATAAGCAATTGCATTTTTATGAGTACTTTATGGAGCATAAAATCACAACTTTTCATAATGGCCGACTGGCAGGCTGTTATAGTTTAGCATTTTTGTACATTATATCGCTTATAACTGAGTAGCTAATCATCAAAACGCTATATTATAAATAAATCTCCTCGTTGGACGATCTAGCCTCGACTTTACTTGGGTATGTGGTAAGATAAGGAAGATTTTGTTTAAAAAATTGACATAATCTGCTATTTTCTTCAAACTGAACGTTTCTTATTTTATTGCACATTCAGAAAGACCCCTCTAAAATTAAAAAAAAAAGATATAATATAACGCTTTGAGGACTGGTTATGGAGTTATAGGCGATTCAATACACAAAAACCTTCAACTTTGACAGTGTGGGTGCCTGAGTAATTTTATACTCTAGGGGTAAAAAGCACTCATAAGCAGCCTCAAAATGAGATACCTCATGACTCCTCGTTCCATTTGAAAAAATGCTCCAAAACTGCGCCCAGTCGCCATTTTGAAATCTCTTGAGCCCTGTTCTATGTCTAAAGGGTATATTGTATTATTCATTTGCAATCGTGAATATGAGATCTAACTAATTTATTTCGGCAAAGTTTTTTTTTTGTAAAAAAGGTGCAGGTTGCCTTAAGTTACTTTATTCATTAAATTCACTTAGCTGACAGATCTGAGTGTACTAGAAAACATATAATGCTCCGAATTCCGCAATTGGTGGTGGCAGCAGGTGGAGTTGGAAAGCCAAATCAGTCGACTTACGCGTATAGAAAATTTACACTGCTGCCACTTTACACGACTTAAATATCTTGAATTGCCTGCTTTTCTCTAACAAAACTAATTTATTTAGGATGGATGAAAACATCAGGGGATAATAAAAAAAAAATTGGAGGGGTTTCTGCGAGTGAGGGACCTCAGTGATTGAAAATTGATGAGCAGGGAGGGGGCAGCGGTGGCTACATCGGTGCTTCTGAAAGCGGGGTGTGCTGCCGATTGAAGAGCAGGGGGTGGTGTGCTTATAACTGCTACTGCCTTTGTGGCAACTGAAGAGTGAAGAGGGGGTGTACAGAAAGTATAAGTTTCCAGCGTATTTTTATTTTTACAGTGATTTTTTGAATGGGAACTCTCCCTTAGTATTCGCCTCGTAGATCCGCCACTGAGAGCATGTGGGCAGTATTTCGGATTCATGCAAAACAAATTGTTATGTTAGTGGTTCCTATAACAGTCTCCTTGCGTTTCCTATCATGGAAATACCCGCAGGTTATTGGGAGAAATTATTTCCGTCTTTCTCTGAAAAGCTTTTTGATCATACTTCATATTCCAATGATTTATCAACACGATAACTGCTACTCAATACAAAATAATACCCTCAAAATAGATTTGGATTGTTCCTATCGACAAGACCGGGTTTTTTACCTGTATATAAGCGGTTAAGATGTCTAAAACTGTTTATGTTGAGACATTTAGACATTTAGACAAAATATCTTATAGAATGCTCACGATAGTATAGGAATTTTAAACAGTATTGTTTTTCTCAAAATGTAAACCATGTTACAGACCAAACGGTGGTCGCCTAAGACCTCAAAAAATGGCAACAATGAGTTATACCACTATGTTAAAGATCATCCAAGTATCTGAACAGTGTCGTTCAAAAGAAAGTTCCTCAGCGGGTTATAACGCTAAGACTGTATTCTACATGAGTTCGGAATCCCCTGCCATGCCAACGTATATTAGGGATTATAGAATTTGCGAGTTCTTACCTGGTGGATAGCTGGCGTTTACCACCGGTTCGGGAAAATCCTCGTAGGCCCCGATGTATCTGAGGTAGTCGGGTATGATCGGCACTATGACCATGTACAGCATGTTGTCCAGCAGCAGCGCTATGGAGACGATTACCAGCACTAGTTTGCGCTGAGTGCGCGGCTCCTGCACCTTGGTCCAGATGACCTCTTTTAGCTCCCCCAGCTCCATGTTGATGATGGGGATGTGCGTGGACGCCATCTTCGTGGAAGGTCCGTGCTCCAGGTGGTCAGTAGTGGTCCCGGGGTTCAGCGGGCGTGTGGTGGAAGGGGGAAGCGCAGTGCCATCCGGTTCGGTTTAACCTGCACAACAAAGCAGTCCAGTTATTGGTGAATTTCATTCGTGATTGGGTGGGGAGGCACTGCGCTTACACCCCCCGCACCCCCTAACTATACTAGACTCAGCTAAAGCGCAGCGGTAAGGGAACAAGGTACATAAGCCGGTATTTCATACAAAATATACACATGGTGTGTTTTTTTAGTGAAAATAATCCAAACCCGTCTGTTGTTGTGTAAAGTTTAGATTGTTTCAAAACGTTTTTGCCTTGTTTCAAAAATTACTTTTGAATGCAAATCATCAACATTAGATACACGAATGAGCTTAACAGTCTTCCACAATTTACGCCAGAGCTGCTTTCCTGTGACCCATTTGAGTTATTCGGAGTCACTCGCAGTAACTCAGAGCTTGACTGTTTTCAGTATTGTGTCTACAGTACACACGGGCGTTAAATTGTCGCGCTGCAAATAAACGCGCGTTTAGCATTACCTGGATGTAGATTGTGTGTATCGCTTGCCAGAACATTAATGGATATACGGGCGTTAAATTGATGTGCGGCATAATAACCCGCATTGCAGCATTACATAATGTTATACTGATAAATGCAAGATGGTCTCAGATGAAAACGTTCAACGCAAGTCACATTAAGGAGTATCTTGTGTGCACAGCTCACGTAAGTTCAAAATCATACGCATAGGTTTATATTACGATCTTTTATCTAAGAATAAGGGTTGGCGTAAACACAAATTTCTGTTTCCGTAATTTTGTTAAATACTCCGTGTAGAAGAAAATCGTATACTATTTGTGTAGTTAGTTCACTTCGCTGTTTTGAAACCCAAATTGTTATATTACTAAAATTTTATATTATTCTTATTACGACGCTTCAATTTCTGTAATGTAAGGTAAGCATAATCAAGGAAGATTTATGCTCCGCTCGTACTTATCCAATGACTGGAACCTCATATTATTATTGATAAAATACTTGAATGCTTCCCAATTTAAATTCATAATTTGTATATGCGCATAAAACAAGTGTTTAAGTGTTTTGTCATAATAGGTCGGTACTGTGTACCGTTTGGTTATCTTTTTCTCAACATGGTGGTGTTCGTACTTTTCATTATTGATTTGAAATTTTCTATATCCCTAAGAAGATTTGTCCGATTTTTTGTATGAAATGAAAATGTCCTCAACCATATTGCATTTCTATTTAAAATGTTGAGGATTATAATTCAAAATATATAGTCAACTATGAAATCTGCCTCCTTGTTCCCCCAATCGCTTATGATGTCTCACGCTACAATTTAATGGTGCCTTTGTATTACTAAAATATAACAGATTTGCTTTTTATAGGGTAAAAATTGTCATGTTCACAAATAACCTTGGATTCTCTAGAAATTACCTAATTGTCATAATTCTGAGTACACCAACATAGACACTGTACTGATACTGCATCCAAGATGGTATAATGGATATATTCTGGCATACATGTATATTCTCGTCAGAAATTCGTTGCCAGAATCTTTTCTAGATGCAAGTTCTGAGGACTTAGTGCGTTTAGTTGTTTCTCATATGCTGCTTCAATAACTGATGGTAAAGGTGATATAACATTGGTTTTGGTATTGCTATTGAGATCCACCTTGACTTTCGTATCCAATTTGTCGATAATTTATCGTCATAAAATAGAGCTATGTCTCGGATGTAACGACAGCTTCGATATTCATTGGGAAACTATCTCAAGGCCGTCTGTCACAATACGAAATTTTATACATGGTACTGTATTGAACTATTAACATACGTCACTGATTGGAAAAAGAATGTATAGGTAGCTGAGATAATGTTTGGCAAGACACTGAGGTGCTGTTTCGTTATTTTCTGAATGAGATTTTGTCGCTGGACCTGCCTTGTTTACCGTAAACGTATACATTTCAAAAATAAGTTTAGGATCATGTAGTTTCCTATTTTTAGTTGAGTCTTGACACAAACTGGAAATGGTTATTTCAGTCGCATCGTCTACACTGCATGTTGTTAAGTCAATTTAATGGTTAATACTTCCATGTAAAAGGTCTTCTTTTTAGAAAAAAATATTATGTCTTCCGACTGCACCCGTTTCTTTCGAATTCCACAAAAACCACAGCCAAAAGTCCATTAGCGATGGAAACTCTTTCCATCAAACATTCTAACCGCTTCAATATCCTTTTTATAATTACTGGATCTAAGAAATAGTAACATCGTTAAAGGAGTGCATAAAATGATTTCGTGCTAGTGACATGTGTATGTTTCGATCACATAACACACGGAATGGCTAGAATATACAAACCTTGTCGTGTAAGAATATTATGTATGTTAAATGCGGCAAGGGCAACCATAACATCGATCGCATCCATGTTGAACTCCTGCTAGAAAGGTGGTGGCCATTTTGAATTATGCAAAGAAATATCAGGCGTCGAGGCCTACGTCATTCCAGCACAGGTAGCTAAACATAGAGAATCAATATACCGTGGGAACTGGCTACGGCGCAAAGCCCGTTTTCATTTTTATACAAACGAGGTAGGCTAAAATCGATCTTCTTATCCCTTTATAAACTTTTTTCATGTAAATATTGATGCAGGAAAGGTTGTTGGAGTGTAACTGGGTCAGCTTTGTGAATATTTTCACATTTTGTTTCCAGTCTGTAATGAGTAATGAAAAGCTACTTTCAGGTTTCCAAGCGCAGTTGTTTTTCATTCACACTTAAAGTTGGCATGCATTGGTTTGATTTCAGCTATATTTATTTTTGTCTTAAAGACCAAATACTTATTATAAGCGTTAAAAGCTCAGTTGAGTTACATATGATGTTTCCTAAATATACAACAGTCGAAAGGAAATTCCAAGCATACTTTTTGAAGGCAACCGAGATTTTTGATTTGGTTAATAAAAATCTCATCTAGGAGCCTGCATCGAGGCCCCTCCAAATGCTCAAAAATCAAATGAAATAAATATGTCTGAGTATACCCCCTGCTTTTCAGTTTTCCCAACAGTAAAGTAAAACCTCGGATTTTTCTCTACCCTAGCGCCCATTGAGCTGCCGGTCCCAATCTCCTGTGTACCTCTACATTGGTTAAGACGGGCATGTGAGTTGTTAACCATAACTGTCCCCACGTTACATGCAAGATACAATTTTTACATCCGATCACTACCGGGATTATTGGAAAATACGAAACCTTTGACGTCTGCTAAAGAACATGCGGGCGACTTCAGGAAGATGAACCCACATCCCAATATAGCTTTCAATTTTGAAGACATCAAGGTTGCTCTTGTCAAGATTTTCCTCGTCTTTGAAACCCGAGGCAAAGCAGCTTTTTGAAAATGACCAGGTATTGACAAACAAGAATTTTTACATGTATATCATCGCTAAAGTATTTGGTATTTATTATTTCTAAGCACTAACATGTTGAGGTTGTGGTGTTTATCGAATAAATTGATTAGGCCTGAACAATGAATTCATTTGGTGGGGCAACTATAAGTGACTTCAAGTTTGTTGTTATAATATTCATGAAAATATGTTATATTACCAACACGTTCCTACAAATTTTGGATACAGAAACTAGAGACTCAAATATTGAAGAAAATTCATAATAATACGTTCTGTTAGTCTTATCAATCAATTCCCAGAGAAATTAAATTGATTCTAAGAACTAGGATACACCTATAACAACCAATGACATTATGTAATTTTTAAGATTGCTAATAATATAAAGCATTTTTAATATATATCTTTAATAATATTTTTTATATCAGAAGTCTGCTTGTTTGATAACTACTATACAGGTTGTTTCAAATTCAATCCTCACCATTGGGAACTTAAATGGGGGCAAAAAGGCGTATTTAGGTAATTAATAAAATGCCGCATGGACAAGTGCAAGATTCAAAGTACTCCCGAAGAAAGACAGAAGAATCCGAAACGTTTTAATTTTTTCCTGACTTTATTTGTAGTGGGGTTTCAAAATGAATTGCACATTAACATTATCACATGATTATCATGATGTTTCGTCTCTTGTTCACCAGCATGAATTAATTTTTTCTAATCAACGCCAAAGTGGATTTTTGCACAGGTTAACAGAGTATTTAATTGAAATTCTGAAAAAATTATAATACGCCATACATTGACATTGCCGAACGTTGGAAGAAGCAGAATTTCCTAGGTAGGTCTTGAAATCATCGGATAGTCATTTGTTTTGCATACCAGATTTATCCCAAAATCACTTTATTTTTCTCTGTCCTTATTTGAGATGGGATTTCAAAATGTATTGCATACTTCATCCTTACCTATTCTTCTCTACAAGATGGCGTAGTCAAATGTTCAATTCGATATTTTTTCTTTTGACATCCATCACCAACTTTGCTTTTTCTTATGGACGCCATATTAGAGTTTTGTACATTTAAATGGACATTCCTAAATTCAGTGATGGATTTCCTTAGTTGGTCATGAATTTGTTGTTGGATAAAAATCCTGCGTGTTTTGCACCAAACAGAAACTATTTTAAACAAACGCAATAAACTTGAATATTCTGATCTTGTAACGGAAATGTTACTTTCGAGCAACATGAGCTAATTTGAATAAGTTTTTTCAGCTCTTCACACTTAGAAAGGGCATATTTACTTGACATAGATGACTCCCAAATTTATTTATTTGAAATCTCAATCTTTGCCTGATAACGGGTTAAAACTACTTCTCAAACACTCAAATCACCTTTGATTAGTGATACGAGGGATGTCTTTTAAGTTTTGGATATAGAAACATAGTAGACCGCGCGGATCGAACACTACCGTGAATTTTTATGGATCACCAAGTCATTAGAAAAATGGAACTCAACCGAGAACATTTTCGCGCCATAATTTATTACAACTTTCAGAGACAATTATCCCAACAAAAATGCCTTGCTGAGATACTGTCTATTTTTGGCAACGAAGCGCCACATCAGTCGACAATATCCTGTTGGTATGGAGAATTCAAACGTGGACGGATGAGTCTTAGCGACGATCCCAGGGTGGGTGCATCAAAAACGGCAGTCACCCAGGAAAACGTCGATGCTGTGCGCAAACTCATCATTGAAGATAGACATGTGACATATCGCGAGATTGAGGCGTCCTGGAAGATCTCAAAGACCTCAATTCAAAAAATTTTACGTGAACAATTAGGAGTAAGTTAATTGGTTTCTCGTTGGATACCCCACCTGTTGACTGAAGAGCAGAAAGCAGCCAGGGTTAACTGGTGTCCAAAAACGATTGACTGTTTCAATTCCGGAAAGTCAAAAAATGTGTACAGCATTGTTAGTGGTGATTAATCGTGGATTTACTGTTATGAACCAGAAAATAAATGACAGTCGGCTGTTTGGGTGTTCCAAGGTGAAGAAAAGCCAACAAAAGTCATCCGTTCTCGAAGTGTTTCGAAAGAGATGTTCGCGACATTTGTGTCAAAAGCGGGTCATATTGCAACAATTCCTCTTAATGAGCAAAGAACTGTTACTGCGGATTGGTATATATTGCGAAAAGTCATCACCGAGCTTCGAAAAATCAACCCCGAAAGAAGAATCATCCCCCATCAAGACAATGCAAGCTCGCATACAGCTCAAAAAGCAAGGCAGTATTTAACGGAAGAAAACGTGGAATTATTGGACCATCTTCCATATAGTTCCAATCTAAGTCCTAACGATTTCTTTACTTTCCCGAAAATTAAAAACAGACTGCGTGGTCAAAGGTTCCAGACACCAGAAGAAGCAGTTGACGCATTCAAAACGTTTTGGATCTGCCAGCAAACGAGTGGAATAAGTGCTTCGAAAATTGGTTCGAGCGCATGCAGATGTGTATTAATCTTCGTGGAGAATACTTCGAAAAACAATAAAGTCATTTAAAACTACCTACCGTGTTGTTTTATTTCCATATGCAAAAGTCATCCCTTGTATAATGGAAAACACTGCTTTCTTGAGGGAACAGAGGTTTGGCGACGTGTATGTATGACATTTTTGGAATTGTGCAAAAAACGATATGACTTCCATAAGAAAACTAATGTTTTTTTTGGAGACAAAAGACGGAACGTCGTATTGAGATTCTGATTATTCCACCTAGTAGAGGCGAAATATGGCACTGGTAATGTGCAATTGGTCTTAAAGTTCCACCTAAAATATAGCCAAGATAAAATAAACACGATTTTGCCGAAATTTGGTTCATATCGTTTTTCTCTGGGAATACTATTAACTTATATGTTTGTATAAGCATGTGGCCGCAATTCTCTATACTTCAAACCCGTAACACCTTTGAATATGCAAAAATAAAAGTGTCATGCCATTGCGCTCACAATAAACAAAAGTTGCAGCCTCACTATAATAATCTGGATTCATTTGTTCCATTTTTATTGTGAGCGGATTACCCCAACACTTCCATTTTTATATATGCTTTGTCTTGGTCTGTTTCATCACAAATTTGAAGTAGGAAGTATGCACCTTATACAAATATAGTAAGCTCAATATTGGAAATCGAGTGAATTTTTGAAGAATGTCAAAATTGTAACTTCGGGCTTTTAAAAAGCAATCAAATACTAAACTAAACTGAAAAATCAACAATATTTCGCTTGGTTTGGAACAAGTTCCATAAAATAAGATAAAAAGTTTACAGTTAATCTTGAATTCAAAATGACAGAAAAGTTATTCGAAATTTTGCCATTTTAGAATATCTAGTGCTGCTTTCGCAATAAGAAAAAAGTAACGTATTCATAATACCTTTTCTGAAGTTACCCACGAACCGTTCTTATTTTAAGCAAGCGTCACGAGCTTTTAGCGCAAATATTAACCGAATCGCAATTTATAAAGGCTTGTTACGTTACTTAGTAAATATTTCAACGCCCAACTGAGGAGATTATATTTTTACTCCATTTCTCCATACATTGACTTGTATTTTCTTTCTTCTTCATCCTTGAAGCGAAGCTCTGGTTGATCCATACGACCTTTGCTTTTTTATTATAATGACTCAATTAGTTTGATAATCGGTTTTGAATAGTTTAGGAGATTAGTGGTTTTGCATCAATTACAAGTTATGTATTTATGTTAACCGGCATGACCACATTATGTAGGACTTGATAGTAGCTCCAATAGTCTGACATGCGTGAAATCGAATGGCAAGAACGAGTGAATATTCCGTTATACAATATGCATCGAAACCGAACAGTTCGAATTTCTACAATCATTATTAGTTGTTTCGTCAAATTTGGTGGGATGGAGTACTCGTAAACGAGGAACATGAGGGTAGGAAAGCAATGTTCAATGAGCTTAATCAATTTGATATAATTTACTCCGAAATCAGGATTTTGCGGAGTATCTGATGTCATGGATTTCAAGCACTGATATCATACACTCTATCGTAAGCGCATCGCTTTGCGAACGAATAACGTTTATCCTAAAAGTTCTGGCACAACATATATTTATCGGATTGTTTCTTAATGAAGAAATTTATTAAAACACTAACAAGTTACCATAAATTACAACTCAATGCCTAACTACACTATACTATCGAATTATGTGTAGTGGCCCATTTTACCCTACCAGACATAACTTTATTCGAATGTCACTCATGAGATCGTCGACGGAATTCAGATCAATTTTTCTCAGTCTTTCGTAAATTCACCGTCTTAATTGTTATTCATTTTGGACTTCCCAGTCTCCAGGATAAAGTTTACTAGACAGTAAATCACAAAAATCCTCTATTGGGCGAGCCTGCAGCAAGTTTCGAGGATTATCGTTTTTGGGAACAAAAGGTATGTTGTGTGGTCGCAGCCAGTTTTGGGCATCTCTTGAGTAATGATATGGTCATTAGCATGATGCCGGTGAAGCAACTTGGAAACGCAGGTATCAATGTAGCTCAGAACATGCAATGCCTCACCCTTCACTCATCCCACAAAAGGTTGGGATACACCCCTGTTAGAAGCTGCGCACCAGACAAGGATTTTATCTTTAAATTTCGCTTTATGCTTGCATCTAGCATTCTCACGTCGTCTGTATAAAATCCGTCGTTTCCCTTCATTTCAGCATTACTCAAAGTGAAATACTTCTCGTATCTAAAATAATGATTTTTCCGCCTCAGTTGATGACAGCATCTTGGTCTACGAAGGACTTGCGCTTGAGAGTATTTGGGGCACTTAAGTCTCTTTCGATATTTAAGACCATTCCTCGTCGATTCCAGTCGATTTTTTGCTCTTGTCACCAATCTCTCTGTCCTCTGTGCAGGAAATGCACGTGCCACGTGGTACTTCCACTTTTTGGGAGATTCAGACATGGTATTCCCTGCTCGCAGTCCGCTATTGTTCGATAAATGGTTCTGCGTGAAATGTTTTCATTCTGGAATATTCGACACTCCCAACCAACTTGTAGATACTTTTTCTTATTAATAATTTATACGACATCATTCAAGGTTAAGTGGAAGAACAGATGTGTGTCACATCAGTGGCGGACATCTGAACTTCGCCCTTCGCCAAAATATTTTTTTTATACAAATGTATACTAATTGGTTGATGTTTGGCGAATAAAGACGTTTATTATTATTATTATTATTATTATTATTATTATTATTATTATTATTACCTCAAACCGAAAACTTCAAAATAAATAAATGTCAACCGACGGTAAAGTAAATGAGCAAACTTTTGTTTCCAAAGGCAACTTAATATTATTTTGTGTTTGTTAAAATTAAAGCCAATGTGCCAACGCTTTTAGGACATACATTATGCGTTCCCAGGCTTCATTTTACGCCAAACCCAAGAAGTTTCTTGCCATCGGTTCGCATCATACTAAAGGTCGCTTATTTGAAATACGTTGCAGTGCATGGCCCGCTTTAGCTCCGCACTCGCGGGAGAGTGGTATCTTCAAGGTGTATCACTTAGGGGAAAGTGGGTCATATCCAGGTAGCGACTCACCTGTCTCCCTGAATCTGTTCTGTGCCCCCTGGAACAGTCTGGCGGGCTGTGCGAGCAGCAGTCTCCCGCGGATGCCCGTGGGGGCAGCTGCAGTCGGGACACCCCGTAGATCCACGTTGGCCACTGTCCGACGACAGACGGACGGACGAACACTCGGGAACAGGGCGCGGTCGCGACGCGGTCTGTTCGCCTCTGTTGGCGGCGAGGGTATGAGCGTTGTGACCGGGGGTGGCGAGACGCGCAGGCGCGATGCTGGGGGCGGCCGGGAGCTAAAAATGGGCGGGCCCGGGGCGGTCGCCTGGATATCGATCGACATGAGGCAGACGAGCCATCATAACGGCGATGTAGGGGTTGTTTGATGGGGTAAAGGGGCGGTCAAAAGTCATCTTAACGGCACTAAGCATAGTTTTAGGTTGCTGTGGAACATGTGGGTACTCAAAGAGTGATTAGTTCTGAAATTGCAGTATTCTTAATACAATGACGGAATCTAAGCGAGATGGTTCCAAGAACTGGAGCTTGTATAGTCATATCATAGCTCCTTCTAATGTTCTACGACTCCGGCATTTTCCTAGAGGGCTGGGAGTTTATCTTTACCAAAAATGTTTGAAGACTGATCCTAACAACTACCGACCTTCTGAAATTGTCGTATTGATGGATAGCTGTATTATTAGGGATCTTATAAAAGTCTTGGAGCTTGATTATCGACTGATCTCCTAACTTTCGTAATACAGTTGTGGAATTAAACTCATTTAAGTAAGTCATTGAGGTTCACAGTGAAACTCCACTTTGTCATGCTACCGCCTTTTGCAACAGTTTCATTTGGCTAAGTGCTGCCTAGAGGAAACGTTCATGTGGTCCAGGGGTCCTACCTGTTGTCACCTTGGTTGATTAGCCTTCCTATACAAAATACAGAATTGTGAGCAGTGGCAAAGCTACTGCCCCAATACACAAACTTCCATATTGTGGCTTTAGAGAGGAGCTTTGCAGATGGGTGACTGACTCCTCCGCATGTCGTAAGATACCTGTCATAGTAGTAGTCCTGACAATGCGGATGCTCTCCATAAATCAGTTTTGGCTTCAACACTGTTTTTGTCGCATATTTTTCGACCCTCGACCAAGAAGCCATTCGTTTCAGCTAGTTGGAGCTTAACTCACAGAGGACTTGATTTGGCACGAACAAGTCATTATAGATGCTGGTGATAAGAAGTTGGGATACCTACTTAGGACTAGAAAGTACTTTTCTCCCCACTCTGTACCAGACCTAGATAAGAACTGTTTCAAATGTCCCCGTTCATACTTGATTTTGTTCAGAATAGGGAATAGGGAACACACTTATGGATACCACTTCCTTAATTAATGGCCTTTGACTTCTTTCACGCCGATAAGTATCTGGCGATATGACTTTCTCTATCGAAGTGCCAATGGACCTTGTACCTATAAGTTTTTCTGTGATGATATTGTCGCTCCTTAGCTCTGCAAGCTACGACTTTTCGCTCCATCTATTAAGCTCGAGTAATGGTTGGCATAACTGCTGCTTTGTTCCTAGGGTGTCCAAATTTTACTTTACAACCTATACTCACACTAGGCCAAACATCGGCTCACCATGTTTGACCTCTTTTATGAGACCTGATACCGCAGTATTCAGCATATTATATACTGTGTTTTCAGAAATGTTTGACCAAACCAAGTTATTAAACTGAATATTACTATATTTTGACATTAAAATAACTGCCTAGCCACCATCTTGATACATTTATTGAAAAGCAATAGGGGGTCATGTTATACTTCATTTCGAAGCTCCTCATGGATATTGTATAACCCTAGAGCATAATATCGTTACCCTTCAAACGAATTGTCAAAGTTGAGAGTCTTTTTAACTCGACCAATCTGTCAGATACCTTGGAGTCATCATTGACAAGGGGTTGACCTGGCAGAAACATACAGATATTGTGAAAACAGAATTCCAAATTACGTTTCGGCAACTTCATCCTTTGTTGTGCAGAAATTCAAAATTAAGTTTGACCAACAAGATTTGATTGTATAAAATGGTCATAAGACCCGCAATCCCCTACGCATGCGCGGCTTGGTGTTTTCTTGCTAAGACGCACATGCAGAGAGTGCAAGTCCTGCAAAACAGAACCCTACGCACAATCACTAACGCCCCTTGGTACGTGTCAAATGAGACCATTAACAGAAATCTTGATATCCCATATCTAGGAGAATATGTAAAACAACAGGCACAACGGAGTTATAATCAATCCGAATCGCACAGTAACCCTCTGTTGCGTGATTCAGTAGACTACACAGTCGAGCAAGTTTGCAAACATTCCAGGCCGCGCTTCGCACTGTGATCAAAATTAAATTGCGAATTCAGACCAGCCAAAATTATTTCAGTATACAAAACGGATCAAAATTATTTTATAATATATATAATTATTCGAGTAGTCAAAGCAATAATGCTTAAGCTTTTTCAAATGATTTACTTCTTTTCTTTGTTCTATTTCTTCCTTCCTCTCTTTCCTTCTTTCCCTTTTCCCCTTAAACATGTTTGGTATCTGGGTAGCCAGACCTGACAGACTAACAGACCGACGAGCCTTTTAACTAAGAGCAAAGGTCCACCGGACCGCTCTAACGAACAATGACGAATAGTAGTTATAACATCAAAACGTTATAGTAAGCAATATCAGTTTTGAAAGTGTCTGAGTGTGCAATAAAATATTCAGTTTAAAAAGATTGACAGATTTTGACCCAATGTACAACAACCCCCGACTTGGACAGCCTTTCAGTCCATTGCTGAACATGGCGATTTTATATTCTAGGGTTATAGCGTACTTACGGGGAGCTTCAAAAAGGAGGTATCACATCCTACCCATCTTGAAATTTTCAACTGCCACATTCATGCTAAAACACAACGTTCCAGCATCAATTTTATCGCCCTAAATTTCAGGTTGCTAACTCTATCCCTTCAAAAAATATATGTACATCTTTATAAAAGCACTGTATATCAATAGTCAATATTAAGGTGAATGTGCTATTGATTACAGATGTGCACCTCCACCAAATCTTGATAATGTTTAGGAGCCAAGCTGACTATTTTGAGATCACTACCAGCCCACTGAAGTTTGAAGAGCAAAGAGCGACCTGTTTCCTGGGAGGCTTCTAACTGCCTTTCTAGTTCTCTTACTAATAGCTTGAAGATAAATACAGTTCGTTTGGGGCCGTTCAAGTATTACGTAAGCAGATTTATTACAATTATTTACCCCCCCATCCCCCGTGTCAGCAAAATTAAGCAAAGCTCTTACTTACCCCCTCCCCCCATGCTTACGTAAACATTTGTCAATTAATGTATTGTTTTTTTTTTAATATTATAATTATAACGTTATAATTATAATTTGAAAAATAAGAAAATAGATTTAGGATAGAGATTACATTTTACTGATACGGTATTCACCATAGAGTAAAGAACAAAAATATTATATCTTACTAACATAACAAACATAAATTCAAATTAAGTCTTCAGTCCATGAAACCCGAATCCATGATTCTAAGTTTTCGATGACATTCGATTGCTTCGATTGCTGCTCATTGTTGTGAGTTGGCTCGCTTTCATCGGATTTTGGAATGTCTACGTCGTTCTCATCGAGCCATTCACATCATGGTGCTCTAAATTTTGAATAATGCACATCAGTTCATTAGCACGACAAGCAGCGACTCTTACAGGTCTAACCTTCCTATCAGTGTGCGTGTTTACTTTTGCATGTTCGACTTGATAGCCTCAATTTTACTGTCGAACAAAAATAATCTTAGGGTATTTGCACGAAATCCTTGTGTGAAGCACTTAAGCGTAGAGCTAAATTGACTGGAAGATTAAGAAATTGCCCTCCTTCATCCAAAACCAAGTCATCAACTGTTTGTTCTACTTTCACAGGTGGTGGAAGAAACCTATTGTCTAGTAATCTAAATAGGCCACTTCTTGAACGACAGCATTCTGTATTTCTACATTTTATAATTTGAAGCAAGTATTGGCTCTCGCGCACATGTTCTGAATACCATTTAATGTCTGAAAAATCAGGAAGATCTTGTTCACCTGCCCCAACATATTCTGCATTAACATTATAGCCATCAATTTCCATTGAACTCCATACTTCAGCTAATGAATTTCCTGCAAATTCGAAATTAGATCTTTCTAAATGTTCATCAATTGTACCGCCACGTTCATCCAAATGAGACCCAAAATGGTCATGAGGCAATATTAAACCAGCCAGTTCCCGACTAAGAGGAGCCATTCTGCGCTCTACTCTGTTATACGCACTTCTTCCTGGAGCATTGGTAGCTAAAAACAATGCATCGAGATCATGTCGCTTAAAGTGTTGTATAGCAAACCCTATGACTTTTTGATAACGTGGATTTTCATCTGGCCCTCCATCAACCGTCATGATTACCACAAGTTTTACTAGTCCATGGTCAGTTTTAGCTAATGGTCGAAACTCTTCAAGTTCGAGAAGCGTCTCGAAATCCCGAGCATGAGTATTAGCAGTAGATGAACTATGGTTTCCACTTCGAATAGCGATGTATGTTGGTCCAGAATATCCAACGGCTTGCGGTTGTCCTAGCATATTGGAAGTGATTTTGATACCAGCATAAACAGATCGTATTAATTTATGACGCTGAGCGATTACCCAATCGTGATCAGGCAACTTGATTCTATATTCCATGTGCATTAGAAGAGCTGCTTGCTTATTTGCCGCAGTTACGCCAATAGGGACTCGAGATTTATCATTTTGAGATATGAAAAATACTTGATCTGGTCCAAGTATGGATGCTATGTTCTCTAAATAATGGATTGATGTTTCAGCGAACTTGCTATCTCATTGGCTCTTGTGGTGATCAGTTTGAGCCCGAATGGGCTTAACAGGGACTGTCGATACATGTCTTCGTCCCTCTGCAAATCGATAATATAATGAATATTACCTCTATACTTTGAGATAGGCCATAATATTTTCTAATCAGTAAAGAGAAACTTTTTGGCGATTTCTAATATTTCTAGTACTCATAGGTACATGAAATGATTTCGTCACCACCTTAGAAAAAAAATTTAGTAGATTGGATTTATTCTTAGTCGCCGCTTGCAATTCTTCTTCGATTCTCTCAGATACAATAATCCTTGTCGGATTTTGCTTGTAATTTGTAATTTCGCCACACTTCGTTAACTAACTTTTGTACATTTTGTACTTTCGTACTTGCATGAGATTTTTTAAAACTTTCAAACAATTTTTGGTATAACTTGGATTTGTCTATGTGAAACGACATCTTGTTTAAACAGTAAACTTTGGCTAATGGAATCAATGGTAACACCAATGTTAACTTGCTTTACTATGATTACAATACGTCTACTCGCTATAGTATCCAAACGAAACACTACACTGATAGAGGAAATTTAGACAAGTGAACACCGCACGGTAATTCCCCTACTCAGTTCTAAAGCGAGTAGGGGAATAACCGCGCGCTGTTCACTAAACGTATGCATTATTTGCGAGAATCCCCGAATAGGCGTTTCGTTTTCAAGCAAAGACAATGTGAGGGTTGCCATTCGTGTAAAAAAGTAAATAACTACCGATGACGTAATCATCATCTAGACCCCCTACCCCCCATGCCATCCAAAATAAGCAAAGCAAAGACCCCCCGCCCCCACATAGTGCTCACGTAATACTTGAACGGCCCCTTTGGCCTCACTGCTCTTTAACAAAACAGATAATACGTGATATATGTACCCTCTATGCCATCCAAAATAAGCAAAGACCCCCCCCCCCCCGCCCCCACATAGTGCTCACGTAATACTTGAACGGCCCCTTTGGCCTCACTGCTCTTTAACAAAACAGATAATACATGATATATGTAAACATTAATTCAACTAAAGTAAAGCTATTTTATAACCAAAATCTCTCTTCTATCCCCTCAGGGCTAGTTTAGATTATCAGTATCTCACGTTAATGTGCCATCGTTGACTTTTTGCTTTCATTCATCTTGCGTCTTACGTAAAAAGGATCCTTCAAAAAGTATTTTTTAGGTAAAGTGACTCGCATACGACTTGAATAATTTATGATGTAACCAGAAACTTTGAATCTCCAAAATGCACCACCATCTGTTTCGCCGAATCTTTTAATGTATGCAAAACTCTGAAACCTGAAGGAGGGTCTTGAAAAACGGATCAGGGAACTTCTGGTGGTAAATGACTTCTTAAGCTTGGAAGTTTCAGGCTTTGTACGATTCCAATATTACATTGGGCTTAGGGGAATACATTCCAATGGTTATCAATGGTGTTGGTGATTAATAACGTGATGGATATTTTTGTCGCTGATGCATTAGAACAGTGGCAAGGCAATTCTTGTGGCTCACAACATATTTTAAGAAGGTGTAAAAATCATAGAAGCTTCCGTAAATTTTGTAAATTCTCATAATAATCACAAGCAATGATATAGTTTTACAGTTAAGGAATGACGTCCATAACTATGACTGGATCGTTTTTAGTGATTTTACGATTAACGAAGATCTTTTGAAGTTTATTCCACTAAAAGGACAGACTACTGGTAAAGACTTGTTTTCTTTTTTAAAAAATATTATTTCTTCTTCGAAAATTCCTATATAGAAAATGGTAGGCTTGACAACCGATAGCGCTCCAGCTATAGTGGGTCTTGATAATAGTCTCGTGCGGTTATTTCGTAAAGATGAAAGTTTTCTGCAATTTCTCTGTTACCATTAGTTATCCATCAGCAAGCATTAGGTGGACGTTTTCTAAAACTGAACGTTATGAAATTGGTAGTAAAAATTGTGAACAAGATTAGAGCTCAAGCGTTACAAAGAAGATTATTCAAAACCTTGGCCTATGAAATTGACTATCAGTACGGGGAACTACTTCTTCACTCTGAAGTCCGATGGTTAAGTAGGGGATGACTGCTGAACCGTTTTAATGACATATCTGCCATAGCTCAATTTTTCAAACAACGTGATGAACCGATTTCGGAACTGGAAAATTCAATCTCGCGTAGAGATTTTAGTTTTGTTGCGGATATTACAGAGAAATTAAATGAACTTTATTTGCAGCTTCAGGGGAGAGATAAAGAACTAGCAGATATGATTTCTGATATAAAAGCATTTATCAAATAGTTTGAATTTTGGGAACAAAACTTAATCGATAGCGATACCAGGCATTTTCCTGTTCTTTAGCTTCAAAATCATTAGTCTCAAATACAAAATGTATCTGGCCTTCAGTAAGTGAAGATAAATATTCAGTTTTATGTTGTGTTGCCTTCAAAGTGAAAGCGTTGTTTAGTTCAACCTATTTTTGTGAATCTTCTTTTTCTAATATGAAGATTATTAAAAACAAATACCGTAATCGACTAACAGATGAACATTTGGACTGTATACGAATGGCGGTATCAAATAATACTCCATTAAATCGTATGTGACATGCCATTGTAGCTGACGAAAACTTTTTTTTAATTTTCAAACACCTACGATTGGTAGGAATGGATGTAGTTATGTAGCATGTATTAGTTATTAGTTTATTGAGGTTTATTTGTATGTATTATTATTAGTAAAATAAACACATTTATGTCGCATATAACTGAGTATAGTTTCATTTAAGTTGGCTTACATTGCTTACGACTAGTTAGCTCACTGTTTATTCCAAAATTATCAAATTTGCTCAGCACATTGAAACGGTTGGCGCCCACTGCATTAGAATTAAAGATGTTCTATAAGCAGAATTGGAAGAAATGAGCTATGAAACAACTCATAGATAAAATAACGAATTACGTAAAGACAGATCAGTTAAGAAATCGAATCAACTACTAAGAAAAAGCTGATATTCATTATTTTGCAAAAAAAATCAACGCCGAATAAAATGCGCATAAAATTCAGAATTGTGTTATCATCATGTCAGTTTAAAAAGTAAACAATTATTTGTATGCCAGTAAAAAATGGCTGATGCCACGTAGAACTCGTTATTTTGCTGTCTTTCTCGAACACCTCTGTAAACGGTCACCAACGTTAATACATTACCTTTGAAAATGGTAATCGAACAGACTAAAACACCCAAATCCATTTTATTCATCAATTCGAGCTTCTCAATCTGATAGCGGCAACTGGATATTTCAAAGTATTTGTAAAATAAGTAGGAAGCTTCGTGTTCGTTGATATACGTTTAGGCTAGAGTAAATAATAATAATAATATTTATTTACTCAATGTACAAAGATAACAAACAATATGAGTAAATAAATATAAAATCAAAACAGGCCCAATAGAAGGCATCGCCTGTACATGGACCAATAATTTGAGTTGAAACTGTAGAATGCAAATGACAAAAAAGGACAAAAATTAGCTACAGTAGATTATGTATTTAGTTGATGTTCGTATTTATGAGTTTATGAATTTCAGTCCTAATCTTTTAAGTCTTTAGGTATAATTTCATAAAATTTAGGCGCTAAATAGAGATATGATCGCTGCATTATAGGTTTATGCGGTTGAGGAACTACTGTGCCACGAATTTTGTACCTGCTATAATGATTATGTTTAATTTTTTGGTCGGTGTTTACAAATTTATGGTAGTGAGTGATACTGTGTAAGAAATAAAGCTGTCTTATATTATACATTCGAACATCTGCAAATAATTTTTCAGTGGGATAAAGTTTCGGTTTTTTAAATATCATTTTTAGAATACTTTTTTGAAAAACATCTAAATTATAGATATGTGAGGAACATGCAGCTCCCCATGCTAATATACCATATGTGAGATGAGGCTCAATCAGTGCATGGTATAATGTTTGAAGATATTTTTCTGTCAATATATTCCCAAGGTATTTAATTTTGTAGGATACAAATCTAACTTTCTTTAAAATATAATTGACATGGATGTCCCATCGTAAGTGAGGATCCAAGACCACTCCAAGGTATTTTATGTTGGGCACTCTATTAATTTGCATTTTTTGATCATTAATATTGAAGGAGAAATTTGTGTAATTTGGCAGATGTCTAGCATAAGATCCAAATGGTAAAAATGTATTTTAGAGTAGTTAATGCTTAATTTTCTACTGTTAAACCACCGAATAATTTTGATAAAATCACTTTCAATTACATTTTTCAGATCAGACCAGTCAGTGCCTTCATATAATATTGCAGTATCATCTGCAAAACTAGTTATTTTGCCAACACAATTAATTTGGAAAATATCATTTAAATATATATTGAATAACAGCGGACCTAAGACAGTTCCTTGTGGGACACCACACTTAATATACATTTCTTTACTAAATGATCCTGATATCTGCACAGATTGTGGGCGATTTGACAAATAACTTTCGATCAGTGAGTACGCGTTTCCTCTGAAACCAATTCTCTCCAATGCTTCTAATAATAATTTGTGATTAACTGTGTCGAAAGCTTTCTTTAAATCAACAAAAATGCAGATTGAAGGGATTCTGTTATCAATATTTTGATATATTTGATTTACAATTTTAGTTATTGCGTCCGATGTAGCCTTCCCTTCTGTAAATCCATATTGATTTTCACTTAAAATTTTGAATTTTGTGAGGTATCGAATCATTCTAGTAGATAAAACTTTTTCAAAAACCTTTGCTACACTGGATATTATTGATATTGGTCTATAGTTGTTAACATCTGTTTTTGTTCCTGATTTATGTATCGGTATTATATTACCTTTTTTTAAAATTGAGGGATGTATGCCAGATTTAAAGCATTTGTTGATTAGGTAAGTGAGTGGTTCTGTTATGTCCTCGGCTATAATTTTCAAATGCTCGCTTTTAATACCATCGAACCCAGGACTTTTCCGATTTTTTAAGGGCATAACAGTGGTGTATACTTCACATTGTTCGACTTTATCCAAAATAAATGAGTTCAAAGTTCTTTTTGGAGGCTGAGTATTTTGTACATTTGCTTGTATATTACTTGCTAAATTTTCGCCTATGTCAGTAAAGAATTGTACAAATTCATTGCATATCTGTTGAGTATTTTTTAATACTGTTCCCGATGTTGTATTTAACTCAGTGACACACTCTTTAAATTTTGTTTTCCCAAAATATAACATTAATCAATAAAATCTAAAAGAAAACGTAGTGATAACAAGTGTTAGTGGTGAAACATCCCACGCTTCAAAAGGCCAATATTGATTTCGCACATCATACACTTCGGCGATACAGGCCTCAGAAATTAAGAGTGCTCGATCAATAATGACACACTTCGCAACCTAGGTATTCAATGTACTATTACAGAGTCAATATACTTCAAATGATACCGATCTCATAAGTAAGTTACAGCATACTTTTTGATACTTCACCATCACCTAATTCCTGTTTACCCGAGTCGAGGAGGTAATCTCAAAGTTCTCCTATCTTGCCTTTCGTCAATACAATTTTTGGAGGGTAGTAACGGATTGTAGATTACATACTTGCTTCCTGGGCTGGGCCACGATGTTTGCATTATTGACGGCCGGGGATAAGATTATGAATATTTATAAGTTAGGTTGGGGCGGATTACAGCAAGGAATAATATATGTTTAACGAGTTTCACAGTAATGGGGAAGGCGGCAAAGTTGGTGAATTCAATGAAGTCTTTCATCAGAGGTGTTCAGGCTGTTAGAAAATATATAGTTCACAAGTACGAGGTGTTTGTTGATGAAGCAGGTAAATGCTCCCTTGTGTCTGGATTTTCAATCTCAGGTTAACACTAATGTTACTGCTAACAGGAAGTTGGCTTTTAATGACAGGTTTGTCTTAAAATGATAGTTATTAATTACAACTAGAGGAACGCTTATGGGTTGATTAGTACGTTTTAGATAAACCGCAATTTCCAGCTTTTTTGGCTTAACAATGACAGTTGGCACGAGACACAAAAACCACAAAGCGCAAAAAACACGTAAATAGAAGCAGCTTTGCCGCAATAACAATAATGGAACAGTTAACTATAACTTTCTGGCAACTGATAGTTAACTTTGATAAGTTAGTTATCCATCACGAGAGTGAACCTCCGAACTTTACTGATATAAATAACTAATATTTGAAGAAATAGCGGTAAAAACAAAACCAGCGCGATCTCTTGTCTGAGACTGAATGGAAGCATGGTAGGGAATTAAGAGGTTAGTGGTGAAATGCTCAGTTTGGAAAAATCAGCTGAAGTAGGTGTTATTCCTATCAAAGATGCTCAGTTTACCGATAAATACAATATGTTGATATTTGCATTCCCTTTTCACTAGGTTAAGAAAATTAAAATATCCACGAGAAGTTGAATACCGTTTGTTCGTATACATCGAAAGAACAAAGTATATTTTTTTGTTCCTGCGCGTCAAAAAATCTATTATCTGAGTGTTGCAAGAGGTGAGACGTTTTCATCAACTCATATCTGACTATAAAACATCTGAACTGTCATCATCTATCTTAGCGCAGATATTATTTACACCTATAAAAATCTATGGGTTATTAACTGCTTAAACAAAGACTTTAATGGCGTGGTTTATTAATTTGTAATTGCATTCCATAGGTAAAAATACTCTTGCTTTACGTCATAGAATTTTCATGATCTTTCCCGTACAATGTCTATATTTGTGTTATTTTTAGCAACAGCAGAGATACAAGATCGACATGGAGGGGTTACTGAGACCATCAAATATTCATAAAGTTAGGGCAGGCAGCGCTGCTTTGCCCTATCGACCCGAGTTAGCCCCTGTTCCACCTCTACCGCCTATACGTCGGTTCGTATAGGCCAAAAGAATTAGGAATACAAAAGTACGAAATCATAAATATTCTGATATCTGTAGAAAAAATCTTCAGTGGCCCTTCTCACTTGGTAAAACTTGGCAGACTGAGGAATCGTGTAACAGCTCCAGATCTCGGTGGATATTCCAACATTTTTGCAAACTGGCTTAAAGCATCATCAAGCAATTTTACACCATAAACTAGTTGGGGTTGTGATTTTAATATAGGGCACTGGAAATTATAAACATTACATTATTGATGTTTTGTCGTTAGCTTTGACAGCATCCAAACCTGATACTCACATAATTTTTCTGAGATAAGTGTCAAAAAATGCAGAAAGAGTTAGACTATTATTTACACCATTTGTGGGGCCTAATGCATAAACCAGCCAAGTACATTTTTGGGCAAAATGAGTGAGTTTATGTTCTTGCACAGTTTCAAATTCTGAACCTTCCAGTACATAAACCAGATC
This sequence comes from Acanthoscelides obtectus, assembly GCA_963669975.1. Lineage (NCBI taxonomy): Eukaryota > Metazoa > Arthropoda > Insecta > Coleoptera > Chrysomelidae > Acanthoscelides > Acanthoscelides obtectus. The sequence continues at coordinate 73,146,758 of CAVLJG010000008.1, read as the reverse complement.
TGTAACATTTAAATTGTGGAAACTGAAGTGTATAATTATTTGATTACGCTTTTACACTTTGCATAAACCGGTCAAGTCCTGGTTTTTGCACAGAGCTGTCAGTCTAATACAGTACAGGTACCCCGAACTCGGACATAGTGCGATAGGGGCTTAGGAGCCATAGAAATACAAATAGAAAGCACGACAAAATATATGCCGCTACAGTACTTAAAGATTATTGAAAATACAAACAAAAACTTCAAAGTCATCCATGTAGCGCAGGATATATTTTTAAATTGCAAGCCCCATTTGCAACAGTTGTTTGTAAAGTATCCTTCAAGGAAGAACAATGAATTTACGATTTCAAAATACCGAATCATGCGCCATGGAAAACTAGATAATGAAATATTATTTAAATGTAGTGAGACAGACTCTTTGTATCAGTTTAATATTTTTGAAATCCAAGATAAGAGGAATGTGCGGCTCCTGACTCTACAAAACACTACAATTAAGATGTATAGTGACAGAAGAAAGCTAAAGAAAAATAAATTTGATCACGTTATGATTCTGGTTAAAAAATATGTGACACAATGTGATCAGTGGTTCTATAAAGAAATCACAAAATACCATCAGAGCTTTTCGCCAGATGATAAAGAAACTTATGCATCTGAATTCAATAAACATTTTTAACTTCAAAGTTTGTTTTATTTTAATTTTATCCCTTAAAATATCAAGTTCGTTAATCTTTCCCTGATAGCTCATTTATTTATTTACAGATTTAAAAAATGAAGCAGCAGAATTATCTACAATTGACAACAAATACGAACATTTTCAGTAACTAAAACATTTACATCAAAAATGATTTTTTCCTCGACATTTTTCCTCATCTGACTTGACTGGTTTATGCATGGGATCCCTCATTTGAGCTGCCCAGGTGTGCGTTTGTATATCACTTGTTAATGTAATACAGTATACAGTAATGGAATGTAGATTGACAGATGAAATTTTACTCTGGGATACTACTACTATTCATTTATAATCTGCCAATTTTTACCAAATAAAGTAACAAAACAATGAGCCAGGAACAGCCAGAAACAAATGGCAACACGCTTATTCTCAAATGTTCGAGCACGGGATTGAATGCGCTCTTTTGAAATTCCAGAAGGATTACTTTGTTCTATTTCCGACCACAGGTAGCAGTCAAACGTTACGCATGCCAAAATTGTTACATAGTAGTACAAACTATACTCTGTAACAATTTACAAACGCAACCTTTCTTAGGAGCCTGAATATTCTCATTCCAATTCCCATTCTCCCAAAATATTAAACAGAAGATTTTATAATCTATTTTGTTTATTATGTACGTCTTATTGATCGTTACACCATATACCATACGTCTAGAACTGCACTGTGTAATTCTAATACGTACGTGTTTTTCTACACTGTGCGTACTTATATTTAGCACAGGAGGGATGTCGAATTAACCTAAATGGACTATTGGAAAGATGAAATATTCATAGCCACACGGCTGACTGCGGCGACGTTCTATCGATCCCATTTGACTTTCTGAACCTTCCTAGCTATACTGCTTAGTACATAATATTTCAGAAAACACCGTGTCATACTTCAAAAAATGGAAACCTTGACTGAGTGTGACAAAAAAGGGCCCTGAATAGCAAACACGTGACGTTAGCATTTCAGGTGCGCTTTAGGTTAGGTGCATATCCAGCAATGGTAACCGTCGAAGATGTGTACCAAAAGCACTAACTTGCGGAATACCTAAACAAACTGGCAATGGCTGATATTTATCTTCAGTTGTTTCGTAGAGATGCGAAAACGGCATTGGGTAATTTTGGGGTAGTTCTTTATCCCGCGGACGGCAAACAATTTTGTATATTAGAGTTATTACAGGTATGAATGTTGTACAAAAAAACACAATTAGTAGTAAAGTCATGGCAAAAAATCACTGGAAATTACATACTCATTGCCTTTTGATGCAAGCAGAGGCTATTTTATAATTTTATCATCACCAGGCTGAGAATCTAGTTTCAAACGACAAGGAAAACGGATAGTATCGACTATCACACACTCATACGTATGGTTTACAATCCAATAAGGTAACTTGATAACAATATGGCTTATCTTGTATAGTTTTGAGCTAGACAAGCGTGCAATTACTTGTAGAGAAAAATCCAACTTTGGGAACCAGACTATAATTGTCCATGCTTCACGAGTATAAAAAATGTTTTGTAAGATAATCTTATTACCCAGCATATTTTTTACAATCTCTTGTAAAAGCTCCTCTCCTAATGCAATAAAGTTTTATTAATCGCAGTTCGGATCAAATATTCTTCAGCTATTATTTTATTGGCAATATTCAGATAAATAATTTTTTAGTGCTGTGAACAAACCTTATAGAAACAACTACAATTTCTAGATATTTTCAGTTGAATCATTTTGAAATCGGTATTTTTTCTCTATGCTTTTGTAGCCTCTAACGTCAGAATATTTATAAATTTAGTTTCTAACCATTTGCGATATGGAGGTCCGGGAAAAGTTGGTACTGTATCTTTTTGATTTTTGCGGTTCTTGGTAGTTACAAACTACTTTATTTTTTGAAGATGGAATAATGAGGAATCAGGAATTTCCTCTCAATTCTATATCAATGTTATGATGTAAGTTAACAATACCCCGGTTTTCCCTATCTATGTTTTCAAAATATATTTCCGACAGGCTTAAAATGTTTGTGCAATGTCTTATTGAGAGATCATATAATGGGGGCTGTTCTTATAGGTATATCCTTCTGCAGACCTCTCGTACATTACTTCATGTTGATGTTTCTTTCAAAAACATATATGTACAGTGAAATTCTTTGACTTTAAATGGAGGGAGTGCAAACATTATTGCCTGTAACAGTTTGATGATCTTATGCTGCTAGATTCTGTGGTAGTATCTAATTACTAACTAAAACAACACCGAAATAAGACAACTTATAGTAGCGGCTTTAGTAACTTTAGGTTTTTTTTTAAGTATCAAATAAATTGTCTCTGTGATAGGGCACGTCTACAATATTATAAGTCGTAACCGGCTGGTGAAAAACTTTAGAACATATAAGAGATCCGACAAGATGCGGGATAACCTTAATTTACATTGGCTTATGAATAAATTTCGTACAGCCACGCCTCAATCTACTTAATCTGCGCTAATCACTAATGCCCTTAATTCCACAAAGAAAACATGCAAATGAGTGCAGCCAGTGGAGGGGCGTTCCAGATAACTGGATACGCTCCCCATTTATGCAATAGCCCTTGACCTTTGAGAGCATGTCCTATCATATTGTAGATTGTCCTTCAGATACAAAGGGCTCTTCAGGGACTTGCACCCGCGCCCAGACTAGCACGGACACTGTAGGGCCTGATAGCTTGCGATTAAAGCATTGACGGATCCTGCAGGGAAGATGTGGGTATACTGCCCAAATACATGAGAAAAATAGGACCTAGTTTTTAGGATTCTTCCTTCTCTCGTGATTGTCCAAATATAACCTTCATTTTAATGCTAGTAAAACAGTATGCGCGGTCGGTCTCATCAGAGGAGAGACCATTATGGCTAATTGCGCAGCGTGAGAACCGTCTGCAGTGTTTATAGTCGTATTCACCATCCTCGGAAACTTCTGGTTTCCAATTTGCATGTTGATATCATAAAACTTCTTGATAGATAGGTATATATTCCATCTGCTCCTGTACAAAGTACAGAGATGACATGAAAAACTTACAATCTCACAAAGATGGCGTTTATATAAAAACGATCACAGAAAAAAGGCAGAAGTGCAGGTAACAACATAGAAATAAAATAGATCTGAAAATCCGACAGCACGCATAAAGTGGATACCAAATAAAATCCGATGCACGTCATAGGTGATGTCATTCATAAAAATCATGGTTACCAATAGTTGACTACATTCAATGTGACATTTCTACTTGAAGTTTAAATTTCCCCGTCTCGATTCGGTTGGTAGTGCCGTGCAGAGAAATGTGAGGTTGCCACTTCTCATTTGTTGACATCAGTTGCCATTGTCCTTTTGTCGTACTATTAGTTCTTTATTGTTTAGTTTGTGAGTTTTGCGCTAATTGAGCTTTGAATCGTTGCCTTGCCAATTAAAAATTGTTCTTTTCAGAACAACAGTTACTGTGAAATGGTGTAAAGTATCCAAGCGAAGTGTTAGAAGTACCAAAGCTGATGGAAAAAGGTGGGCTTTCAAATGTATAGAAAAATAAGCTCTATATAAAAATGAAATGCATTTGTAGGTATATCGTAGTTCACGCTGGCAATGAAAATGGATTTGTTGAAGGTGCGTCGCTCATATTTTCATCGAAAACCCAGCTTAATGATTACCATGGTGAAATGAACCAGCAAAACTTTTTATATTGGTTTGAAAATCAATTACTAATAAGCTTGACCCAACTCTCTGTGATTGTTATGGATAATGCATCATACCATAGCATGTTATTAGTAAAAACTCCCAATAGCTCATGGAGAAAGGCTGAAACTCAGAATTGGTCAACTGAACAAAAAATACAGTATCCACATGAAGCATTCAAATCTGAACTTCTAACGATTGCTGCACAGTGAGCAGAATACCCAATCTTTATGCATTTTGTTCCTATTTTTTTTTTTGGGAATAAACCAACCAAAATGTATGTGGTCGATAACTTGGCAGAACAATATGGACATAAAGTTTTACGGTTACCTCCATACCACTGTATTTTTAACCCAATTGAGCTAATTACAGATTACTATAATCGGCATATTGGAAGAGATGGCCACACTGAAAATGACTGCCTAAAAATGTGGCAAGAGGCACTCCAAACTATTACCCCTGATATGTGGAAGAACTCCATTAGACATACAGAGGAGATAATTATGAAATGGTATAGAAGGGAACAAGTAATGGATAGACAGGAAATTCTTCCCCTTATTATCCATGTTAACAATGACTCTGATTCCAGTGATTCAGAATAGTTAAAACATCAAAATATATTCTGTATAATGTAATCAAACTCCGGAATTGATATACAACTGAACCATACCATGCGGTTAATATCAGGCTCGATAAAGAGTACTCCTTGCCGCTAGTTGCCGGTATTGTGTAACATCGCATCACCCGAGTTCTTTCTTCTCTTTGATGTGAATTGAAAAAGTGTTGTAGTTCCCATATCATAAATAAATAATCAAATTAATTAAAATACGAGAAAACAATTTATGTTCTTTAAATATTTTGTGTTTTTGAATATCTACCAAATCAGGTGTTTTTATTCAGAAAGGAATTTAATTTTACAAGTTTATTTATTTTTAATATAATGGTATTATAGTAAATGGTAGGTATATATAAACAATTTATTTTATTAAATTTATTTGCTTAAAAGAAAATGTGCAAATTCTGGCAACAGCGCACAGCTCCACATCGATGACGTGCATCGGGTTTTATTTGGTATCCACTATACTTATCTAGCTAAAATGTTCTCTTATTGAATAAAAACAGTGTTCAGTCATGAACTTTTTCAAGGTGGTTTGAACTGGATTGTGCTAAGTTGACGAATATTTGTTGGTAGATGATTGTACAGATCTAAACTTTTGATTTCGACAGTGAGAGCTTGGTTGCTCTCGTGTCATCAGATAAACTAGAAGGATATCTGTGGAAGTTGTAAGGTTGTGGCATATATAAATACTTAATGATCGAACAGGATTTATTTCGAGATTTTTAAAGCGAAAAATCGTAATATCCTAAACCGATCACGGTTCGAGTATTCTAAAAGTATTTCAAGGAGTCCAGCATTTCTACCCATCATTACGGATCCACTAGTAGATAAGATAAAATTTTCAGTCTGGTCTCGCAGTGAACCATTTGTTTGCTTTTTCTAAATTATCGATAGCTCTTTCTTCGAGCGCAGCTAGGTTAGGGTCTGCATATACAGGGTGACTTCGAAGTTGAGTCATTTATTTTAACAGTGAGTAGATCTGATCAAAAGAAATGTTTTTTTCCTTTACCATTTTTCTGGTAAAATTAAAGTAACAAAGTTATAGCCCTTTGGAAGTTTGAGTACCGCCCTGTCTCAATAATAATATCATGTGCTCGTGTTTGGCAACAACGGATATAATCCGCCTTATCGGTTCATCGCATCGGAAACAAAAAAGCGAAAGAATTTGGAACGATGTTTTTACAATTACTTTATTCAGTTCAGTTATACATACAGTTGTCAGTCGGTAACGCGTGTGAATAGTGTCTGTTGCGTGGCTCAAACGAAATAAAAAATGGCACATGTTTATGCGGATCGGTTTCCCAATCGAGTGCAACCAACCCCTCGTGCCTTTGTTAATGTAGTACAACGGGCTCGTGAATCAGGTGACTTAAGACCTCACAGGGGACCTCACGATCAAATACAGGTCCGCACTGAAATACTTGTCGGGAGGATACTTTATAAAACAAGGTAACATTTTTTTTTTAATTTTTTTTTTATTTTTACACACATATTCTGGTTCATCTTCCTTCTACAATCATTATCTGAAAATTAATGACTCAACTTCAAAGTCACCCTGTATAAGTGATGGGTCATCAGCTTACAAAGGCCTGGCATATGATGGAATAAGTCGTTTAGGTAAATTATAAAAAGCCTAAGATTGAACCCTAGAGCATTCCAAAGAAAATATCTTCTAAATCGGATACAGCTCCGTCTACCGCAACACGCTACTTTCTCTCGTATAGATAAGAGTAGAATAGCTTTAATACGTAACATCTAAAGCCACATGTTCCTAATTTTGCTAATAATAAATCGTGTGATACGCAGTCGAAAGCGTTCTAAAGGTACCACAGTGTAAGTGACCAGCCTCAAATGCACTCGACTATGAGTGTTGAACATTTCAATCTAAAACCAAACTGACAACAATGCACTGTATTACTATTATTTTTTCGATGTATTTGATCTATTCTATTCTTCAAAATAATTTCATAATGTCTGCAAATATTGGAATGATGGTAAAAGGTCAGAAATGTTCTACGCAATCTAGACCACTTTTTTCAATAACGGTAGCACAACATTTTAAACGCCGTAGGAAAATTACCTCCGCTAAGACAGAACTTGAGCCAAAATGTGATTTTGAAAGAAACTTCAACACTCTGATGTAACATCTACGCCGGACGCCTCAAATGTCAAAATTCATTATGCCGTTTGAGCTGTAGCACGTAGAATAAAAATTACTATTGGCAGCATAGGATTTCCAAGATTTCAAAGCCTCGTGATAAGTATTTTCACGGGTTCATGTGTGGCATTAATATTTTTTTAGTTAAAAGAAGTATAATCTACAATAGGCTGCTGGTTTCAAGCGGTAACTAAATGTCAAAGAAATATAAAAAAATGTCATGTCAATATACTATTAATTGTGGCACTTATAGTCAACGCCAAACAAAGTGGCGTGCACGTCATCACGATAAAAATTCCCCGACCTAATGCCTAGGTTTCTATCACAAACAATTGCTCTATTGCAGTTTGCATATAAACATTGTTATTAAAATATCACATAAGTTGCTTTCTGATAAATTTAGACGCATTATGCGAAATAAAATGTTTTGCAAACGCTCCAATCACTTATCGACATGTAAACGCACTAAACCGATTTCGCAGCGTTGACACATTGTCACCTTGAAACTTATTTAAACTGGGAACTGACATTTGTATTAATTTTGACACTGAATCAATTTGTGGCATTTCAAATCTTTATAAATCCTTTGGCCCCGCATACTGTAAATCAACAACTGTTTGTTTCAAAACAAAATTATTCATTTTACGAGTAGATAAAGGCAATTTTGGTATATAAAGATGCCCAAACAGTTAAGTAGTCGGTGTACGGAACTCGTGGCCTCGTTAATGCACTACTTTGAGCAAGAAAGGGACAACAACGGGCCTTTGTTGCCTTTAAATGCTGTTCAAGAGGTAGGTTACTAATAATTATATGTAATGTATATTAATAATAGTGAAGTTTTATTTCATTTTTTGTAGCGTGTTGCTGCTGCTTTAAAAATTAGTTTAAGGACAGTTAGTCGTATTTCCGAGGGTGTGAAAAGTGATGCAAATTTAGAATCGCCCAAGAAAAAGCGGAGTTATATTAAACGTGTAACCAACACAGCGACATTGGATACAAGTGCCATTCGAGAAGTGATCTATAATATGTACCACAAAAGTAAGATCTTATTATAATAACTTATCAGAAATTTGCATTAATTTGTTAACTAAATTATAATGTCATATTACACATGGTTTCAGAAGAACAAGTTACGATACAAACTTTACGGTCTCGATTAAGAGATAGGGCATTATTTGATGGTAGTGCCACGTCTTTAAGGCTGTTGCTTAGAGATCTTGGATTTAAGTGGCTTAAGGACAATCCGCGACGAGGGCTCATGGAACTACCAAGTATAGCTTTGAAAAGGGTGGAATTTCTAAGGCAATACAATCAAGCCAAGGTTGAGGCCTTATACCAGTTTGTCTTCCTCGATGAAACTTGGATATTTCAAAATGGGACCATAGGTCGCTCTTGGCAAAATGGAAACCAAAAAAGCGTGAAAGCTATTAAAACAGATGGTAAAAGGTATGTACTTTTACACAATTTGCACTATAAAATTTAAAACTAATATATTTTAGATACATTATATTACATGCTAGAAATGAAAATGGGTTTATTGAGGGTAGTGAAGCGATATTTTCTTCGAAAACAAAATTGAGCGATTACCATGGAGAGATGAACCAGGACAATTTTTTGAAATGGTTTCAACATCAGTTATTAGAAAAATTGGAGAGTCCATCTATGATTATACTGGATAACGCCCCTTATCACAGCATGATATTGAACAAAGTGCCCAACAATGCATGGACAAAAAAAAATATCCAAGACTGGTTGACAAATCAAAACATACCATTTTTAAACACAATGTTTAAAACAGAGCTATTGAGTATTGTTGCTCGGTACATAATGCTTCTTAATTATATATATTTTGGTCGACAGTTTATATTTCTTTTGTTTATTCCTATTCTTAAAATAACTGCTTTTTTAGAAACAAACCACCTAAAATATACGTGATTGATGAATTGGCGGAACAACATGGGCACAAAGTTCTTCGTCTGCCTCCTTACCATTGTATATTTAACCCTATTGAGTTAATTTGGGGCATAGCAAAAGGTTACTATAACAGACATATTGGTAGAGATGGTAACAGTGAAAAAGACTGTTTGGATATGTGGAACGAGGCTCTACAAACGGTTACCCCAGACATGTGGAAAAATAGTGTTCGACATACTGAGCAAGAAATTTTTAAATGGTATGAAAGAGAACGAATTTTTGATCGACCAGACATCGAACCTTTAATAATCAACTTTGAGAGTGATGAAGATTCAGATTCAGACAGCGCTGAAGAAAGAAACTCCGACTAACTTTATTGTACAGAAAAAGCTTACACCAGTAGCTTACCTAATTTTAGAATGCATTTTTCTGTATGAATTCTGTAAAATAAATACCATGCATAAAATTTGGAGGAACCCATTTGGATTTTTATTCAGTACCTTTAAGCTATCAATTAAATATGGTAGTTTCATAGTGTCATCTGATCAATAATTGTCATACTTAATGATTATGCAAGTACAGATCTATAATTTTATTATACTATTATTTTTGTTCTCATTTGAGGTTAATATTGCTTATAAACCTAGATATGTAAATAATAAATTTTATTATTTTACAAAAAGTTTGGCAACAATGTAAATTTTTCAACACACCCACCTTGATGACGTGCACGCCACTTTGTTTGGCGTTGACTATATATATCATATTTTCTTATGTACTGAATGCTAAATTGTAAGCTAAGTTTTAAGGAGTAATTTGATAGGCAGATAGAAAATTACTGCTCGAATTTTAATGAAGTTTTGATACTAGGTTGCCACTATGCTTAGAATGCCTAAAATCAACGTTATGGCGACCAATTTATGGCCAAAAATAAAAAATAAAAAACAATTTTATGTGGTTTCAGGTAATTCGGTAATTTCGAGTTTACGACAGATAAACTGATAGAAACAAGCTATTTGACTCTATAAAGATACCCAACTAGCAAAGTAGTGGTATAAGCTTTTGGTAAAAGAACCATTCAGCCATAAAAGCTCTCTATTGTTGTTGCCTGAACACCAAAATGCTGGCCTAATGTTGTGTGGAATGCAAATTTGCTTTCTGCAACATATTTGCTCTAAAATGAGGTGTTTAAAATATTCTTATAGCATAGTTATACAACACCTTATAGGGCAAATGTTTAACTGTTGCATAAACGTTAGTGCAATTGTGTCTAAATATAGGATTTGTGGAAGATTTAACGCAGTTAAGTTCAGTTTTCCATCTTAAAAATCTAGACATACTTTTGATCATTGTCAAAATATGAATCAAATACGAAGCCCATAGAAATTGGGTAACTAATTTGCACGATAATCACAATAAAATTTGCTGCGCAAGTAATTCAATAGCCCTATCTCAAAGTGTAGAAGCGTATCATATACCTGTGTATGAAATTCACAATGGCCTATATGTAAGTAAACAAGATGACTGTAATGTGTTAGTTATATATTTCTTCACTTCGTCTATACAATACATAGGAAATAGTTTGGTTGCAATAAAGTAGAATCACGTAAGAGAATAGTTGTATAGTTGACAAAAACTGAATCTTGCAACTGACGCAAATGTCCTATAGCGGCTGCAAGAGGCTTACACTTTTGTTTCATAACTGTTACCTGCAGCCCTTATACAACCTCTTAAATGACTGGAGTGTCCTATTAGGTGTGCCCACTCCGCTTGTATAGCTGTTCTAAGAGGGTTTTGCTAATGTTCTTACAGTATACAATGATGTTTAAGGAATACTTTATTATAATCATTCTTGCAACTCTAATAGGAGAAAAAACCACTAGAAGCACCTGCACTCTGTTTTACTCATTAATAAGCGCCATTTAGTGACTTTTATACTTGTCACGTCACTGGCGAAGAAGTATTATAATCACGAAAAATCTCGAAAGTGGGATATGTTTTTTAGATTTCGATGATACGCACATCACGAAAAACCCTGTCTCATTTATATCTGTTGATCTGTCTGTCGGTTTGCCTTTCGGTCTGTCCGTATGTCTGTCCTGTAATCCCCGACTATAACATGGAAAGTACCGCTTCGATTTTGATGACGTTTGACAAAAGGTTACTACCAAGAACTAAAAAGATTGTGGGTGCTATCGAATAGCGCCTTGTATAAGAAATACAACTTAAATCAATTTAACGTTCCCGAAACAAAAACCTAGCATGACATACTTTGTATTAGATCATATTACTTGTATATGAAGTTTCTTTCATACAGACAAGTTAGAGACGCGGGAAAACTCTACGTCCCACAGAAGAAGTGTCTGCCAGTACTAAATATTACTTTGTAATGATATTCTACAAAGTATATATAAAAATCAGCCACCAGAATTTGAGTTTGTTCAATTTACACTCTACTTTTTCCTCCTGTTACCAGTAAATTGGCCCTCTACTCAACTTACAAGATATGCAGGCGGAGGAAGTATGTATGCACGCAGCACCCCAAGTTTTGTGTTTCAGATAAAAATGTCGCACAGCCCCGGCATTTTACTCTAAATGGTCTGGGATTAAAATTATATCTGTAACACTAAAAATTACATTATTATCTAATTTTATACTCTCAAAAATAATTTTTAAGATTATTATCGAATGTCAATGCAATTGAGAAAATTTTAATAAAAGGCGTTACATAATACAGTACTGAAAAAACATGATTATTATTCATTATATGTAATAAATAAGTAGCATAAATGTCACGTAATTCGCAATTTTTTTACGAAATGTCTGAGTAGTGAATGTTTCAGATAGCAAGACCTGGATGCCACTTTTTTATTGAAAGCACTTATGTAAATTATAATTAAAAATGGCATTTGCTTCTTGTGATAATCAAAAATAAGGTTCAGCTGAATTCAGTGGCTTACTTGCTGTATATTTACAGCGGAATATAATATAGTACAGATTGAAATATATATGTTGAATCAGCGGTAGTTGACTAAATCAGTGCAATTCATAAAAAAAGTGCAGTGTTTTCACAGTTTTATCTAGTGGCATGGAATGAAATAGCTGCAGGAATTTCCTTTCTGAAGAAAGAATTTTCCTTTTCGTGAAAATGTATTTCAGTGGTAAATTAAAATTATGTATAGGTACATAATCCTCAAATATAATAATAATAATAATAATAATAATAATAATAATATGTCTTTATTTTTTAGATAAATTGTAACAAACAAAAAAAAACTCATTTGATGAGGGAGGCGGCATTCAACATAGTTGCTCTTCCATGCAACCCCCCCATGCAACCCCAAATATATTTGGGGGCGTTGGGTCACACAGTCCCGAACTACTTAAGGAAAAAATATCGTGCTATCCAAAATCTCACACAAGTTTGTAGGCCATATGCAAAACTATAAATTCTCAATATCCAAAACCTCAGATTGTATCGCTACGTGATAATAGTATTTTTGTTCATTCCTATTCCCGTGACTGGCAGGAGCGAGTGACAGATGTTTTTGTGTTAAAAAATGTCGTGCAACATCAGAAAAACATAATACTTCATTTACGATTCTTTTCGCGATTACAATATTTTCTCGCAAGTTGGCCTGGGAAGTAAAACGTAGTTAATTTTTAGCAGATAATTTGAATGAATGCAATGAATCTTAATTCACTTTTACTTCCCATGCGTACTAGCGCAGAAGTATTGTAATGGCAAAAAAATTCGAAAATGAGATATGAAAGAAATATGGCAATGATGAAAACATCAAGCTGTGTGTTGGAACTGTTGTCCTCTTTTTCCAATTCCAAGTATATATGGTTTTTCAAACTTTTTTTTTTATTGATTTAATCAAAAACTTGAAGTTTGTCTGTGATTTAGTCAAATGTATTCCGGCCCTGTACCAGATTGCATTGGCGGCTAGATGCAAACCATTTGAGACTTGGATACACATGAGTAAATGATATCCAAACGTTAAGTTTTTGGCCAAACTAATCAAAATATGTATGATAAACCATATACAGGGTGTCCCAGACGTCGACGTCAAGCCGAAACCGGGTGATAGGCAAAGTCATAACAGCTATCAGAAAAATATTTAAAAAAATTTTATGTATGTGTTTTGAAAATTATAGGTCTTTGAAAAAAATATAGAAATTTCACACCCTACGGCAGTCTGTCAACTCCTGTTACTACAAATATTAACTTTTTTTGGATTTTATTTTTACAATGTAATGATGAATAATGCATCTTCAAACTGGTGTCTCAACCTTACTGCCAACTTTTCTCGTTCAGGAAAAATTGCCACTTATTTCCCAACCAGTAAAACTTTGCTCAACTTTAACTGGCTGTACTGGAAAAAAATGTACTACGAGAGTTTGGCAAGTAACCTTGAAAGTTGGCGCATTTAATAAGGATTCCCAAATGGTATAACACTTAGAAAATTACTCGTTAACTTATGCACAATTTTTATTTGAAGAAAAACTGATGAATATTTTTCAAAATTTCCTAATTAAACAGCGATTATCAAAACGCACAAGGACCCTTAAGGATAACTGCTTGCACAACAGTGGGCGTCAAAATGCTGCTGATGATGATTTACCTTTACAGCAAATGCTCAAACTGTTTTCCTTCAGCCGCAATACACGCTCGACATCTTCTTAAAAAAGATCGGGTTATTAAACGAGCGAATCCACGGTTATTAACAAACTCAGCTGCTTCCAATAGTCTTTGCCGTAGCTCAGCTACATTTTGAATCGGCTTGAAATACACTTTTTCTTTTCCAGTTCCCCAGTAAAAAAATCTAACGGATTCAAATCTGGTGACCGGGCTGCCCACGGTATTGTACCAGACCGCCCTATCTATCTGCCTGGAAAGTTTTGATCGAGATACTATCTCACTGAGAGTGCATAGTGCGCTGGGCAGTCATCATGCTGAAACCACATGTCCCTGTAAATACTCAGTGGCACGTCCTTCAATAAATTTTCTAAATGATTTTGCAAAAAACCTAAATAAACCTCAGCAGTCAAAGTCTCTGGGAACTCAAACGGACCGATTATTTTACCATTTAAAATTCCTGTCCAATGGTTTATCTTGAAGCGATATTGAGATTTATCTTCTCTCATCAAATGTGGGTTTGCTACGTGCCACTCGTGTAAGTTATGCAGGTTCATGTACCCATCTTTCTTAAATGTGGTTTCATCTGACCATAAAATTTTTTCAAAGAACCGTGGATCTTCCCTGTGTCTTTCTAACATTGTGCGACAAAAAGCAACTCGGGGCTCATAATCATGGGGCAGAAGAGCTTGAACACGCTGTACGTGGTATGGATGGAGCACGTTTTTTTGCAAGATTCTATGGGCTGTACTTTTGGGCACACCTGTTTTTAGTTCTATTGCACGCACTGAAGTACTCGGGTCTTCTTCGACAGCTCCTAGCACCACGTCTTCGTAAGGAAGGAAAGATCTTTCCTCACCGTGTGATTGGTTTGGTAGTTGGCCCTCTGAGAACAGTAAGCTTTGCACATTTGTGAACACTCGATGATCTGGATGACGAGCTGCATTCGGGTACCTCTCACAGTAAAGTCTCGCTGCAGCACTAGCGTTGCATCTGCATTCCCCATGAATGAGGTGCATGTTAGCATATTCTTGTACGGTGTACACGGACATAGCGGCACTGCACAATCACACTATCAAAGATACTCTAAGGAAAGCAAATGTTATTTTGAAGAGCAATTAAACAGTCCAAATCCAAATCACAAGCGATCAACAGTCCAGTTCACGAATCCAAAATTAGTAACAGTACGAAATCAACAAGCACGAACATGTAAAGATGCGCAGTAAACGAAGTAGTACTGATCGGTATCAAAGTGTGCAATAGCAAGTAAGTGATGTGCTTCATCCATACCACATACAGCGTGTTCAACCTCTCCTGCCCCGGGATTATGAGCCCCGAGTTGCTTTTTGTCGCACAATGTTAGAAAGACACAGGGAAGATCCACGGTTCTTTGAAAAAATTTTATGGCCGGATGAGACCACATTTAAGAAAGATGGGTACATGAACCTGCATAACTTACACGAGTGGCACGTAGCAAACCCATATTTGATGAGAGAAGATAGATCTCAATATCGCTTCAAGATAAACCATTGGACAGGAATTTTAAATGGTAAAATAATCGGTCCGTTTGAGTTCCCAGAGACTTTGACTGCTGAGGTTTATTTAGGTTTTTTGCAAAATCATTTAGAAAATTTATTGAAGGACGTGCCACTGAGTATTTACAGGGACATGTGGTTTCAGCATGATGGCTGCCCAGTGAGAGAGTATCTCGATCAAAACTTTCCAGGCAGATAGATAGGGCGGTCTGGTACAATACCGTGGCCAGCCCGGTCACCAGATTTGAATCCGTTAGATTTTTTTACTGGGGAACTGGACAAGAAAAAGTGTATTTCAAGCCGATTCAAAATGTAGCTGAGATACGGCAAAGACTATTGGAAGCAGCTGAGTTTGTTAATAACCGTGGATTCGCTCGTTTAATAACCCGATCTTTTTTAAGAAGATGTCGAGCGTGTATTGCGGCTGAAGGAAAACAGTTTGAGCATTTGCTGTAAAGGTAAATCATCATCAGCAGCATTTTGACGCCCACTGTTGTGCAAGCAGTTATCCTTAAGGGTCCTTGTGCGCTTTCATAATCGCTGTTTAATTAGGAAATTTTGAAAAATATTCATCAGTTTTTCTTCAAATAAAAATTGTGCATAAGTTAACGAGTAATCTTCTAAGTGTTATACCATTTTGGAATCCTTATTAAATGCGCCAACTTTTAAGGTTACTTGCCAAACTCTCGTAGTACATTTTTTTTAAGTACAGCCAGTTAAAGTTGAGCAAAGTTTTACTGGTTGGGAAATAAGTGGCAATTTTTCCTGAACGAGAAAAGTTGGCAGTAAGGTTAAGACACCAGTTTGAAGATGCATTATTCATCATTACATTGTAAACATAAAATCCAAAAAAAGTTAATATTTGTTGTAACAGGAGTTGACAGACTGCCGTAGGGTGTGAAATTTCTATATTTTCTTCAAAGACCTATAGTTTTCAAAACACATACATAACATTTTTTTAAATATTTTTCTGATAGCTTTTTCTGATAGACTTTGCCTATCACCCGGGTTCGGATTGACGTCGACTTCTGGGACACCCTGTATATTTTGGATCAGACAAAGCAGAACTAATTTGCTCTGAAAATGCATGTATGGGGTGTTCCATTTTGAAATACAATTTTCTGAGACTATATGTATTATTATACCAAAAAAAGTATACATGGAGAAATTTACATTAGACCCTATAACCTTTGTATACAAATTTTTCTCTGGAAGGTCATATAAAAAGTTGTATGGGGGTCATGCCTGTCTGTTTGTCTGTCGGTCTTTTTCCGTCCATCCTTGGACCGCCTATAACTTGGGAAACACCGGTCAGATGTTGATGATAACTTTACGCAATGTTACCACTAGTAGTGTCGTTTTTGAAAATTGGCCAGGTGGCGGCGCAGAAAATGTCGAAAACAGAAAAAAATAACCGCTCAAACTTCTGTTACTGACGTTTCAGAGAATCATTATTATCTTTGAAAAATATTGAAGAGGTAAAATGAGAGTGGTGGAAGAGGATCTACCGCAATTTTTCGATATTATATTAATACACGTCTACCTTGGTAATTCTACGCACCTATTATATTTCAACATCATAGATATTGCCGTACGTTTGCCCTACAAACTTAGAAAAATGAGCGCCCCGGGATTGTAAATACTGAATCTTTGTTAGGGGATCCCAGGGGCAACAGCATGTAACAGTGTGACGGCGCAGCACGATGATTCTTCGTATGTGCATCGTGAGCGCGATATTATCTATATATGAGAGCATTATGCCTGAAATGTAATTTATTGAGGTTACTTGACTTAGTGAGGTAATATTAACGTATATAGTATAGCATATGGGATATATCCTATGATAATCAGTTATCAAACATTGTTGACAAAAACGTTTACACCAGATCTTCAACGAAATGAGGTTGCACTAACGGTTCTGACAAAATCTATGTCTTTCTAAGTTGTTCCGAAAGCGTGGGACAGTATAAAATCTGTCTACTTGACACCATCTTTTTAAACTTATACTTTGAAAAAGGCTGCCAAAGTATCGATTTATCGCACTACAAATATCATGTTTATAAGAATAAGCTTAAAGCTTAGATCAAGCATTCTACTAATCCACCTTATTAGTTCATTAATTCCGATTTTGTATCGTATTTGGTTTCCCATTGCAGAGTATTATTTGTTGCACCTTGATGTATATGAAATACATTTTGGTATACTCGAGAGTAATAAAAGCCCAGTTACACAAGAAACAGTTTATCTTCAAGTACATCCACTAAAAATTACAGTTACCTATCCGGGCATTCTCCTAAAAAGTTGTGTAATTGTCTAGTATCACATAAAACTTATTTATTGTATGCCCACTATCGTTCGTAGATGTCCATAATAACAGTGTTAAGTTTGCGAATATGATGTGGGTCAGGGACAGATGAGCCATCTCATGCTCTCGAGATTCGTACCGTCATGAGAAACAGCACTGGCGGTACTCTGATATTACCGATTTGTCATTAGTCATCTCATCCTCTTCACGGTTACGGTTTCGTAATGTAATGAGATCTGCAAAAATATCTTTAAGTGGTTGTGGTACTACATAACGCGACACCGAGTTCCTGTTGAGACAATTAATGGCCTAAGAGCTGTTGGATGCAAGTTGAAAACGGTTATGGATGGAAGTTTGGCAGTTGGCTAAATAGGGGAGACCGGGGCGGAATGGGGACCGTAACATTCAATTTCAAGTTTGAGTGGGTAAATGATGTTACATAAATTTAAAAAGGTACATAATGATCTATTGAGGTATCATAAACATGGAAACACAAACAAATATGAAAATAATGTCATCAACTTAAACAAAAAGTGTCTTTTACTCCATTCTGCCCCGTCGGCGGGGCACGATGGGGTACTCGGGTTTACAAATGTCACAAATCAGTTCTGACTCGTCGTCGTCACTATCTATTCCCGCCCAAGAGTAATGAGCCCACTTTTTACACTGAATGCAAGAAATCCAACCTTCACTTGATGTTGAATATTAGTCGTTACAGAATAAACACAATGTGTCTTCTCCTTCTTCCTCCTCGGAGCTTACTCTAGCTTCTATTATCTTTTGCTTTTTTGGTCGAGACATCTTTTCTGTTTCCCTCATCTGCTTCTGACCTGAAAGATTTTTTTTCACTTTGTTTTTCTTTGATTTTTCTAATGCCTCAGTCAACTCTGCTTTATACGGTGACTCTGTAATAATAGTGGTTTTGCCTCTCTTTCTCTGCACTCGCTTAACGGTTGTCGTTAGCTTTGGTACTGGCATAAAAGCTTCCGGAGAAACGGCTGGATAACTAGAGGTGATCACTTTTTTTATTGGTGCAATAGGAGTGTCAGACAACCAGGGTAAAGAGCCATTTTGAGTTTCGTTGCTAGTTTCCTTTAGTTCTCTGGGAGGTGGTGTTGAGGGATCATTGAAGGAATTATTTTCTGGAAAATCATCGACTTGAGTTACTTGAGTAGGGGCAATTTCTGTCTCAGCAATGGGAATATTAGTTGTCTCGGCTGGTGAAAAGTCATCGTCAGTGAAAATTCCCTCGTTTGTTGGCCAAATACCAGTTTTTTCAAAATCTTTTAGCGCGGTTTTCATATTAGCGGCGTTAATAAAAGCTTGTCCAAACAAGGTTGAAATTTGAAATAAAGTAACAACCTTACCTGGGTTTGACCGCAACCATCTTCGCACTTCATCTTCGTAGTATAGACTTAAAGGTCTCATAAATGCCACATCTAGAGGCTGGAGCCTGTGCGAACAGTGCGGTGGGAAACATAATAAAATAACGCCATTATCTCGAGCCAGATCTATTACATCGATGTTTTTCGTATGAGATGCATGTCCATCAAATAGTAAGAGCACGGGAGTTTCTTTTTTTGCACCAGAAAATTTAATAAACTTCTTGAACCATTCGAAAAACACTTCCATAGTCATCCATCCAGAGTCATTTGCCGCAATCCAAGCTCCAGGTGGCAAGCCAAATTCAAATTCTTGTCTCTTCTTTTGTCGCGGGAAAATCAACAGGGGGGGCATGAAATTTCCCGCAGCAGAGCAACAAATTTCTGCCGTTACTGTATTGCCACGCTCAGCAGAAGTCAATACGCCTACCTGACGTTGTCCTCTATTTGCAATAACCCTTGAATTCTGCTTTGGAATCACTGTAATGCCAGTCTCATCGCAATTATAAATTCTTTCACAGGTAATTTTTTTCTCAATAATAACTTTATTCAATAATGCAAGGAACTGCGCGACTGCTACTCGGTTAAATCCCATGGCACGTGCTCCAGAGGTGGCCTCAGGCTTCCTCAAACTTAACTCTGAATGACGCCTCATAAATGAGTGGGCCCAGTCTTATCCCGCCATTTCTGTATCTTTGTTAAATGGATGCTCACAACCATTCCTAACCGCTAATTGATAGGCTAGCTTTCTGAGTTCTTTTAATGTTAAACCAAACAATCTCTTTTGCTAATCCTTTAAACATACAACTAGTTCTACCTCTTGGTCTTGAGTAAAAACACAGTGATATTTGCCAGCGGTTTTATCAATCACAGAATTTGGGTCAGTCCTACGCTTTTTCACGTATCCTTCCAATGTAGTTTGTGGAAGCTGGAATTGAATTGAAGCTTTCTTGCAACCCATTACGCCACTTACTACTGCAGCTACAGCTCGTTCCATAGTTTCAGAACTCCACCGTTGCCGATCGGTCTTTCTAATATAATTGCGAACCATCTGAAAGCAACACAAGGCATCAAAATGAGATCGTTGATAATAAGGGGCAGAATGGGGTCCCAACCCGTTCTGCCCTACACCGTTCTGCCCCACAGGCTACTCATAACAAAACATAATCTTTGCATAGAAACGCTTTATTAATATTTTGTCGTGAACATGCCAAAAGATACTTGTACAAATGCCGTGTACAGTTAAATGAACAAAAAACGCCAAAACAAATAATTAAATAACTTACATTGTATTAAAAATCCTGAAAAGTTATATCCACATGCACAAATTCATTACGTTTGGCCGAAAACACTTTGCACTGTTTGCTGTAATCTGTTCATTGTTGCCGACCGATGTGTGGCGTTCTACTAAACGATAACAGATAGCGCTAGTAACATCTAGCCTTTACACTGAGAAATATGGTATGCAAACCGTTTTGCCCCGGTACCCTGCCCCGCCCCGGTGTCCCCTACAGTGGTCTAAGGATCAGAGTCCTGAAATTAGAACATATAAATTTTTCTTTATTAGTGTTCGTCCCCATTATAATTTCTTATTCTGATCACCAGAGTAAATTTCAAAATGGTTTAATAAAAAGCATTTTATCGGATACATCTGCAAGGTTAACTATGTCACTTTTGATAAATTACAGATATGTTCCTTTTACTTCTCTGTCGGTCTATCCGTCTGTCGGCCTGTCTGTCGGTCTATCCGTTAAACCTTCGCCCATCTATAACTTGGAAAGTATAGCTCGGATTTTGATCAAATTTTCACAAAAGGGTACTGCTATGCCAAGGATGAAAAAGATTTAGAGCTTTTGAAAACGAGCCCAGTGGAACAAAAAGAAAAATCGCTGAAACTTCATTTTTTGACGTTCCAGAGACTCATTCCAGAAACATTGGCGGTTGAAAGCTGTCATACATATTTCACATATGATAGATTTCTCTGTCCTTAAAACATGGTATAAGAAGATAGATGATTTCATTACACGTATCTGCTTCTACTTCCTGTGTTTCCCGGCGTCACGCTCTCGATGAGTTTCCTACTGTAACTGCCGCAGTGTCGCGCTGCCTATTCGCATTGCCAGTTTCGAAATAATCGTATAAGCACGTCGAAATTATCGTACATTATCTTATCGTACGCAGTGCCGTAAGTCCCAAGATTCGACCTCCATCTCGAGGAGGGAAGAGAGGTGCCGCCCGCAGCCTATTGGTGCCAATTGAAGAACGAGAGAAGGGGTAGAGATGTGTGAGCGTCATTGTGTATCTCAAGATCTGGGAGTTGAAAGACCTCATTCAAAAATGATAATTACACTGGACAACAAATGTTAGTTTTTTAATTGTATCTTGTGGGAAAGGTGCACTTCTTTGTTAATTTTGGGGCGCTGAATCCAAAAATGACAATGAAATAAAAAAATTAGTTGCGGTTTAGAAAAAAAAACTTTTTATTTTTAAGGATATATTAAAAAAAGTAACAAGATTCATATACTTATAAGAATCACTATATGCGCTGTCTTTTTGCTGGGCTTTTATGGATCGTTTCTGGAGCATCTCTACCAAGAGTCCAACAGTAGTCTGTAAGCATGGAAGGATTCCACTTTCCCTGGTACCTTTTTTCCGTTGTTGAAATATCCTGATGAAAACGTTCGCCGTGCTCATCACTTACGGCTCCGGAATTGTCAGGAAAAAAGTCCAGGTGTGAGTGTAGCAAATGTATCTTAAGGGACATATTACAGCCCATCTTTTGATACGATGACAGCATATTTTTGACGAGGGTTTTATAGTTGTCAGCTTTTCTATTTCCCAAGAAATTAGTGACCACCAGACGGAAATCATTCCAAGCAGTTTTTTCAATACCTGTTAAAGTGTTTTCAAACTGTGTATCTTTCAAAATATTTCGACTCTGTGGCCCAACAAAAATACCTTCTTTAACCTTTGCCTCACTTAGTCTTGGAAATTTCTGACGCAGGTATTGAAAAGCTGACCCATCTCTATCTAATGCCTTGACAAAGTTTTTCATTAGGCCCAACTTGATATGCAGTGCTGGTAATAAATTTTTTTTCGAATCTACTAATGGCATATGCTGCACATTTTTTTGACCTGGCTCTAGGAATTGACGAACAGGCCAGTTTTGTCTGGTGTAATGAAGTGCCTTTGCCCGACTGTCCCATTCACACAAAAAACAGCAAAACTTTGTGTAGCCTAGCTGCAGCCCAAGTAAAAGTGCAACAACTTTCAAATCGCCACAAATATGCTCATCGTATTTTATGCATGTCAATAGGTACTTCATATTGTCATATGATTCTTTCATGTGAACTGCATACCCTATAGGAAGAGATGGTAAAATATTTCCAATATGCAATAACACTGCCTTTAAACTCAATGTTGAACTGTCTATAAACAATATCCATTCTTCTGGGTTATAGTTTATATTTAAAGCCGCCAGTAAGCCGTTAATGTTACTGCAGAAAACCAAGTTATTCTCCATATTGAAAAATGGTTCTAAGTCTTTGTGGCGTTTACGAAAAACACATACCGAAACATCGTCTTCTAACAAGTTCCACTGCTGCAGTCTTGATCCAAGTAACTCTGCCTTACATTTTGGAAGTTCTAAATCTCTTACAAGATCATTTAATTCTGACTGTGTTATTTTGTGCGGTTGGTGGCATGACGTGCTCGGTATAAAATCAGGATCTCTTGACGTTGATGGCATATCTTCTTCCTGACGAATCACTCGATCGCCATGATCTGATTCGTTTTCTGATTCGCAAGTGTAGGATTCTGGGGGTTTTGGAATAGGATTTTCGTCACTGTGAGGCACAGGTCTCATCGCAGATGGTATGTTTGGGTAGTTAATAACCGATTTTTTTTTCTTGGACATACCTGTGGCTTGTCCAACACAAGGTACCATGCAAAAGTAACAATTATTAATATGATTTGTAGGCTCTCTCCAAACCATTGGGACAGCAAAGCGCATAGACCGTTATTTGCACATTTAACCAGCTCCTCAGACTTGAAGCACATGTATTACAGCAGATGTGGGGTGCCCACTGTTTGTCTTGATCACCTAGTTTACAACCGAAATAAAGCTGATATGCCTTTATTATTAGTGGAGTAATAGACCGTCTCTGAGACGCAAAAGTCACATCACCACACACGTAACAAAACTGATCTGGATTGTTTACCCACTTTCGAGACATCTTGCATGAACGCTGTCAGCCAACTGAGGAAAAAATGGCTAATATAAAACAATATAATGTACACGTATGTATAACGTAACACAATCATGCCGATTACATCATCTTTCCTTGCCGAATATAAAAATGTAGCACGTGCATTCTTGTGAATTACAGTATATTAACACTGTCACAGCAGGAACACATATAATTACCGTATCTCTAAAACTTGAACTAATATTGAAAAAATAAGTTTCATTCCGGTTTTAGCACATTAAAAATAGTAATATTTTGTTGATTTTATTTAGGATATTTTTTGGCTGTTGATCAGTGTTATCGTAATCTGGCAACGCGGTTGCCGATTCTGATGCATCGTGTTGCGAGGTACATGCCAGGGGTGATGTTGCCAGATGAACCGAACCATCGATAGGGCAGAGGAAAATGTCCTTTAAATTTGTCTGTCTATATCTTCGTAGCAAACTTTTTTTTCAGAGGGCCTAACTTGTGTTGATCATAATTCTTTAGGGCTCGCGCAGACAAACAAGCGTTCAGCGTTCTAGCCGCGTTCGTGCAGCCAGTTCCTCTTAGAAGCTCTAACACAGACAGTAGGCAGTCACGACTACTGCGTTCCCTTTTAGAAAGACTACTTGTAGGTGAAACATGTATTTCGATAATTCAGAAGACGAAGCATTGCTTTTGTGGAATCTGGAAGAGTCTAATAAGAAAAAAAGATACTGGGGGCATCCGATTAATTGTGAGAGAGATGAAAAAGGCGAATTCAGTGTTCTTTTTCCTACACTGCTTCAAGATGAAGAACGATTTATTAGTTACTTCCGAATGTCATTAACTAGTTTCAATAAATTGCAAGATTATACATATAAAAAACTAAATAGAGAAACAATACACCAACTGGAGATATGTTGGTAGATTGGCAGTATTTTGACATTTCCGTCGGTATTTCAAGCCATGATGCACTTTTTTTATAGTCTGTATTACTAAGATCATATAAAAAACGTCTTTTCCTTACTAAATCAATTAATTTTTCTATTACCTAAGTAAATATTAACTTCATTTAAATTGTATCCTGCTTTCTTATGTCAATTTGAAAACTGAGCTTTATATTCCACAATATTTGGAAACACGTGAGAAATAGCCAATAATAGTTCTGTTCTGTTCTGGCAAACGAATTTCTAACGGTTGTAGAGATTTAGATATAGTTAACCAATTCAGTTTGACACATAGAGGTGAGCGGCACTTTTTTGACAGTTTGTTTGGTCAAGTGAATTAGATGGTTGCAAGCCGTGTAAGAATCATTACTAGGACATACTTATTGGGTATAACCCGTCACGTTGCTACCCTTTTTGAGTATTTCAGTAACCTGGAAAGTATTGGAAATCAATTTTTAATGATATCAAAATGAAAATGCAGTCATAAAGTTAGCATCCCAAAATACATTCTATCAATGTATGTATGTAAGTATGCTGCTCTTTATGCTGCCAGCTCTCCACCTATGACGACATTCAGAACAATCTTCAAATCGGTTCAAAAGCTCCGTCGCGTTTCCAGCAACTGCTATTACTCTAGTTGATCAACTACCGTAGATTCAATCACCGAAACGTAATTCCTCAAATTGCTCTTTTTATTTTTATATGACAGGATTGAACGCACAGAAATTCAATTCGCTTTTTAGTGTTCTTTAAGTACCTGGTATTATTGGTTTTTTGTAAGCTTTCCTCAAATGTTTTTGGTCGTAAAGATTTTTGTGATTTGGGGAGGAAATTAGAACGCCAACAAACTTCAGCACAAAATAGGTCGTTCCGATCTAAAATTAAAAAACGCTTAAAAATGTTATAGGTAGAGAGTTAATGAAATTTTGCGATTTCGTAGCTTGAAATGAACCTCTAGTGATTTGGTGATTGAATAGGTGTTGTTTTATACTTGTTCTGTCCTTTTATTTTCTCTGTTTGCTCATTAATTTTGGAATTTTATATCATACGAGTAATTTTCTATATCAGCTTTGTTTTAACATCTACACTGTTTTCAACCGGTCAACGCCAACACAAAATATTAAACCCCATAAAACAGTATTTGATGTACTACTTGATCATGAACAAAGTATATACAGGGTGACTTTGAAGTTGAGTCATTAATTTTCAGATAATGATTGTAGAAGGAAGATAAACCAAAATATGTGTGTAAAAAAAAATAAAAAAAAAATTAACCTTGTTTTATAAAGTATCCTCCCGACAAGTATTTAAGTGCGGACCTGTATTTGATCGTGAGGTCTTGGAGCACCGGCATGCCGTCCCCTGTGAGGTCTTAAGTCACCTGATTCACGAGCCCGTTGTACTACATTAACAAAGGCACGAGGGGTTGGTTGCACTCGATTGGAAAACCGATCCGCATAAACATGTACCATTGTTTATTTCGTTTGAGCCACGCAACAGACACCACTATTCACTCACGCGTTACCGACTGACACTGACTGTATACAACTGAATAAAATAATTGTAAAAACATCGTTCCAAATTCTTTCGCTTTTTTGTTTCCGATGCGATGAACCGATAAGGCGGATTACATCCGTTGTTGCCAAACACGAGCACATAATATTATTATTGAGACAGGGCGGTACTCAAACTTCCAAAGGGCTATAACTTTGTTACTTTAATTTTACCAGAAAAATGGTAAAGGAAAAAAACATTTCTTTTGATCAGATCTACTCACTGTTAAAATAAATGACTCAACTTCGAAGTCACCCTGTATATTGGTCATGATGGAAAAAATGGCGACCAAAAAGTTCTGGTCATTGAGATACAGGGTGTTGGCAAAACATGGGTATCATTCAAATAAGATAGACCTAGACCTACACCTTACTGATTATTGTTAAGCTGCGAAATAAAAATGTTTAGGTTGTAGCTATTATAATGCAATCGAAAATGAGAAGGACAGAAAGAAAGTTCTGTGTTCATGTCCAGTGTCGAAAATACTGAACGAACTACAAAATTCATTACAATGTTAATAAAAAAACTACTTACAACGTTGAAATCCTGTTTCAGGAGAAGGAATCTAAACAAAAAAAATGGATAAAAACATCAGATAACATAGAAACAACAAATTCACAGATCACAATATGAAAAAAAATCATTAATGAAGTAGGCAGCAGCGGTGGCCGCAGTAGCAGACTCTTCGGTCGCCGTGCGCTGTGCGGGTTCGAATCCCGTCCCAGGACAAATTGTTCTCTTGGCTATGGATATTGTGATTGTCCGTAGGTGGTAGACGGTCTCTGACTGTCGAATGCGGAGGTACCACCCGGCGGATCTCGTAGGCGGGGCCAGAATGTGTGCATGTTGCATGCACACGTGTTCCCTCGCCAGAGTCCGTGTGGCGTTCCCCCTTTTCCCTGTATCCCCCTATAGCCCCACGGTACCCCATGGGTGTTTAGACCTTAGGCCTTCGTGGTGGTTGGAGTATAAAAAAAAGTTATTCGAGTTAAATTCATAGTAATCGATGAAGGAATTATTAAAACCAAACACAGCTAGACGACAGGAACATGGTACAGTTTCGCGTAAACGTTAATTTTAGAAAGGGGTAAAAAGAAAAGAGATCACATGACCATATAAAATGTTGTCATAGGAAAAGATGAGCAGCCAATAGAGCGATGCACAACATTGTTAAAAAGCACTGAACAACGTTGCGATTATGCTCATATAGACGTAAAGCTAACACATGCTATTGAGAGTCGCTTGGTAGTCACTCCATTTCAGCTTTAGTCATAATGCATGTGACCATTTATTAAATGCTGCATCCAATTGCAGAGACTGGGGGCAAGCTGGGGTCCGCTTGTAAATCACCCTACATAGAAATGGAATGTAGATTGACAGATGACATTTTACTCTGGAATAGTGTGTAACTTTATTTTTAGAACGCCTAAATTATTACAGAGTCATTTAATGACACTGGATGGCAACCCATTAATTCCTAAACATGTTTTCTGCGACCATTTTCTTATTATTTATCGTGATAAATATATATTCTGCCAATTTTGAGCATTTTCTGATAACTAAATAAAGAAACAAACAACGAACCATAAGAATAACAAGTGGCAATACTCTTATTCCAAAAGTTTTGAGCAAATTTCACATACTATTCTCCTGGAGATGATGGCATAGTTCATCGAAAGCTTGAGACAATAAAGTACAAAGAGTCCTCCTTGATTTAATCTTGTCGAAGTACCCATCTAAAGGCTGAAGTTTTTCTCACCTAACTATAAAAATACTCGTATATATGTACTATACATGTATACTGCTGTCATCTAGATGCAGAGTAATAAACATCCAACACGTTGTCATCATCATTGCTGCTGCCCTGGTCAACGTTTCAATATAGCTCATTTTACTGGACCTATTTTGATCATTCAAACAAGCAGTGCAATCAAGACAGACGAGACGAACGAATCGATCCACACAGAAAATGTACAGTTTAAGACAATAATTGTAAGGAAAGGGTATTTTGGTGTGACATGTGGTTTTATAGGTGCGGCTAACAATAAAACGGAGCTTTTCTGTTAACTTTGAAAAAAACGACTGTGTCTTTTTCAAAATAACACAAAATTATCTAAAAATATATTTCAGTAGGAAGTCACCGTAGATGATGAATGCTTACAAAAAAATCCATTGAAAGTGCTAATTGACATATTTTATCTATTCCAATAGCGACGTCCAGAGGAAGTGGAACCTATTCAGATGACTGTCATGTGATGAACTACTAGATAAATAATAATATAATTATTAGCGTTTCCTTTCTTCGAGAACGAGTTATTCAACGAAGAGGTATACAGAATCTTCCAGAATACTGTGTTGTGTCAAACTCCCGTATGCAAATGGAAAACAAAAAAGATACAATTGTCTATAAAAAATGTCCTCCGGGGGATTTAGTTCACTAGCTCGGCCATTTCGAACATATAGTAATTCTGAAGACGATTCTTCAGCAACCCGAAAAACACCAGGACGCAGATTTTCGAAAGTGGTCAGGCTTAAGAATCTTGTTGGACTTTTTGGGCGATAACCACACTGTGAACCAACAGGAACAGTTTTGAAACCAGATTTTTCTCAATCTAAGATATAATATCTACAGCCAAAGAATCGGTCAATTTAAGAATATTTAGAAAAATAAACAGGAGTACATTTTTTAGCTGAACTACTAGGCTTGACAATAACATTATATTATTAAACAGCAGTAAAAAATTCGGTAATACAGGGTCCGCCAAAGGAACCTGATGAGTTTCAATATGAAACTACAAATGTATCTTTCAAGATATTTATTTTCATATATAAGTAATCGAAAGTGTATTACATGCCATTTCATGTATGGAAAATAACTTCGATCAAATGATGTCCTCCACTGCGGACACACTCTTCCAAAAGGTTTCGCACATTCCCCATTACGCGCTATACCATACTCATCGGAATCGCGCTAATTTCATTGCGAATGTTTTCCTTCAATTCTTCAATGGTCCTTGGGCTCGTTAAATATACCTTGCTTTTGAGATAACCCCATAACCAATAGTCACAAGCCGGGAGATCGGGAGACCTTGCCGGCCAAGGAACATCTCCATTCGGCGAAATGACTCTTCCTGGAAACATTTCTCGCAGTCGAACCATTGTTGCTCGTGCTGTATGCGCTGTGGCGCCATCTTGCTGAAACCACACAGTATTTAAATCTATGTTCCGTCGACGAAGCTCTGGTTCCAAAAATGTGTTTAACATTTCCAGATAACGTTGCGAAAAAAAATAGGGTCCAATTATGCCGAATCGCGACAATCCGCACCAAAGAGTAACCTTGCGACTATGAAGGGGTCGCTGGTGAAGTTCTCTCGGGTTTTCTGCACACCAGTAGCGAAAATTCTGCTTATTTACGTAGCCTGATAACTCGAAATGCGCCTCATCAGACATAATTAAGCCACCTAAAGCGTTTTCATCCAAAAGTTCCAGAAGCTGGTTGCTTGCAGTCAAACGGTTCACAAAGTCTTCAGCTGTCAGTTCTTGAACCATCGCTAATTTGTAAGGGTGATAATGTAAATCCTTATGCAAAATACGCCGCACTGTTGTTTCTGAAAGCCTTAGACTAATTGCTTGTAGCCTAGCTGAACGACGTGGACTTTGCTGCACCGCTGTTCGCACCCTCTCAATATTGGCTGGAGTCCGAACTGTTCGACGCATTCCTGGTGGCTTAGCTTTCATTGCTGATGCAGATCGACGAAAATTTTTGACCCACAACTTAATTGTGTTACGGCATGGAACAGAACCATGACGTCCGACATTGAAATGTGTACGAAATAGATGCTGTGTAATGATCACCGAGTCGTGATTTTTAAAATACGTCTCGACAACAAATGCGCGATGTTCACTTGTCCACAGCTCCATGACTACTGAAATGGCATCTACTACCGATGTTTTGTCCACTGTAACCGATGTTCTACGTCAAAAAACAGCTTCGTACTATCCATTCTGGAAAGGTCAGTTCCTTTGGCGGACCCTGTATTAGATTGACGAGTTAAATGTTTTCCACATACACTATCAAACCCCGAGTTGCCGAGATATCAAAATTTTTCTTATGTTTTCTTAGGATTATTTTTTTGGGTTCTGTACGCATATGAAAGATTGTTACGACATTGTGAGCACTCATTGGAAGTATCAGCACCCAAAACTTTTTGAAGAGCGGGAAGAGGCAAATTTTCCTTGGTGCGGCCAAATCCCATAGAAAGTACCAGACGCTTTACTACAGTCTTATTTACCTATTCCCGAGGAACTGTTAAGGAATATGTCGCTGAAAGACTCAGCATACATTCTTATATAGCTCGACATATTTTTTTTAACTTAGAGGTAGATTGTTTTGCAGTAAAAGTGACGGAAATCCTACCGAACCCAACGTACCCGATGTTTGATAAGCTCTCTTGACTACTATCCCGGTGGTGCTGCCATGTGTACTTTAACAACACAGTAACGTAGTAATGTCAGTGTCAAAGATCGCTTGAGTAATAATATCTTCTGGTAAATGCATCCATTGATGTAGAATACTGTTCTCTACTGTACATTCAATGTACCTGATCTAAAAATAGTTCAGTTTTGATATTGATCCAGTTTGGCAGCCGATCTGCACAAGCCACGCCTTCAGATCCGCCTCCCAGACAGGGCCAACTTCGATCGGTAGTTGGTCGATGTTGGAAGTTGCAAAACTACTGCGATTCATACCGCTACAGTTACATTGAGTTTTCTACTATTACGTCAGTGTCGCAGAAGTTTTGACCTTTAGTTACGTACATTAAATTGAAGAAACTGTGTGGCAGTTGGTAGATTATTTGGAAACCTCTGGGAGCCAGTTACTTCATATGAGGCATGTAATAGGGATACATTTTTAACATTTGTATGAGAACAGGAATGTTATATGTCATACGAGGTATTTACGAAAGTATAGCGCTGTATAATAATAACAGAACCACTCACTTACCTAATCAACAAATGCTTTGAATCTGGCATATATCCGTCAATTTTAAAAAAAGGTAATATAATACCGATACATAAATCAGGAACAAAAACAGATGTTAACAACTATAGACCAATATCAATAATATCCAGTGTAGCAAAGGTTTTTGAAAAAGTTTTATCTACTAGAATGATTCGATACCTCACAAAATTCAAAATTTTAAGTGAAAATCAATATGGATTTACAGAAGGGAAGGCTACATCGGACGCAATAACTAAAATTGTAAATCAAATACATCAAAATATTGATAACAGAATCCCTTCAATCTGCATTTTTGTTGATTTAAAGAAAGCTTTCGACACAGTTAATCACAAATTATTATTAGAAGCATGGGAGAGAATTGGTTTCAGAGGAAACGCGTACTGTACTCACTGATCGAAAGTTATTTGTCAAATCGCCCACAATCTGTGCAGATATCAGGATCATTTAGTAAAGAAATGTATATTAAGTGTGGTGTCCCACAAGGAACTGTCTTAGGTCCGCTGTTATTCAATACATATTTAAATGATATTTTCCAAATTAATTGTGTTGGCAAAATAACTAGTTTTGCAGATGATACTGCAATATTATATGAAGGCACTGACTGGTCTGATCTGAAAAATGTAATTGAAAATGATTTTATCAAAATTATTCGGTGGTTTAACAGTAGAAAATTAAGCATTAACTACTCCAAAACACATTTTTTACCATTTGGATCTTATGCTAGATATCTGCCAAATTACACAAATTTCTCCTTCAATATTAATGTTCAAAAAATGCAAATTAATAGAGTGTCCAACATAAAATACCTTGGAGTGGTCTTGGATCCTCACTTACGATGGGACATCCATGTCAATTATATTTTAAAGAAAGTTAGATTTGTATCCTACAAAATTAAATACCTTGGGAATATATTCACAGAAAAATATCTTCGAACATTATACCATGCACTGATTGAGCCTCATCTCATATATGGTATATTAGCATGGGGAGCTGCATGTTCCTCACATATCTATAATTTAGATGTTTTTCAAAAAAGTATTCTAAAAATGATATTTAAAAAACCGAAACTTTATCCCACTGAAAAATTATACGCAGATGTTCGAATGTATGATATAAGACAGCTTTATTTCTTACACAGTATCACTCACTACCATAAATTTGTAAACACCGACCAAAAAATTAAACATAATCATTATACCAGGTACAAAATTCGTGGCACAGTAGTTCCTCAACCGTATAAATCTATAATGCAACGATCATATCTCTATTTAGCGCCTAAATTTTATGAAATTATACCTAAAGACTTAAAAGATTTACGTTTCGGAAATTGTTTCAAAAGAAATTTAAAAAAGTGGCTACATTCTATATCTAGGACTGAAATTCATAAACTCATAAATACGAACATCAACTAAATACATAATCTACTGTAGCTAATTTTTGTCCCTTTTTGTCATTTGCATTCTACAGTTTCAACTTAAATTTATTGGTCCATGTACAGGCGATGCCTTCTATTGGGCCTGTTTTGATTTTATATTTATTTACTCCTATTGTTTGTTATCTTTGTACATTGAGTGAATAAATATTATTATTATTATTATAGCGAAAGCGATCTCTGAGTATGCCCACTTTGACAGCATCTTCTTGCTAGACATTTTACAATATTGAAAAAATAAATGGAAAATGATATGAAAAAGTTTTGAACTCTCCGAGCTGGATGAGTAGCACATTAGTATTTCTAGATGATGTACAATATGAAACATAATCCAGCAAATGTTCAGAATTTCCGTCCCCAGTCTTTGACTATAGGATGTCCCAAAAAGCATTGATGAGGGGAAGATTTGGAGCATCCGATGAGGAGTCTGAATCACCTTCATGTATATCATCCGGTTTCTTTTTAGTTTATCAGTTATGCCTTTTTTGAGTCTTTAGGAATTTTCGACGTCTGAGATTATTTTGGTCATAACTTCGTAAATAATTAAGATACATGGCTGTTTTTTCTTCATTTTTGGCCTATTAGATTGGAGCCAAACTATCATAACCACCTAATTTTAATTCCAATATATCAGAACCTGAAATTCTGTAAACGACCTTTTAATTACGGACATAACAATTTTAAATCAGCAAGAACTTTTGAAAAAGGCTTCTTATCTTTGGTAAACGATGCCGCATGGCACCTGCGTCGCCAGACAAGTTGGTGTTAGAAAAACACAACCTGCCTCAATGAGCTAGCTACTAATAGGACGGGATAAGGATAATTTTGGGTTAGTTGTACTAGTTGAAATATCTCATGGAGCGTTGTTTTATTTTTTTCATTATCATCAGTACTGCATGGATGTAATCTTGTGGACTCAGACGAATAGGCGGGTATGATCTACTGAAAAACTCTGTAGATTCTGCGTTGAGAGATGACAACACTGACACCTGCTAAACTACAAATAGTTCGCCAAAGCCTGATACATCTTCGGCCCAGGCTAGACTAGAGCCGCCTTCTGTCATTTTCAGCGTATGGGCCGAACATGTATCAAGCTAGCCAGTACTTCCCAATGGCGTGGAAGACCGCTAATGTCATAATGATTCCAAAGAAGGTGGGTTCGAAATTCATCCAGGATTACCGCCCCATTAGTCTACTGTCAGCTTTTCTGGCAATTTCTCGTGAGATCACAATGTGATTCCTGACGTACAATTTGGCTTTCGGTCTAAGCATAGTACGGAGCTACAGGCCAGAAGGCTTATTGAACGAGTAACCAGGGGGTTTATCCGTAACGAAAGTACTGGCATCTTGCTTCTGGATGTCTCAAAGGCAAGGGCCTTCTCTAAAAATTGATCCATAAGCGCTTCGCCTTCTGGCTCCTAAAACTTTTGAAATCCTTTCTCGAAGGTAGAAAATGTCGGATCATCGTACAATCTGCGTATATAAATAGAGGATAGTTACTATGCTTTGGTCGGACCGACGAAAGCAATATGTTTATTCAATGGTGAGTAGACCGCGTCTACTATACCATTAGAAGAGTAGTTTACAATATTTCATTCCTTTTTCTTTTTGTTGGGACAATAATAGGCAAAACAACAAAATGATCCTCTGATGGACGGTGCCGACGAGACTGCGCAGGTGCAGGAGACATCGCGAACAAGGTAGTGTTTAGAAATAAACCTTTCGTAAAACGAAGAACTAACATTTTGTTTTCTCCGTAGACTCTCTGTATACAGGGTGTTTCAGTTTATTGTTGCATAACTTTAAGATTCGATAGAACTTTTAAAATTAATGCATAAAGTCTATATAAACATGGGTCGAAAAATGCGTAGCTTCCGAAATACAGGGTGTTTAAATTTACTTTCTAAAATAGTTTTTTTTAACTATTTCGAACAATATTCAATTTATAACAGTGAAAATTGGTATACAAGGGTTTTTTGGTACGACAAAACGAACCATGGGCATAGTTTTACTGTAGCCGCTAGAAGGGGCTCTCTACCGTACCTGCAGTGTATTAAAATGACCGAAAATTTTTTCTTACTGCAATTTTTTGCTTTTTGAATAAAAAAACTGATTCTTCGCACTTTTCAACATAAAAAAGCTCTTTTGTGAATTTTCGTTATAGTTAGTCGTTTTTGGGATATTTCGATTTTTAAGGTTCGATGCATATTTAATTATTTATGGGAAAATAATATTTTTTTTACATTTTTGATTTGGGCATTACAAGTAATTAAGATGATCGTTTAGATTGTGTTTTTAAACACAGCAATAATTCCTAACTCAAAATAAACACAAAAAAACAGAATATTAATTTGTTTAATTTTCTAATATTATTTTTAACAAATTAAATTAATTATTTACAACTAAAATGCTATTGGCTAGTTAGGACAAACATACAAAATCTAAAGTAGTTTCTCGAAATGTAAACCCAATTGTTATATACACAATTATTCACATCTACGAATCATCGAACGTGGTATAGCATTATTCAAATAAGGCCTTATTTCATCACATGTATTCCTGATTCTGTCTATTAGCATATCTTTTGTGGTTACGGGAGTCTGGGACACTTTTTCTTTTAGAAATCCCCACACAAAGAAATCTAATGGATTTAGGTCAGGGGATCGTGGAGGCCAGGCGACTGGTCCTCCACGGCCGATCCATCTTTCTGGATAATTTTCGTCCAGCCAGTTTCTAACTATTCTCGAATAACGAGCTGGACAACCATCAAGCTGGAACCAGGCCAATCTTCTTAAATCTTTCAAAACATCATCCCACATATTTGCATGTTCAGCCTTTATAAATTCCAAGAAGGTCGCAGCATTTAATCTTGCAGGCAAAGGTAGGGTCTAAATAGTCGATTACGGTAGATACCAATCCACATGTTCACACTAAATTCATTCTGAAAATTTCTTTCCCGAACTGCATGCGGATTTTCATGCGACCAAATATGTTGATTATGAAAATTTACCACTCCACTGACAAAATATGATTCTTCGTTCTCCGTCCCCTGGCTGTACTCCCTTGCACAGGTTGCAAAAGGTAAGGACGTCTATGGCCATTTCTGAGAACACGGTGGACATGGCTTGCTGAAATTCCCAAGGCACCAGAAACTCTCCTAACACTTGTGGTCGGATCTCTATCAAACTCACGCAGAATCATACGGGTAAATCTGCGCTGACGAACATTTATGTTTTGATCCCTTTGGAGATTTCCAAAACCATTTTCAATTATTTGGCGATGCACTCTTACAAATACTGAGCGAGTTGGATGTCGTCTGTTTGGAAATCTTCGTGCGTATTCTCTGGCTGCTTCTGCTGCGTTTCCATTTACAAAGCCATACACAAAATGAATATCCGCTAACTTTTGATTGGAGAATAAAAATGGCATTTTTATAAAACTTACAAAAAAGACAGGTAAAAGAAACTAAATTTCATGCATTCACAATTGCAAAAAAACGTTTCAGGTTTCAACAGACAACAAAACTAACTGTCAACTAATTGACGTTTAAACTTATTCTGCTTTCAATTTCAAAAATATTTGCAGGCACAGACTACTTCTAAAAATTATCGAGATACTGACTTTTTAACGTTATTTTATCATAAATAACTGAAAATGCATCGAACCTTAAAAATCGAAATATCTCAAAAACCGCTGACTACAACGAAAATTCACAAGAGAGCTTTTTTATGTTGAAAAGTGCGAAGAATCCGTTTTTTTATCCAAAAAGCAAAAAATTGCACTAAAAAAAAAATTTCGGTCATTTTAATACACTACAGGTACAGTAGAGAGCGCCCTCTAGCGGCTACAGTAAAACTATGCACATGGTTCGTTTTTTCGTACCAAGAAACCCTTGTATACCAATTTTCACTGTTATACATCAAATATTGTTCGAAATATTTAAAAAAACTATTTTAGAAAGTAAGTTTAAACACCCTGTATTTCGGAAGCCACGCATTTTTCGACCCATGTCTATATAGACTTTATGCATTAATTTTAAAGGTTCTATCGAATCTTAAAGTTATGCAACAATAAACTGAAACACCCTGTATACAGGGTGCTTCAAATTGGACCCTCACCATTGAGCTCTCGGAAACTGTAAAACATACGAGACGCTTAGATGGAGGCAAAGTTGTGTATTTAGGTAATCAACAATATGCCGCTTAGAAAGTTTCGAAATCCAAAGTACCTCCTTCCATAGAGAGTCGGAAAAAACCGAATTTTCCCAAAATCGCTTCAATTGCTTCTGAATAAATTTTTTGTTATTACCATCAACGAAATTTTCATTTTATGTTCAGGTTTCATTGTACTTCTTTATTTATTTATAATGTTCATCCAACAACAAATTATTGGCCAACTGAGGAAACATTACTGAATTTAGGACTGAAAGGTCAATTTAAATGTAAAAAATTCCAATATAGCTTCCGTATGAAAAAATCAAGTTGGCGATGGAAGTCGAAGGAAGAAATGTAGAATTGAAAATTTGACTACTCCATCTTGTAAAGGAGAAGAAGTAATAAGAGCAGCATGCAACTTATTTTGAAGTTCCATTTCAAATAAAGTCAGGGAAAAGTATAAGCGATTTTGAGATAAAATCTGGCATGCCAAAATGACTATCTGATAATTTCAAGTTCTACCTAGGTAATTCTGTGTAACAAAGGTTTGGCAATATCAATGTATGACGCATTCTACATTTCTGGAGTCAGAATTACAAAGTCTGTTTATCTGTACAAAAATCCAATATCGCGTTCTTTAGAAAAAAAATAAAGTTGATGCTGGAGACGAAATGTCATATTGAAATTCTAATTATTCCATGTTGTAGAGGAGAGAAAGTGACACTGTTAATGAACAATTTATTGTACAATTCCGCTACAAATAAAGTCAGGAAAAAATTGAAACGATGTTGGAAAAATTCGAGTTTTTCTGTTTCTGGAAGAAGTTTAAATCTCGAAACTTCCTAATCGGCATGTTGTTAATTACCGAAATACGCAGCTTTGTCCCATTTGAGCGACTTCGTATCTTTCACAGTTTCCGAGATCCCATTGGTGAGGGTGGAATTTAAAAGAATCTGTATATTATATACCTATACAGACATATTAACCAATAAACATGCGTTACATGCAGACCTTTAATATAAGTAGAATAATTCGAAATAATTATCTAACAGATATATAGTCGCCCGGACACAGAATGTGCGAGCCTTAGCGGGAAACTGAGGTTGGTATCTCAAACTACATTACACGCAATTAAATTGACATGTTGATGGATTATTAAAAATATATCATTTTTTTTTCAAAATTATCTCTCTCATGTAAGTAGTGACACTGTTATTTTCAATCAAATGATCAGTAATTGCTGCCATGTCAATCTAGATATTATTACAGATTTGGTCCAAGCCTCGAGTATGGCACAAATCTTTCTTTTTAATTGATGGATTCTGTGCCCATAACTGCAAACTTTGTGCTCGGGGGCAAATGAAACATAGCTTTTTGTAGCTGAACCAGGTGATTTAAGAAGTATTTCTTGATTCAATATTGGAATTAGGGGCCCATATTACACAAATCATCTAATCTTTCTGACAAACGTTTTCTCATCGGTCAAGTTTGTGACCTAAGTGCCATTTTGTGCCTCGGGCTAGTGAAAGACATTGGTCATATAATAATCCATATAAGACACAACCTTAATCGTGTAAATATATAAAAATGGGGGTCTTGTGGCACATCATTTCGAAGCTACTGGCGAGTACTTTATAACCCTAGAATATAAGGTCATTACCTTTACCAATTACAAAATGATGGTACATTTAATAATTACCTGAATACATTCAAATTTAACTTGATAATTCGAATAAATACGTTGAGTTCAGCTTAGAAGATGCTGTAAATGGTTGCCTGGAACTTCTTGACACAATAACAGCCGTTACGTCATTTCGCGTCGAACATTTTCAAACATAGTAACATCGATATTTCTACAAATATATATCTTAGTGGTATATCCAATATTGAAACAGGTTCAGTTTCGTACACCTTATGCTTCAAATAGCCCCATAAAAAAAGTCGAAAGGTGTCAAATCTGGCGAGCGAGCTGGCCATTCCACAGGACCTCGACGGTCAACGACCGGTTATCTAGATAATTCCTAACTTGTCTATAGTAGTGTGGTGGAGCACCATCTTGCTGGAATACAATATCAGTATCGAATTCATTAGGATTCGTTTCGACGATTTCGGTGATTAGAGGGTCAATAGTATTTTCCAGCATATCCAAATACAGGTCCCCGGTTTAGGTTTGTTCGATGAATAAAAGCCCCACAATATGATTTCCCAATATCCCAGCCCAAACGTTAGCGTTTTGTGGATATTGAGTATGATTTTCCCGGAAGACGTGAGGATTGGTGTCACTCCAATAACGACAATTTTTTCTATGCATATTACCGTTGAGAAAAAATGTACATTCTTCAGTAAAACAAATATTTTGGATATAGGTAGGATGCCGTGCAATGGTTTCCGTCATAGTCTTGCAGAATCCTGTTCTTCGATCAGGGTCATCTTCAGCTAGCTGATGTACTATTTGAATTTTGTATGGGTGATACTTATTCTTTTTCAAAAGCCTCCATACAGTAGAAGGACAAACCTCACATACATTCACGATGGAGGAAGTAGACTGTTGGGGATTTACTATGATCTCACCAATTATTTGAAGTTGCTTTTCTTCCGGGATGGTCGGATGACCTGGGGGCTTTTTGTTGTTTACACTACCAGTAGCTGTAAATTTAGATACAAGTTCCCTTAAATATTTTCTGCAGATAGGACGATTCGGCAAGCGATCACTAAAACAGTATCTGGCACTAAAACCGGAAACTAAATAAAAATATTTTAACTGAACAATGATGTTTGTTTTCGTGCCGATATTCTTGACACTGTCAACAAAAATAAGAAAACAATTTTTTATCGCTGTTGCTTTGGATACGGCAGGAAATTACAATTATTTGTACAGTAATTATTAAATGTACCACCATTTTGTAGTAGGTAAAGGTATTGACTTTATATTCTAGGGTTATAAAGTACTCGTCAGGAGCTTCATAATGATGTGCCACAAGACCCCTGTTTTCATATAATTTTTTTCCAAGATGGCGCCCAGCGACATTTTCATCTGCCAATGTTACTGTAAAATATGGCATCCACGCATAAATTTCATTGACTCAAGTTTTAATTTTTTGAATTGGTCCGTTCAAAAAATCAAAAGGGTGGGGGCATTAAAGAAAAGCACTATATACGCTGGATACATCAGCAAGAGCAGACAGCGAAAACGTAACTATTGATGTTGATTTTTATTGCTTTGCAGATACTTGTGTCAATTTTTGTTTGAATGATCCATGTAAAGACCATCCAAAACTGTTTCTGATTTCTCACAATTTGCTCGATAGCAAAATCACATGTAATGCACAAGTAACTAATCTATATGTAATTAGACAGAATTATCCACGTTCGAGAGTTGGAAGGCAGCATCAATATCGATTGCCCAAGACAAATCATCAGTCATTCATATTTACGACATGGCGTGACAGGATGCGTGACGTTCGCTTGCGTCAAAATCGTGACCGTCGAGCCGTTTTGAAAAAATTAGAGCTGCTTTTGTTGTGCAAACCCGCGCCGCCAGCGTCGAGAGACACAATCCAGCATCATTAAATGGGGAAACCAAATTGGCAGGTTTACAAGGTGGAAATAAGCACTTAGATCGTCTTGTTGCTGGGGATGTAATTGGAAGCCGATAATCCCATTACAAAGTTACACAAAGGGTAGCAATGCAATGAAATGCGGACACCCCGAATACTCGGTAATCATTCATGTTTCTGAAAAAGGTTCTAACTAAAGGTTTGACGATATTAACAAATCAATCTGTCGATGACTGTAGATAATGACTTTAGTGACCATTTCGAGGTCAGTTTATAAATTCAAATAGCAACTACCATTTTTGACAGCAGGGCTCGAAATTCTATATAAAAGTGCATTTTATACTGCTGTCGGTTGGTATTTCTCTTGAACTGACAATCAGGGGTCAATGCCGTTGGAACTAGAGGATAATTACATTTGGCTCTAGGATCATTGACCCTCAATTCCTGGATTAAACAGCTCAGTCTTTAGTGTCGGTAAGAGATATGTGAAATTAAAGAATGAAGGCGTTCACGGCAAATTCTAATGTAAATTAGGTTTTTCGGGCTGTTGACCCGTGGTCGGGTTGGATTTAGTCCAGAACTTTCGGCTACATCTGCGGTAGCCATCTTCAGTGGCGCTGTCGGCGAGAGCGAAGTGCTCGGCTTGGCGGGTCGACTGAAACTGATCGGTTAACTGGATGAGAGTGCGGAGTTCAAATGGTTTAATTTTAATAAAATTTTGTATAAGTACTTAATGAAGTATAATAAGTGAATGATAAAAATTTCAAACTGATTGCACTGCTTTAAAGCCCTTTGACCTTTAATAATGTGTGGATGCACCCTGATGTGCTACGCATTCTCCAACGCGCCTAGGCATGCTTCTGATCAGGTGGTCAATGTCCTCCTGTGGTATCTCATTCCAGGCAACCACCAACTCCTCTCGAAGTGCTTCTAGAGTCTGAGGAGGACGTTGCAAATTGAGCAATCTCCTACCCATCATATCCCACACGTGCTCAGTTGGGGATAAGTCGGGAGATCTTGGTGGCCATGGTAACTATGTGACATCATTATGTTGAAAGAAGTCTATTGTGACTCTTGCAACATGTGGTCGGGCATTATCTTGTTGGAAAGTTGGATCTGCCAGGGTGTCAAGATAGGGTAAAAGATGGGGATCTAGAACTTCGTGGATATAACGCTGCGCGTTCATGTTACCTCTGATGAAGGTTAAAGGTGACCTGGAACCATAAGCTATAGCACCCCAAACCATAACTCCAACAGTGTGATGAACATGTCTTTCAACAAAAAACTGTGGACTCCTCCTTTCACCACGTCGCCTTCTAACCCTGGCACGACCATCGTGCACGCCTAAACAAAATCGTAACTCGTCACTAAAGACAATACTGTTCCATTCCTGATCCCAGAGTGACCGTTGTCTGCACCACTCAAGGCGATTACGTCGGTGTTCTCGAGTTAAAGGGAGGACCCAGTGTGGCCGGTATGAAAACAAGCCAAAACTTCTCATTCGTCGGTAAACACTTCGCATGCCAATATGTCTTCCGTGTTCAGCAAACCATTCATTTGCAATGGACCTGGTAGTGGAGAAACGGTTCCTTAAGACCAATAATCTTAGGCGGCGATCTTCACGGTCTGTTGTTCTACGGCGGCGTCCAGTGCCCCTTGCTCTTTGCGTACGGCCTTCTCGAAGCCATGCCTGACAACACCTAACCACAGTGTCTACACTTCTTTGCAGTCTAACTGCAATTGCCCGAAAAGAAAGTCTAGCTTCCCAAAGTCCCACTATACGGTCTCTATCAAACTCACTGAGTTGACGAAATCGTACAGGTCTCCGTACTCTAGGCATCGTAACCGATCGTAAAGGATGTCAAGAACCAAAATCCGCCAACGTTGATCCTTTACTGCGGCTGAAATATTCATTTTTAGAGCGTTAGTGAATTAAAAAAAAGCAGTATAAAAACCGGAATGTCCAACTGATAAGGCTGAAAATTTTTTCACTTGTTATTTACAGTAAGATAAATACATTCACCAACTTTTATTAAAATAAAACCATTTAAACTGGGTGTTCGGATGTATAAGTCACTTAGTATATATGCGATCAGCCTTTTGCGCTGTGTTTTTTAGAATTGGGAACCATGTTTTGTTTAAAGCAAGACCTTCTTGATTTCTATTGAAATTATTATTGTGTTTGTAGATTTCAATTTCTTCTCTGTACATTCGGGCTGAGTACTGGGTGGATGTTGATAGGCCTTCAGTTTGGTCTAACAGAACATTTTGGCCGTCTTAAAGTGCGTGTTCGGCCACCGCTGATTTATCAGTTTGTCCCAGTCGACAGTTGCTTTCATGCTCCTTGATGCGTGTTTGGAAACTACGTTTAGTGGTGCCTACGTATACTTAACACAGGAACATTGTATTCTGTATACGCCGTTACCGCTCAGGGGGTCCCTAGGGTCCTTTGCTGATGTTAGGAGTTGCTCGATTTTATTTGTCGGCTTGGAGATGATCTTGACGTTGTGTTTCTGCAGCAACCTTCCTGTTCTATCCGTGATGCCTTTAATGTATGGTAGGAAGGAGACTCCCGCAGGTGGTTCCTTGTCTCCTGCCGGCGGTCTGCTTTTTTGTCGTGGAACCTGTTCTATTTGTTCCCTGCGATAGCCGTTTGCTTGTAAAACCATGTTAACATGATCCAGTTCCCCCTGCAGGTATTGATGTTCACAAATTCGATGTGCCCTGTCTATTATATTTTTAATGACACCTCAAGGATCAGGAAAGTAACTGTCGACTGGGACAAACTGATAAATCAGCGGTGGCCGAACACGCACTCCAAGACGGCCACAATGTTCTGTTCGACCAAACTGAAGTCCTATCAACATCCACCCACTACTCAGCCCAAATGTACAGAGAAGCAATTGAAATCTACAAACACAATAATAACTTCAATAGAAAAGAAGAAGGCCTTGCTTTAAACAAAACGTGGTTCCCAATTCTAAAAAACACAGCGCAAAAGCCACGTTACTCACGAGGCCCAGAGTACCCCCACCAGACAACTCAGTCCTCAGTCCGCCGATCGCCTATAAAACCGCACGCTCATTCAGTTAACCGATCAGTTTCAGTCGACTCGCCAAGCTCTCGCCGACAGCGCTACTGAAGATGGCTACCGCTGATGTAGCCGAAAGCTGTGGACCAAATCCAACCCGACCACGGCTCAACAGCCCGAAAAACCTAAATTACAGATATGTGAAAGTGATCGAAACTATCTGGATGATGGCAGCCAAACTCTGGAAGTCATTAGCTTCCTGACTGGTAGTTTGCATTCAATGCTGACACAGTGCGGCAATTCTTAAGAACGATTTTTTTCCAACAAATAACAACTACGATATCGATTAACTTGGCAAGTTTGTTTATCACATGCCTGGAACGAGAATAGTCGATGCTATCAGGCAGACTAACGGATATCGTCAGGTGAAATTACAGAGCTGTTGTTTTGCTCCTTCCTTACGATCTTCGTTATTTCGACTTTGTGCAGTTGTGAGAAAGTCTTTCATTCTCCTTTATCTAAATAATAAGCTTCGTTACTTATGGAGAATAAAGCAGGACTTATTTCGTCCGGTTATTTATAATAATAATAATGTCTTTATTAATCCATCCACACTGCGAGGCGAAGTTTAGCCAACTGGCTACTCTACCACTTAACCTCACAGCGCAGGAACACATACAAAAGGAAAGATATATCAATGCATAGCAATCGACTAAATAATATATACAATAATTAAGGCTTAAATAGATTAATCTTAATATGTTGTACATCTATTCTACATAGCCCGCTCTAACAAAAAAAAACAATAAACACAGAAACAAATAATAAATAATATACTAAGTGACATATAAATCCGAACACCCAGTTTAAATGGTTTTATTTTAATAAAATTTTGTATAAGTACTTAATGAAGCATAATAAGTAAATGATAAAAATTTGAAAATGATTGCACTGCTGTAAAGCCCTTTGACCTTTAATAATGTGTGGATGCACCCGCCTTCTAACCCTGGTACGACCATCGTGCATGCCTAAACAACATCGACACTCGTCACTAAAGACAATACTGTTCCATTCCTGATCCCAGAGTGACCGTTGTCTGCACCACTCAAGGCGATTACGTCGGTGTAAGGGTTAGAAGGCGACGTGGTGAAAAGAGGAATCCAGAGTTTTTTGTTGAAAGACATGTGCATCACACTGTTGGAGTTATGGTTTGGGGTGCTATCTTTTACCCTATCTTGACACCCTAGCAGATCCAACTTTCGAACAAGATAATGCCCCACCACATGTTGCAAGAGTCACAATAGACTTCTTTCAACACAATGATGTCACATTGTTACCATGGCCACCAAGATCTCCCGACTTATCCCCAATTGAGCACGTGTGGGTTATGATGGGTAGGAGATTGCTCAATTTGCAACGTCCTCCTCAGACTCTAGAAGTACTTCGAGAGGAGTTGGTGGTTGCCTGGAATGAGATACCACAGGAGGACATTGACCACCTGATCAG
Source organism: Acanthoscelides obtectus (assembly GCA_963669975.1). Classification (NCBI taxonomy): domain Eukaryota; kingdom Metazoa; phylum Arthropoda; class Insecta; order Coleoptera; family Chrysomelidae; genus Acanthoscelides; species Acanthoscelides obtectus. The sequence goes on along the minus strand of CAVLJG010000008.1, from coordinate 73,102,392 downwards.
AATCATGCCTAGGCGCGTTGGAGAATGCGTAGCACATCAGGGTGCATCCACACATTATTAAAGGTCCAAGGGCTTTAAAGCAGTGCAATCATTTTGAAATTTTTATCATTTACTTATCATGCTTCATTAAGTACTTATACAAAATTTTATTAAAATAAAACCATTTAAACTGGGTGTTCGGATTTATATGTCACTTAGTATAAATATATCAGCCAGCTTGGCTAGCAGACCCCAGAAGATGGTTCTTCATGGCTCTCTTGAATGCAAGTATTCCCTTCTTTTTGTAATTGTCATTAAGACTATTATATACGTACACCTTGGCAGCGTTGTAGGTGAAGCTACGATGGAAAATGTTGCTCCTATAACTAGGTATATTGAAGTCAGAGTTATGTCTGAGATTCCTGTAATTGAGATCCCCACGTGGTACCAGCCTTTTTAGTAGATAAGTAGGTAGCCTATTGATTTTTATTCGTTGTACTAAACTTTCGCAGACCACAAACGAACCTACAGCAGCTATTTTGAATTTTTTTCTTCCTCATATAGCGCTGTTTTCGGAATTCATAACGCTGGGAAAGCGAGGTTAAAATAATTTCATGCTACTAGAACATATTGGTTAAAATATAAAAGAAATATGAATTTTAGATTACAAATAAAAATAAACGCGAGGAATAGACATACTTTAAATCGATTTAATCGACCTGATTTTTGTCATATATCGAGACTGGCAAGCCCGCTTTTTATTTGAGTTCTGTAGTTTTTGAGGTCACCTGTCGTTCTGTGGTTCTATCATTACTTGACTGTTTTGGAGCAATCGGAACACAAATATTACTACAACATTTCCATGAAAAGTTTTCACAATGCTCTCAAGTTTCCATAACAAAATAAAGAAATAAGTAGCCTGTCTTGACTGTCATAACTCAGTGTTGTCAAATTTCCACGGTTTACTTCAGTTGTCATAAAAACTCTTCTCTCTCCGCCCTTTGTAATTTGGTACCGTTGTCAAAAATAACGGACGTCTTAAAGATTAGTTATTTTTGTTACACTAAAAATGCTCTATTGGCTTCGTAATTTTATTGTGAATACTCCTCTAATGGTGGTAGTCGAGTCGCCGCGACGTTCGATACGTCAGTTAAATAACTTGCTAAGTTAATTGCATTTGACCGTAACCGTTTACTTGCCCGACTGAAGTTAATTTCACCGGACGACTATAGTCTGTCCGATCGAAAAAATCTGGAGATTGACTCATCAAGCTTATTTAGCAGAAGTCTTGAACGGGAGATATAGTCTGGTGAAATTAAATTCGCAAGCATATTTGGTAAATGCATCGAATGACAGTAGTTGATGTCCTGAAGCTGATTAATGGATACACTTCGCTAGAATGACTTTCGCAAGTTTATTTAGTGATTCTGATGACTGGGAATAATCGATGCCATCAGAGGGGATCAACAGATATAATCCAGTGGAATTGATTTCGCAAATGTATCGAACAAACACCTCAAATAACGGGTGATTTTTTAAGAGGTATAGGATTTGATTTTCAAAAAAAAACACAAAAAATTTGAAAAAACGATTTAATTTTTATTTGAGTCGATAGAACGGTCGATATAATTTAATGTTTAAAGATTATTTCATGTAAATGTTGGCCGCGGCTCCGCTTTAGATGGCCCATGCGCAAGGTCCAATTTTGGCACACTCTCTCCAACATATCGGCCGGTATCTCACGAATAATTGCTTCAATATTGGCTTCCAGTGCGTCAATCGTTGCTGGTTTATCCCTGTAGACATTAGCCTTAACATGGCTCCACAAGAAATAGTCCAACGGCGTTAAATCACACGATGTAGGCGGCCAATTGACGGGCCCCAAACGTGAGATAAACTGTTCACCGAACTCGCCTCTCAATAGGGCCATTGTTTCGTGTGCGGTGTGGCATGTGGCACCGTCTTCTTGAAACCACATGTCAGCCAAGTCCAGCTCTTCCATTTTGGGTAAAAAAAAGTTTGTTATCATCGCACGGTAGCGCTCGCCATTCACAGTTACGTTCCGGCCATTGTCGTCTTTGAAGGAGTACGGCCCGATGATGCCACCGGCCCATAATCCACACCAAACAGTGATTTTTTCGGGATGCATTGATATCTCTTGCAATGCTTCTGGCTGGTCTTCACTCCAGATGCGGCAATTTTGCTTGTTAACCTACCCATTCAAAAAGAAATGAGCTTCATCGCTGAAAGCAATTTTTCGATAAAAATGTGGATCTTCCTCCAACTTTGCCAGCGCCCATTCACCAAATTGGAAACGTTGTGGGAGGTCGTGTGGCTTCAATTCTTGTACCAGCTGTATCTTATAAGGTTTTACACCCAAATCCTGTCGCAAAATTTTACACGTAGTGGAGTAACAGAGGCCCAATTGCTGCGAGCGGCGGCGAATCGACATTTCACGGTCATCACTAACACTGGCGGATACAGCCGCAATATTTTCTTCAGTCCTCACTCTACGTCTGCGTGTTGGTGGTTTAACGTCCAATAATGTAAACTGGGTTCGAAATTTAGTCACAAGCTTCCGAATAGCTCCCTCAGTAGGCCGACCAAATTGCCCATAAATTGGAAGCAGTGCTCGATGCACTCTCTTAACCGAGCTTGAATTTTGATAGTAAAATTCAATAATTTGCAAGCGTTGTTCGTTCATAAGTCGATTCATGGTTAAATTATAGACCAAACTGAACAAGTTTGACAATGACGCAAGACACGATTCACGCGTCATCTGTCAAAAACAGTGTTGCCAAAAAGATACTAGCATAAAAATCACCCATTAGATAGATAGATAGATAGATAGATGCTTTATTGTCTTCGGATCATAGAAATGATATAAGACTCGTCAGGCATATCTCTATGAGTACATTATTATCTACAAAAATTAAAAATATAGTTAAGTATAAATACATAAATTTGTCGGTTAAAAATGGAAAGAAACACAGTTTAGTCGAGAAAACAACAGATACAATAATAATAAACAGAACAAGGTGTAAAAGAAGTAAGTACAATAAAAATAGAAAAAAAAAATAATAGGTACGCATATACGAGTAAATATATACACACATATATACACATACATAATACATATATAAATATATTCATATATACACATACATATATACAGACACACATACATATACATATATACACACATATATATACAGCCATAGTTTCCTATTTAATTTTTTGGTGCATCACTCTTACCCTGAAAGAAACTCGGTTACTGAGTAGTAGCATCTTTCTATTAACAGACTCCTCAGCTCTTTCTTGAACCTATTTGAGCATCTAATATCTTTTAGTATTGATGGCAACTTATTGAATACCTTGGTGCAGGTGTAGGCTGGTGATTTTTCGAACATTGACAGTGTATGAGAAGGTATACTCAAGTCCTGTTTCGCTCTAGTGTTGTAGTTCGTGTTTAAGTCCTTGTTCTGCAGAAACTGGCCCCTGTGATTGAAGGTGTAGAGGGCGCATCTATAAATATATATACTCGGAAGCGTTAGCAAATTATTATGCTGAAATATTGCTCTACATGATTCTCGCCTTTTAATGTTAAATATCAGCCTTACAATACGTTTCTGCAAAATAAACACTATGGACGCGGTGCATGCTTGTCCCCAGACGATGGTGTGATTTGACAGATGCGAATACACCATTGCGTAGTACACATCTATTAGCGTTGATTCGAATCTGCAGTTACTACAGCCGATGTGTCATCAGCATAGTTCACTACTGCACGTGAGAGCTTCAGATCGTTTATAAATAAGATGAAAAGAAGTGGTGACAATACAGATCCCTGAGCTGCACCTATATTTATTTTATAGGTAGCTGACTGCGCATCGTTTATTCTCACTCTAAGTTCTCTGTCTGTCAGGAAAGACACTAGCCAGTCCAGCAAGAAGTCTCTAATACCTATATTGAAAAGTTTCTCCCTTAGCAAATCTACATTAATGATATCAAACGCTTTGGACAAGTCGAAAAATACTCCAGCAACTAGATGACCCAAGTCTATTGCTCGGTATATGTGGTTCATATACTCAAAAGAGAGAATGGTCAATGCCGTAATGCATATAAACGGGTACAGTCCTATGAAATTAACTCCACAAGATCGTCTAGCACATATCTGGAATCACGTCTGGAATATGAGTAATCAAATTCGTCAGGAAAACTGAGGATATACAGTGACATATGTGAGAAGTGGGAAACTTACCCGCAAACGCTTTTGAAGATATTTTCCGCTAACTTCTGCGACGCGCAACAGTGCGGATAACTCCCGTTGGGGGATTTTGTCTAATAAACGTTTATCAGACATACCCTTTAATCAACCAGAAAACCCCGACTAGTCCCGTTCCAAGCATTTGTCAAACTTGCTGGTTTGAAACCAAATATTGCAGTCGGATTCTATGCAGCTATTTAGATACTACTACTAACTATGCCAGATATTACGAGCAATAGCAATAGCCTGGAGGCAGATGGGTGCACGAACTCTTGGATAATGGGAACAAAACTGGGTCCAAGAAAACGAGATCTTTTGACATAGAATGTCGCCACTAATTGCAATAAAAGAACACTAATAATCATAATAGTAATAAATGGGCTTTATATCATGCAAATGTACGAGAAGGGCAAAGTGTCGCTAAGGGAATTGTTTTTCAAGTTATCTTTGGATCAAAACAAAAATTATATCATACAACACTGAACTCTGTCAATCCAGAGTCCCAATTTTTAACGCTCATGAAAGAAAGCCAATTATCACAGATTTTAAGGCTAATTTCCGATATGATCGATGTTTCTTTGTTTTTTGAGACGAAAATCATAACTGACAGATTAAGAAGGATCAATTTTCAGGTTATGCAAGCACGAAATGTCTACCAGCCTTGGAAAATCTTAATTATGATGCTACTGAAATTCTGATCTGTTGAAAACTAAAACAGATCTGAGCATATTCGGCATTTATGAACATATACATATACGGAGAGAAAGCTAAAGGACCCCCCCCCCTTGCCCCCCCTTGAGGGACACCCTATTTTATAGCATTTGATTCAGATATTATCGAACCTGATAGGACCTTTTTACATCTATTTGACAAATAACTGCGTATTAAGCAGACTGTACCGTCAGAAAAACCGTGGTAAGACAGCCTAAGTAGCAGAGTCGAAAGCTTTTGTGCAATCTAGCGGAACCAAACAAGTGACGTTTCCTTGATAAAGGCTTCTTATAACATCATCAGTGATATTGGTTAGAGCCGTTGTTGTGCCATGTTTTTTTTTCTAAATCCTGACTGCATTGGTGTAATTATTCAATTACTGAAAATTTACTCGGATATTTGTATTTTTATTTCCCGTTATAAACGCTTGGAGAATGGGGAAAGCAAGCTGACTGGTCTAAGCTGCGATACAGATGTCGAAATCGGTACTTAAGTAAGAATTACAAATGCTTGTTTCAACACATCTAGGAAACAGGATGTGGTTACGGCGTGATTGATTTTAAACGTAATGTGATCTACGAACAATGTAAAAATGTATTTTATCATAATGAGTTGAATTACAGCAGTCCCTGAAGCATTAGTTTTGATGAATGAGAAACTCCTTGCATCAGAAGCTTTGGCAACCTTTTGAAGATACTATCCTGAGACGAGTGCCCCCTTTTTTAGAAACAATAGCTTATATTAAATACCGGTCACTTTAGACTAGTTGTATTCTGAGGAAAATTGTATTACAATATTATTCTTTGCGAAACATCCCCAATTCAAAATATATGTATATGTATAATGAGCAAAATAATCCTGTCCATATATTTTCGATGCTACATAAGATTATTATAATCAGAACAGCTATGAAAGTAAATTATATCGAAACATGTCTGCAAAAGTCATCCTTTGCAAAGATATTGGCACCTTCACTTCATTATAAAACCCGCTAAACAGCCATTATCATGTAACAGCTTCCTTGGCGAAATGTTTTTTTTTATTTTGAAATAATGACCATTAGCGATCCTTACGGAGGTTACTTAAAGAAAATTCGGTGTTAAGCATTTGTAATTGCATCTGCTGCCTCTTGTTATCCTTCCGTGAGTTATTCACTTTCTCTGAAAACTCAAGGTCACTGAAGCGCAACATCCCAAAGGTAATGGGCGTTGTTAAGACATAATCGTAGATGACGTGAAGATATTAACTAAAAATTAATTATAAAAATATGCAAATGTTTAACGTAACACCAGTTTTTCCGAGAATGATTTTGCAGAAATGTAACGTAACGGTTAAAAAACACTAAACATAGACTGTTTTCAAATATGTATTCTGCAACACAGTAATGGAAAACAATGCTGCATCAAAAAAACACAGTTGAAAAAATGTTTTCCCATGTTGCAAACAGATCAGGCTCACATTTCGAGGCCAGGAGATTCTTTCTATACCTGAGAAAAGGTCAATGGCGGTTTTCAGTATGTCTTCTCCAAGATAATTCAGAGTTTAGGATTCCATCTTTCAAGGTCTCAGTTCATGGACAAGACAAACAACATGGAGTCCTTGGGACGATGAGCGAGGGTGATGTACCTTGTCGCTTTGAAGAGGGTGTATGTTTTTGGGTGCTAAAATGCCTACCTCATTCGGTTCTGGAATTTGCTGGGTTTGCGCTACTTTGGCATGGTGCAGGACAGTTCAACCTGTTGTAACTTCACATATAGTAAGATCAAAAACGAATACATTGTAACCAGGAGGACATATAGTAGAGGATCCGAGTTAGAAACGGCCATTATCTATCTGTTTAATGGATGTAAACTATTTTTTATTTCAGATTCCAAATCTTAAAAAAATATAACGCGAGTGGGTAGGCTAAAAAAATCCTCGCGAGGCTATGATTAATTAAATAAAAATAAAATGAAGTCGATTTTGATAAAATTCTGTTTCTTTCGTCTATCTTCAGGTATCATTTAGTAGAAAAAAATTTTTCATTGTACCAATTTCTCAAAGCAGTCACTTTTTTATAACACGTGGTATGGTAACCAACAAAAATGGTTGATGTTTTAGTTCGCTCAACCTCGTTGCACTTAAAGTTCTTTTCTTCACGAAAAGCTGACCTCAATCAACAATTTTTGAAAGTCTTATCATTAAGAGCAATTAAGGAATACAAAAAAAAAACATTTTTTAACCATTTCTTTTCACAACGATACGATCCTAGGCATACCCATAGCATCTACAGCGCTATACAAGGTGTTACAATATTATTATAATTGCTTGATATGAAGTCGTTCTTAAGATTTAATCAATCATAGTCTCGGCTTTAGTTCTTTAGCAACATATTTTTTAACATACTAAATTTGATATAAAATATTTTTCATTCATTGAACAGATGAGTGAAGGTCGTTTCAAATTTAGAACTAACTAGACTGATAATTATAAAATATTTTTTCACTGTCACAATTTTGATTTGAACTTTGAAAAACACCACCGATACGACCGAAACGTTATTAAAAATTCAAGCCTGCGTGTGTGATATCATTTAATGGTCAGAAAACATGGAGAATTATTGCACAATTAAATGAACTACTACGTCAAGTTTACATAATTGAAATATCGTTCCCTACTGCAAGTTATTTGAAGAAAGAAATTCTGTCGAACTGAATTTTCCTTAAGACAATAAAATCAGGTCAATTAATATATAATTCCCACTATAATACACGTGACTTTAATATAAGCTTGCAGGTTTCGACCGTAGTCTATCCCTGGTCAGCGCAACTTATCCTGAGCTATCAGAAGCCTCAAACAGAATTGTCATTTTTGTATCTATGGCGATAGGGTGGATTATACGTTTAAACAAGCTTTCTTGCTAGGGACTCTATTTATTAGTTTTAACTTATTCCTGGCACAGGTTAATCCGCCACTGTTTTCAGTTAACCACGTAACCGGTTAAATCTGATTCAGGCTACATTTATTGAAAAAATAACCTGTTAACCTGTAACTGTCTTTTTATCAATAACTTCCCATCCCTAGTAACATCTGTATTAGAGCGTGTAGTATTGGCAATATAGAATCGGGTAAGAATCAGGTAAAACTCAGAATCGTATTCAGAAACGTTCACACCAAACATATAAACTGATGATCTTATTTTACTTCTACGTGGCTTGATATGTACTCATGATCACTAGCAGCATTTTGCTTGTAGCGTCTATACTCCTTCATCTTCAATTAAAAACGTTTAGTTCATAAATCAGCTCAAAAATGAGAACTTCTCCTTTCTCTCTTATTAAGCTATTAGATCCAGAACAATAAATACATGCACGAGATGTAATAACTTATCAGATATTAGAAAAATGTTTCCATTTGTAACCTTTCCGGACGAAAAAATATTTTCTTGTACGTCTATGTCTTTAAACAGTGAATAGTGAGGGCACATAATGTATTCCCCATTGTCAGAAGGCAGTACCGAGTATCACGCAGCAGCACAGAACGAGCTACAGCCGCAATTTCACTATCAATGGTCGTGCTACTTATTCGCACCTGGGTCAGATACCCGCATTAAAATGGTTGGAAGGTGAATAGTGCCTGCTTCTTGTTCTTGCAGCTTGCTGCGGTGTCTTGCCACCGTCGCATCGGTAGGAAGAAGAAAGTAAACATTACCAAACTGATGACAGCTCTTTATGAGTGTGATGAACTTCCATCCAATAAAAGCACGTGGTAGGCAATTCATCATTATTTTCATTTAAGGACTTTGTTTTGTTACCATGCTTTTGGCGAATTCAGAAAGGTTTTGTGCTTAAGATATATAAGAATAAACATGCTCCGATTTCGTCCGCCTTGACATAGACAGCCAACCATGGACATCTGTTTCGTGCTTTTTGACTATTAATCAGCATGGTCCAGGCTTAGGTCGCTCTGACAACGAACAAAAGCATAGCAACGATATACCAGCTAAAGTGTGTAGTCTGAAGTAAGACAGCGCGTGGTTGGCTGTCTTTGGTCGACGGTCGAAAGCAGAGCATGTATTTTCTTTTGTTCAAAGGCAAGTAACCACATCTACTACACAGAATTGTCGCCATCTAGTCACAGTCCCAACTGGTAGGCTATGATTCACTGTTTCGCGCTGTTTTATTTCGATAGATCACACTCTTTGGGTAATGTATACGAGGTTGCTATGCTTTCGCTCTTTGTCCGAAAGACCCAAGCTTGGACGATGCTGAGCAGTAGCTAAGAAGCACCAAACAGCTTATAAGTCACAGTGGCGTTTACAAACAAAAGTAATGTTGTAGCTTGTCGTTGCTCTTCAGCTCTTGTGTTGGAAAAGACTACAATTTGAATCTTCTGCACTTCGCTCCGAAAGAATCAATTAACAGAATTTCAATTGTATTCTGGATATCGATAGGACGTCATTATGCATTTCTTGTGAAACCTACAGTAAAGTTAGTAGTTTCATAACTTATTGCGACACTTTTGGTTTGAATTTTAGAGAGCATATTTTAACTGTTTTTGTTCGTAGATATATACTTTGTGGAAGCAAAATATCGATACTCCGCAGAAGCAAACATCTTGATACTACACCATCGTAAAAGTATAGTAAAACTTCTCTTAGGCCCGTATCGTCAGTCGTCCCTACAATAATTGTAGGGCGCGTTTATGGCCTCCTTGATTGTCATACTCCTTTCTCTCCTTCAAAAATTTCTAGATTACACTTGTCCCGTGTCAGCGTCAGCGCTCTCCTATTGTGAAGATGTTTTCTTTTTAAATTGTAGGAAATTTCAGGCTGATAAAACATGATTTAACTCAAAAGTAAGCACAATTTGATGCAAATAGATGTTTGTGACATAACCTCAAAATAGAGCGCTGACAGGGAGAAGTAGAAAACTATGACAATCAAGGAGGCCATAAAGGTGCCCTATAATTGTAGGGACGACTGACGATACGGGCCTTAGATTCTCTGTCTTCTGTCTCTTTCCCTCTCTGTGTAGCGAATAAATCGTCAAATAACAAAGTGTGTAAAAACCTACGTTTTATGTCAGTGATAGTTTGACCGTAATAAGAAAAGCTTAGACATTTGTGTGCTAGTCAGATTGGTACATACACTGTAGTTAAGCCCACAAAAAAACTGTTGTTACTTCCCACGCCTTCTGGCGAAGAAGTATCGTAATCGCAGAAAAATAGATGTTTTTTGGATGGCACTGATTTCGGTCGATTTGTCTATCAATCCTTGGTCGGTCTATAAATTGGAAAATAGTGCTCGGATTTGGATGTAGTTTTTGAAAATCTGTCCAATAGCCACGGATAATAATATCAAAAACAAAAGAAAAACGTCAAACTTCGTTTTTTGGCGTTTTAGAGGATCCCAAGGGTGTATCGCAATTTTTTATTATACTTCTAGCCCCAGCAATTTTACACACCTATTAGACATATTTCACACACCATATATTAGTTTCACTGTACGGGCATGCTGGTCTTCGCAAGTGTTCTGGTATGACTGGCGGTGTGACACATATGACGCGTCTTGTGACCAGGTGCGGGGAGATCCGACTTTGCCAGATGGAGGGTACTACGGTTAGTGCAGCAAAAAAAAACTATGAACTAATTGTATGGATCTGTTTGACGGATTTGATTAGTTTAATTCCTCTGTTATACATGTTCGTAAGTAACTGAGAGGGTCTAACTTAAATATGCTGCACTCGTCTGTCCGACCAAAGGCAGCCAACCATTCACAGCTGTTTTGTGCTATTTGGCAACTCATCGCATGGTCTAGGGTTGGTCTCTGGGATAACGAAAGACAGCAACTATGCTTTATCCAGGGTATAAGGTCTATGGTGCTGTCTGATTTTGATAGGATCCTAATTGTGCTGAACATAATCCGTTATGGACTGATGATGGCGTTACATGGAAAGTGCAGAGACAACCAACTTGTCGCTATTTTTCTAATATTTTGGTACACCGTGCTACGCAATAAAGGTTTAGTGAAACATTTTATCTTGTACCTTTGTTCTATTTCTCGCTTTCTCTTCGGGATCCCTATTTTTGAAATCGAGGATATGGAATGACAGAGTTAGTGGGCGTGGTTTCTTCCCTATGAATAATCCCAAATCCTGAGAACTCTTGAGGTTCGTCGGGAAAAATTCCTGATTGTATACTCTTTCGGCACAATATTTGTTCCTTGGTTCTTCATATCATTAAATGTTTCATCATAAAGATAACTTCGTCTTTGAGATGAGACTGACTGTCGACGGCGAGGCTCCGCACTTTTTGTCCTCAGAATAACTCAGAGAGCGACTTTATCAGTTTAGAAATACAGTTCCCAGAAAGGTAAGAGAATCACGACTCTATCGCTCAGTGATTTTACTCCTTCATATCAAGAATTAACCTCCTGGTAGTATCGGGTGTTGGGATTGGGCACTAGTCAGTGTGAGATCAAACTAAAAATTGGGACAATATGCACCACATCCTCACTTGAAATGATCAGTATGCTATAGCTATAGCTATAACAGTTCTCATCCTTGTCGGAAATATGGTCATAACACCAAAGAAAGCCAACTTTGCTGCACTGAGATGCACTTTGACAGACGGTGCACATGACATAATTATATAGCGAACGTTTCCTTTAATGAAGAAATACAGTGTCATATCATGCCATCGGAGTACAAGAATTTCTTGCCTACAATACATATTCTAGAAAGACATGTTCAATTGAATTTGTCATCTCTTTGGATGCACGACTCTAATTGAGAGTAATACATGTTACATTCCATTTTGCAAAAGTTTGTTAACTACCTCTTTAATCGGTAGGTTAAATTTCATGCGGTGGACTGTTACGAGATACTTTACTGTGCACGCGTTTTCCTCAGTTACTAGTCACATTGGATCTATTGCTAACTGATGACAAAATTGGCAAACATACCTACGCTACGGTTCCTATGTTACTTATGATGTAACTACCAAATGACAATCTTCCTTCGCCAAACAGAAAGTAACACATTGTAAACATTTGCTTCCTATGTAATATTTGTCTCGTAGTAATAACAGGCAACCATACCTTCCTAACCATGGGCTATGCACTTCTGAATCTGAGATCACGTACAGTCGTTTGATATCATTTAGCAGGGTCGGCGAATCTGTGATGATACTCAAATGATAAAAAGTGCAGTACAGTTACCTACAGTTAGATTGTATCTGTAAGTTGAGCAACAGTGTACACGACCAGTAGAAAGCATTTCGATGATTCGTGAGAAGTTAGGAGTATTTAGGATTGATCTGTAAAAATTTAAAGTAAAAATGAAAAATGGCGTCATGTAGATTGACTCTTTACTTTCCACGCCTTCTTTGGAGCTCTGGTGTAAAACTGTTTTTTAACGATATTTGGTAATTGAATGCGATAGCTCTTATTTACCGTACAGGGTGTAAAGATAGTAGTGGTTCAACGGAAGTCAGGTGTTAGAGGGCCTCAAAACATATCGAATGAACCTCTATATGTGTGGAAATTCTATAGTTCAGGAGATATTTTCAATCTTGTGGAATTACGAAAAAACGGGATAATGAACTTTCAGTCGCAATTACAACTAAATCATTAGGTTTAGGACTGAAATTCTTTTGAGATGAGCTAAATGGTTAGTTTTAGCAATGCGTATGTCACTTTTTAACAGAGCTAATAAGAAATCAACGCTAAAAATCTTAAATTTATTTTTTTGTGAAAAATCTCTTCCATCCCTTAATTCAATAAAAAAAAATAGAGGTTGTAATTCATTATTCACTTTATATTATTATTTTATTCCATGTATAATAAACCCTGAAAATTTCAGCTTGCTACGATAGCCATAAATATAGCATTTATTCTTCGTTTCTAACGAAATTTGGAATATGAGTTTTTTTATATGGCAAATCTAAAAATTGACCTTTATTCAAATTATTTTATAGAGGGCGCCACCAGCAACATTTTTAGTTTTTTTAAACTTCGTAACTTTTTTACGGTTGATATATTTTATTTTCTTATTTAAAATATGCATTGTGCAATCATGTTTGTTTAAAAGGCACTTTGAAAATCTCGTTATGATTCACCCTTTTCGAGATATTTTTTTTTTTTTTTTTTTTTTTTTATACTCCAACTACCACGAAGGCCTAAGGCCTAAGCACCCATTGGGTACCGTGGGGCTATGGGGGATACATGGGAAAGGGGGGACGCCACACGGACTCTGGCGAGGGAACACGTGTGCATGCAACATGCACACATTCTGGCTCCGCCTACGAGAACCGCCGGGTGGTACCTCCGCGTTCGACAGTCAGAGACCATCTACCACCTACGGACAATCACAACATCCATGGCCAAGAGAAACATTTCTCCTGGGACGGGACTCGAACCCGCACAGCGCACGGCGGCTGATCAGGAGACCGAAGGGTCTACTACTGCGGCCACCGCTGCTGCCTAAAACAAACACACAACATCCATGGCGAAGGCGAGATTCGAACTCGCGGCCCGGCCGACCGGCTGATCAGTAGCACGACACTCTGACCCACGCGGCCAACCGAGGTCCAGATATATATATATTTACATTTAAACCTTTCAATGCTTTCATCAAACAAAATCACATCCATAAACCATTTAAATTCCTTTTTTATACTTTCTGAATGGTAAAATACAAAGATGAATTAACTTAAAATTGAAAATTAATCAGAAATAAAAATTATTATTATTATTAATATTTGCCAGCAAATGTTCGAACTGATCTTCATTTCTCTCAACACATTTTATAATTCTGGACTTCGTGCGGGCCAAGGTCTTCGACTTCCATGTCCCATCCCAGTTAAAGTTAGCGTCAGGATATTCTCGCTTTGGTCTAGCAAAGTGCGCAGAAGCACCATCTTGCATAAAATCCATATCTTAGATTTGGAGGTAACTCGTATGATCCCAAAAAAATCGTCTTTTACCTACACCAAATAATATTAATTTTAAGTTCGTGTTGAAGGTGTCTTTCAGTAAAGAGGTAAGGATTTACAATATCCCATTAATGTTTGTTTCTAAAGTTGAAGATTCCCCTTAGGGTAAAAGTCGCTTCATACTTAACCATAATTTTATTTATAAATAAGGGATCTTGATTTTGTTGAGCCTGGAAATAGGCGAAATCTACTGTTGCAGGAAGATCTGCATCCAAAATTTTTTATACAGGCATAAAATGATATGGTTAAAGATTTTCGCGATGAAAAATTATCAATACTGATGATTTACTAATTCCAGTTCTTGCTGCCATACGCCTCACACTTATTTCTGGATCTTCAGCAACCTGAATTAGCACTTTTTCTTTTTTATCCACATTATGTCTATTTGGACGTCCAACATCTCGCTTTGGCCAGAATGAACCTGTTTCCCTATGTGTCTGGTCGTCTTTAAAAATGTTTAAAATCCGGCTGCCTCCTCTTTGGATACAATTGCACATAACCTCGATCAGCTCTTAAACAGCTGTCATTTTCTTGGGCATATACGCAAACCATATCTCTCATTTTCGAATTAGAAATTAATGCATGTCTAGGCATTTTAAACTAGTATAGTAGTTATGTAGACAATGAACACTGGAACTAATACTATATGTTCGCAATTAAAAGGTAATATATTACGGCACTGAACGTGTGAGATTGAATTTTTATAACCCCGCATCAAAGTAACTGACAAGAACGTAAACCGTGACGGTGACAATGACCTTTACAATTAATCTCGTCAGGAGCAGCCTACTTAAAAAATATGTTCACTTGGGAAAATAAAATTTTATCCTGAGTGCATTGAAAATGTTAAATGATAATATCTCGAAAAGGGTACATCATAGCGAGATTTTTAAAGTACACCTTTTTTAAGCAAACAATGCACACAATTGTACAATGCATATTTCAAATGAAAAATTACATTATACCAGGCGTAAAAGAGTTACGAAGCTTCAAAGAACAGAAAATGTTGCTGATGGCGCCCTCTACAAGATAATTTGAAAAAAGTTAATTTTTGTATTTGCCATATAAAACAACCCTTATATGAAAAATTTCGGTAAAAACGAAGAATAATTGCTAAGTTTATGGCCAAAAGTGAAAAGAATACAATAAGTTTGCCTTTGACTTTCGTACTAAGAAAGTTTAACTTAATCTAAATATTTCTTTGAAATCAATCTGCTGTAAAATTATTTACCATTACTAATAGGTAATACTATGGCCTAGTTCTGCAAAACAGCCGTTTACTTCGGCTGGTCTGAGTCCAGATCACCGAGGACTTCATCTGGCCCGAACACATCTCGTTAATAGCGGCAGCTGCTGAATAAAAGCTAGGCTATTTGTTGAAGGCTAACAAGTACTTTTCTTGACATGACCTGCTCATTCGGTGTAAAAGAAACATCCTTTATTAGAATATCTTTTTCAGGATCTGAAACGCACATTCCAAGAATGTGAATTTACCTCATGTTTACTGGGTATGGTGGCGAAATTGCGAAAGGCCCAGGACTACTAAGAGACAATGACATGTTTCAAGTACAAGTGCCATTTGTCATATTGATGTTGATGTTGACTTTTGAACGTAAATCTGGGTTAATGTTAATAGGTACCATTTTAGAGTATCGCAATGGTCGTAGTGATCTTGCACCGACGCTTCTGCGGAGGTTGCAATTACAGAATGAATACGGATCGTTAGTGTTGCTCTATATGGCGAAAATGATGCTCCTCACGCTGAATATGAAGTAACATCAGATCCCTCACACACACGCACTCATGACTTTTTGCATCTAATAAAACAGTGAGATACCGTTTCATGGCACTTTTGTACATTTATCAGATTGGTGGTAATTTCACACTATATGATGTAATGCACATCCTTGGAACTCTCCATGTATGGGTTGTGAATGGAAAGAGGATATGGTAGACATCCGTCATAGTAAGAGTACTATACGTATGAAAATAGAGTCATATTCAGGTATTATCACAGTAAAATTCATGAATTACTTTCTATCATCCCTCACACATACGTTCTTTTAATTTTGCCTCACAGCTTTGAAAGTTTTATCGTCAACGTATTTGCCTTCTACATTAATATCGATGCCTGAAGATTCAATTGTACGGTCGACTATGAAGGCCTCGTTTTGTGAACAATTTACACAGGTTCCATAGATAAGAGCAAACCATAAGGAGGACCAAACTCCGTTGGTAAATCAGTATATAAACGCAAGATCAGCTAGTCGATATTTTTAAAAATCTTATATTTTTATTTTGACTATATCCTAAAATGAGCTTGAGTAATGTGCAAAATAGAAGATCAGATGTTTTAATGCTCTGATAGTCTGCGACATATGAATCACGGAATGTCTATGTAAAAAATGGGTGCAGCAGTCGGATAAGGTGACAAGTTTGAACTACGTCTAGAGTCTATACTCTAGACGTGCTGTAACTTGGTGGTTGTTAACACTTTTGGTCAACCAACAGTTTTGAATACTAATGTTCCAAACATGCCTCGGTTCACGAAAAACAGGGTGGACTCAACTGAAGGCATTGTTATCGGAAACTACTTACTTCCAGTGGCGATATCTGGGTACAGATGTCATACATACATACTACCATTGACGTCTCTTTTGTTAAAATGATTGTACTAAACATTAACTTAGTTTAAGTAAAAAGATAATTATACAGTACATTATACCTGTATATTCTTGTTGACGTATTGCGTCTCATGTAATGCGCTTCAGGAAATATTTCTTAAATTCAAACCTGTCACCCACTAGGCGGCGATTACCGTGACGTGGTAGTGATCATCCTACTACTGTTGGCAAACTCAAAATCTGAAGGCTGAAATAATCCTACTATTTTTCGGAAATATAACTTGAGAGTAGGCTGTGCCTGGCTCCCTAAAGTTAAATGTGTCTCATGGACACGATCATCTAAGAACCCAACCAGCTACTGAGCTGTCGAAACTTCATTGATTCCAGCAAATGAACACTTAATGAAAAACTGCTCGTTAAACTACCGAAATGTTCCGGACCCTGCGCCTGCTGTGGTCAAGTACTGAAAAACTTCCAAACAACTTTTTTTGATTTTTGATTCTACTGCTACGGTTCCTTAAATATTGTCTATAGAAGAAATTAAGCCATTCGTAAATGTATGGTAGATTTTCAAGCCACCAGATTAATAAGATATTTTTTGAGCCACTTACCAGACTCCGTAATAAATTAAAATTACACAAGATGTAGAGAACATGCGTAATTTTATCGTGAATATATTAAGGTTGTTCAAAAAATCCATCTTGTGAAAAATGTATTTCAAACTGAGCAAATTATTTTTTTAGGTCAAGTGCTATTTATTCAAAATCGTCATAGCGAAAAGCCCTTGTAGACTTTTATTTGCCATTGCTATAAAATGAGCATAGTAAAGAGCCAATGTTTCTACTTTTTCAGATAAGAGAACAATAACTTTTTTAGGCCATGATTTTCAAGCTAACTTTCTGAAGGAAACAGCATGAGGGGTTAAACATATTCTTCCTTGAATGTACTGAATAATTTTTGTGTGCCTATTTTATTATATAAATGATATTTATATTTTATAGACAAGTACAAATATAACAATATTTTAAATAAATCCGTGCCAACATTATCGTATGATGATTTGAGAATATATTCAACAAAAAGATTGCATCTATTCAGATTGTCCACTCGGTGTCCTCAGTGCCAGACTCTCAGCCTTGCAGCCAGAAGGTTTCGGATTCGATCCTTTTTATTACTTCATTTTGAAGTTTTTGTTATGATTAAGTACCAGTGTTGTATTAAAAGGCATTTACAAAATATTTTATATTTTCCATGTCAACTTATACTAAAATAAACCAGTCACAATCAAACCGAACTAACAGCCATACAAGCCTACACAAAAGAGCTCATAAGGAATGAGACGGCAAGTTAGTCGATCGCGACCTTCTCAGACAGCCAGGCCGGCATAAAGGCATTAAGTTCATCGGGATCATCATCTAGCTAGTAGGGGATTGCATGACTATTCTCAAAGAGCTGGGAAACCGAAACAAGGTAGCATTGCTATGGATACCAGGACATGAAGGGCATATAGGAAATTAGAAAGCAGATGAGCTAGCCCGACAGATTGCGGTCGATTGCTTTATAGATCCTGAGTATTTCTGTGGCGTGACGAGAACTCGCACTAAACAGTCCGTACGAAATCCGATCAAGAAAAAGTACCAAGAAAGGTGGCACAGCCACCTAGGGCAAAGGTAGGCAAAAGAGTTCATCAAAGAACGAATGCCCGCATTTACAGAGGACCTACTCAGAATTAATAGGAAGGCCATGTGGGCCATAGTGGGTCATTTGAGACTTTTGGGTCTGGCAGAACGCAGATAGCATGAGTAAACCCCAGTGCGTCCCCTTTGTCACAGCGAAGGTGTGGCAAGGAGACGGTTTCACATAGTAGGAATCACAAATCCAAGATGAAAGCTGCATACAAAGGTCTTTGTAAGGCCATGAAGTCTGAATAACGGATCATGGCTTGGCACAGCGCTTTAGATAGAGTATATGGAGGTTACAATAGATCCATTTGGGTCGCAGTGACAGCTAGCAAGCAACTTTTTTTTTGAGTAATCAAGCTGTAAACTAATTTTATGGCTTTGTAACTAATCTCCGAACTAAAGTTTGCTTACCGTTCATCTCCACACTGATGACTTGCTAAAGATCACGAAACAGCGCTGTCTGCAGTTGGTCGTGGTTACAGAGATCGAAAGCAAACATGTCCATTTTAACTGTGTCTATTCATGCATATATGCATATAAAGTCATTTTTGTTCTTCTCTGAGAATACTTGGTATCCAGCTGCTAGAGAGGTCGACCGTTTTGATGGTGCGACATCTATATGTGCATTGTGCAGTTATGAGCCGGTGGCTTAGGCGTCCTCCGTCATCCTTTCATCATACCGAGAATGAAGATAAACTTGGTAAAGGCAAACTATTGATACGTGTAGATCATCACAGTTTTCGTCTACCTACGCACAGCTTATTGTTATTTGAAACCAACAGGTAAACCGCATTGAATTTTGTTTAACATACACTTATAGGGACTATATTACAAATCTTCGGATGAATGACTTAGGGTGTAAGAAACACACGAAACCTTTATTCCTTTTATGGAGGGGTTGGAATTACAGCATGGTAAGTGACACCAAACTTCCATATAAGCGACTTATTTATCTAACAGACATCTGTTACGTGATTTATTGAGTTTGAGAGATTAATGATCTCCATGTCATTAGGAATTCCGTGATGGTCTGAATAATATCGTACAGTTAATATTACATATTTAATCTTGACCCAGATAAGTGATGGAAACTTCGTAAAATTCGTGAACCCATCATACATCAGGAAATTAATCTGAATCATTAGATTTAGATGGTACGAGTAATTAAAACTTAGATCAATTATCTGTGTAGCAACTAAATATAGGTGTGGCCAAGGATACAATGTTTTTCTCCAAATCTTTTTGGAACCTACAGCTATTAATTTTCTCTTGTCGCAATCTTATTTGGGCGTGATACAGATATGGCTCTATAATGTAAAAAATAAACAGTGCAAATGTTTTAAAGTACATGTTCAATCATCAATCCATGCCGGTAAACCAGAAATTGTGACACCTAGAAGCCAGTACTCACCTTCAAATGCTCCAGAAAGTAACCCATTACGTTTTGATTTGGTTTCGGTACTTTGTTACTTTATTCTATCTGGAAACACAAAAGCCCTATTTCCTCGCCAATGTTTTCTATCAAAAAAATAATTTGAAATGGCGTTAACGACACCTGGTTGCCTAATACGTATCTATAAATCCTTTCAACCAAGTGGAACTTGCAAACGGGCTAAGTCGTCATTTAGTAAAATGATATCTAGCAAGATAACAGGATAATTGTGAGGGAGTAAGTTTGCGTAAGGGCCTGGGTGAGTTGATTTAGAGTAAGTGTTTTACATATTTGTAAAAACTTAAATTATCATCGACCGCATCTCCACAATTAAATCTGTCATATAAGGGAGCTGCTACTACCAAAACATCAAAACCTCTACCTTTTACTTTTAATTCTATATGAAGGACGATACCAACCACATATTATTTTGGTTTATTGTAATAAAAACTTACTCATATCTCCCATACCACCTGTGGATCCAAAGTTCAAAACATTGTACCCTTAGGATGTTATGCCACACCTAAACCAATATTGGCTGTCTTTTCACTATAAACATGAGGTGCTAACCTTGTCTACAGCAAACCTAATATACCAAAATGTTCCATTAACGAGACGTACTGGACGAACCAGTGTTACCACAGTATATATAAACAGGCTAGTGATGTCAAAATAGAACTCTAAACCTTAAATTGAAAGTTGTAATAACAAGCGCTCCTTCATTTTCATCAGCTGCAATATTCCACCTTGTATTCATTGCGTTCGTGATCGGAGTAAAAAAAGAAAGTGTCAAACGTCACACCACCTTCATGCTCTGTAAATATCCATCTGTATCTTCCATGAAATCTGTTGATCTGCACCAGTATCGATTTCAAAATAGTTTCGTGTTGCATACACATCAAGAAGCTGTATAAATCAGAATGAACCAATACACGGTGTGACAATTATAATCTAAGGCATGCTTCACAGACTGTTATGCATTGGTGTTGCTTTGACTGAAGTATTGGGACAGATGAGCGATGCTTATCTAGTCAGAACAGAAATTTCATCCTAACCAAAATCCTTGAATAGGTGTTCATGCATTCATCGAATTCAGAGAATAGACAATAAAGGTTGAGAAATACAAGAGATATAATTTACACTTACAAGCGAGAAAATAAAGGTGGTCGCTAATATTTTAACATGTTGTCACGACTATGACGTGTGGGGCAAAAAAATAAAATATCAAAGTATATTAACAAAACGCCGCGCAACAAACGTACAATAAAATTAAACAGGTACTTAATTTTTGTCCCATGAAGGTCCTGTCCCAGGGAGAGAGATTCGCCCCGGGTGAACCCGGGGCAGGAATAATTCCACGTGTCTGGTCCGCCCATCTAGTTTTTATAAACCGATAGAGCCCTTACCGGCTGCGAACAATACTCCTTTACAC
This sequence comes from Acanthoscelides obtectus, assembly GCA_963669975.1. Classification (NCBI taxonomy): domain Eukaryota; kingdom Metazoa; phylum Arthropoda; class Insecta; order Coleoptera; family Chrysomelidae; genus Acanthoscelides; species Acanthoscelides obtectus. Next base: position 73,081,292 of record CAVLJG010000008.1, on the reverse strand, counting down.
ATTATGCATTATTTGCCAATGAGATGCACGTTTCTCAGCGGATTCGGTTTAGGGTATCTATGGACCTATATGGCGCCTATGATGTGCGTGTAAGGCGCTACAGGATGATCACTCATTGCATATCTCCCATCCTCCACCTGAAACAAATAACAGTCAATATTGTAAAAAGAGTTCTATTCCCTACTGTCCCACACAACTTGTTGAGTCCGACACTGTTTCTACTTAGATACTGTTACCTCAGGATTTGCTATATTGGGATATTTATTATCTGGTAGAATGATGATTATAAAGAATTGTTTCTTGGAGCCCCGACAAACTTGAAAACAAGCTGTAATGGTCTTCTGGTGTGCGTGGAAAGCTGCTGTGGTATCTAGAGTACGTATTGTTCTGAAGTATATCTTCGACTTTCCTTCTCGTAACATCAATAGCAGTATTCTGACCTCCGGTAACGTTGACCTTCTCGGGGGTGTCTATGTGGCCCTTGGGATGTGAATGTGTATGTTCGGTTATTTGGATTCAACATTACTTGGATTGCTTTTCGTCTTGGTACTCATAAGAATATTTTTTCCCTAAGGTGAATAGTTTTGGCATTTCAAATTGGGCGGTGGGGTTATATTATATTTATACATATGCTATTTGGAGGGCACCAGATGATAAGCGTAAAAATAGGTAGAGTAGTTATTATGGTTTAATAGTTATCATTAAAAGTTAACAACAACAAAAAATAGGTACATATATAAGAATGTTACTGAAAAATATTCATATATAGGTGAATTTATTTCTGTGCATCCTTTCGTTCTTTGCATCTTTCAGCTAGTGGCACTAAACAAACATATTTAGAAACGCTTTTCCGCAAGCTCTGCCGCGAAGGTAATAAACACGCTCAGAGTAACTCCTTCACGTCGTGTCTACACCTTTGAAGTTAATCCCTTACAAAATAGTATAGTCTTTATCTGGTGTTGCCTAGAGTACTACAGCTTGGAGAGAATTTCGCTGCAAAGCCGTTGTCTAGGCACCCCACAGGGAGAAGCCTTGTGGAATCGTGTAGTTCTAAGATCTGAGGTGCGAATTAATTTTGATTGTCTAAGTCTTTGTCTTCCACAGCCGGCAGCATTTCCTCACACGCGAAAGCGACCCACCTGCTAGAGGTAAGCTAACCACACCGGGGATACCGTATCTTTTGTGTAATAACCTATCTACCTATTCACAACTAAGCAAGAAGAGCACTAAAGACAGTAAGATCAGTAGAATGGGTCCACCATATCCGCACTATTATAGAAAAATAACATAAAAACATATATGCGTCAAAAAACCTGGGAAAAATATTAATCAAGCCTCCAAAATTTTAGGATGGTTGAGTCCTCTCGACTATACAGGGTGACTTTAAAGTTGAGTCATTAATTTTCAGATAATGATTGTAGAAGGAAGATAAACCAAAATATGTGTGTAAAAATAAAAAAAAATTAAAAAAAAAATTTTACCTTGATTTATAAAGTATCCTCCCGACAAGTATTTCAGTGCGGACCTGTATTTGATCGTGAGGTCTTGGAGCACCGGCATGCCGTCCATATGTGAGGTCTTAAGTCAAATGACTCACGAACCCGTTGTACTACATTAACAAAGGCACGAGGGGTTGGTTGCACTCGATTGGGAAACCGATCCGCATAAACATGTGCCATTTTTTATTTCGTTTGAGCCACGCAACAGACACCACTATCCACTACCGACTGACACTGACTGAATACAACAGAATGAAGTAATTGTAAAAACATCGTTCCAAATTCTTTCGCTTTTTTGTTTCCGATGCGATGAACCGATAAGGCGGATTATATCCGTTGTCGCCAAACACGAGCACATAATATTATTATTGAGACAGGGCGGTACTCTAACTTCCAAAGGGCTATAACTTTGTTACTTTAATTTTACCAGAAAAATGGTAAAGGAAAAAAGCATTTCTTTTGATCAGATCTACTCACTGTTAAAATAAATGACTCAACTTCGAAGTCACCCTGTATAATAATTAATAAGGAACGAAAAGGCGCCTCCACCATTTATGTTACGACTGTGGGGCAAGTTGGTTCTGGGCTGAGCAGACTCGCTGCTGTGGAGGCTCAAATGCTAACACAAAAAAAATATCAAAGGATATTATCAAAACGACGCACAATAAGAGTACAATAAAATGAAATAGGAAACAGGAAGGTCCAGTTCTACAAAGAGAGATTCGCCCCGAGTGATCCCAGAGCAGGAATAATTCCACGTGTCCGCTTATCTAGCTTTTATGAACCAATAAAACCCTCGCCTGCGGCGAATAATACATATTTGCAAATTATGCATCACGACGATGTGCACATATCTCAACGGATGTGGTTTAGGGTATCTATTGACATATATGGCGCCTATGTGGCGCGTGTCAGGCACTACAGGATGATTGATTACTCATGGCAATATACTGTGCATGAAAGTTTAACTACTTTCATTAGTCTAAAAAAATCGTATACGAAGGAATATTTCATCCTCCATAGGAAATATTAGTATGGTATAGAAACCGACAAATGAATGCAGATTAGTGGTTTCTATCAGAAAAAAGGTGATAATGGTAAGGGATGGCACACAAGTGCCACTTGGTACCTTCTTCTTTTGGATGGTTATGCGCAAGAAACTATGGGATATTTAGATATTTGAGATTTTTTTCAGTATTCTGGAATCTTTAGGATATCTTCCAAGAAAAAAATTTGGTATATTGTAACGTTTTGCGTTTTCATGAGTTATGTACGATAAATCGCAGATTTGATAGCCCGTCCGTTCGCCACTCTGGAAGAAAGTAATTTTATGCTCATAAAATCCTTACAAGGAGCTTCTAAATGGAGTATCACATGGTCCATCATCAATTTCATATTAAAATATAGGATTCATGCATTAGTATCATAAACCTGAAATTCAGTTTGCTAATTTGACTCGTTCAAAAAAAATAACTGGAAGCAACGTATGAGTTTTATGACTCTACACTTCGCTGTTCTAGCTCACTGTTTCCCAACCGATAGGTCACTATGCCTTGAGGAACGGAAGTATAGTATATCGCAATAATATTATAAAGCTTTCATATTTTCTGTGATATGATATAATTTTTGATGAACTAGTGAATCAGACATTGATGTTGCCAGTATTAATTGTCTTGACTAAAAGAAGTTTCATCTCTTAGGACTCGTCAGCATTTTACCCATATACCGTACTCTCCACCTTATGTAGGATTTCTTTTGTACTGATATTTTCATTTGTTAGGTTGGTTCACAGATTTCACATATCTCATAGTAACTATCAAATTTATCCAATTACTTATCTTTTATTGACGGAGGACTCTAGTTTTAACATAAGAAATTCCTATTCCCACAAAAAAACAGGCCTGAGGCTTAAAACTTACCAGTTTATTGAGTCCTTCTTCACAATTTTGGAAAGTTTTTCAACGTATCTATTAATGATCTGCATAAGCATTCGACAACACAATTTTTGGCCGTATTCATCACGGAATTGGCTCTAATGATTCTATAAACTCTGTATATACAAGAAATTGATTGAGTATTGAATACGAATAACCGGAAATAATTCATCCTGCGTTCCGGACCTCCTACTACGAACATAGCTGAAAAAATGTGATTAAATGCTTTCATTCAGATTACACCAACTAAGCGTTAACATTGAACATCAATTTGATTGATATCTTCTCTCATCAATAAAAACAAACATCCTTTCAACTTTTCTATACAAATCCTGCAATTAATTTGCTTTATATGGATGTGTTCCGAAAAAACTATTAACCACCAATTAGATTGTTATCCTTGACAGTTTTTTCTCATTGACTGAAGACTAAACGGTGATGGCAAGCAATTTTCAAAAAGATTTTCTGTATATGGATCTATGTTATGTTTCAATGACATTGTTACATCACATGAACCTTGAGACCGTGATCCTTACAAATATAGATCTGCTCTCAGATAGTACCGATATACCTCGCTTTATTACTATATTAGCACTCGATCATGCTAATGGATAATTATATACGGATGCACTATCGAAGCATCGACACTACAAGTATACAGGGTGATTCCAAATTTAAACTGATTCAAATAAATTGTAGGTATTTTTGTAATTGTACTTTGGCATGCTACTCCTCTATGCCATGGATAATGGATTTATTGGGTAATTAATATTATTTATTTTATTAAGATTGTTAAACACATAAGGAAGCATGTCAAGTACACTTTTTTATTTCATGAAATCTTCATATACTCAGTGACACTCGCACTTCTAAGATGAATCCAACAACGCTTCATATGCGAAAATTCATAAAGCCCTTTAGCCAGTTGAATAGAATTTTTGTCAACATACATACATACCCACGCACGAAGGACATAACCCTTTATCTCAGGCAGTCGGATAAAAAGAAGAACAAATTAGTAGAAAAATAAAAAAAGAAAATAATGACAAAACTTTATTGTGAACCTATATAATCTGTTTACTTTCGGAATATAAACCATTTTTATTTGAAGTTAAATAGTTTCTGATCGTCAACTGACGGTAAAGTAAATTACCAAACTTGTGCTTCCAGGGGCAACATGATATTATTTTGTGTTTGTTAAAATTAAAGCCAATGAATTTTGCGGCAAAACCTTTAGCAGATACGTTATATAACACTATGTCAAGACTATATTTTTCAAGGTCGGTTACAAACGACAATGAGTTCAAAATGGCAGTTAGTACAGCCCTGTACATCGCAATTCATATCACTTTGCATACTCTCAATTAAATTTTGCAATAAATAACAACCAAATAAATATTCCTGTCGAGTGTAGACAAATGGATTTAGGTACAAATACGCTTCAGCGTTAGTCAATAGAACTTTGAATGTATTCTTTTAATTAGAGATATTGTACGTATACATACACCAATTGGTGTTGCAATTGCAGGTAATGCAGAAGCGCTGTACTAAGCACTTTTGCAACATAATCGATACCGGCAGATTTTTTGCGCTGACGAAACTGCAAATGTACTGCTAATACGTTCAGATCCTGTCATGAGCAAGTACTGTCAGCAGTTAAGTTACCTATGTCTCAAAAGCTCCACGCCACTTGGATCAGGCCTAGAAATATTTCATATTCTCTAATACACGATAATGAGAAATACTGATTTTTATTGGTTTGTAATATGTGATTTGAAAGGAGTAAGGCCAGATGAACATAATATTTTTCTGCAATATTGTTAATGATTTGCCTGAGTAGTGTATCGATCTACAGAAAAATATTACGTGTTGATGGCTTTTTTTTGTCAAAAGACATTTTTCTATTGGATTTTCTTGCTTTCAAAATGAATGATGCATCTTCTATCTCACTGTTGCTTTTCAAATCGTAAAACTTTTTTCAATTCACTAATAATTAAGTTTTTTTATCATCACGTCATCTGGCAAATATGTCAGCCATATCAGTATCTGTATAGTTTTTACATAAACAAAAGGTAACAAGCAAATTGAAGACACAAATACGTTACTCATTTTTAGACTGGAAAAAGCCTCAACCGCCCTTCTCAAGCTTATAAGCTTAATATTGTCCTGTAGGCCTTTCCTACCCGAATTCTGATATTCTGCAAAAGCTTCTATATGCGCAGATTATGCGCTGTATCATAATATATAAACATATATGAACAATATAGAATGGGTGAATAAAATATGTTTTTATCCATATGGCCATGCCAGCACATGAATCAGTTGTATATTGGAATGTGTAATATAACAAAAATCTGAAAGAACTTAAAGAAAAAATATATTAAAAAGGGGTATATGTATAAGACGACTAAATTTAATTAATAGTTTATACAAGTTCGAAAGTATGGTGTCTTCTTATTGTGCATTTCGAAATTGTTTAAAATATTCAGGTACATGCCTACATAATTTAGGTACTGAAATACAATATCCAACACGAGGATTCAAGGATAGAATTGAAGATGCTCTAGTTTTCTAAGTCCCAGCAGCTCCGAAATCAAATAGTAAATACAAGTTTTGAACTGATTAAGTGTCTACTTACTTACAAGGGACCCTCTTATTCCTAAATCCTTTTGAATACCTCAGAAATTAAGCAGTTATTAGAAACATAGAGCAGGCTGAACTAAATCTGTTCCATCTCTGTAACCATAATGAACCTCATACAATTTTGTTTCGTGATTATTAGTAATCGTCATTGCGGAATATGTTTAGTCGTTGTGGAGAGACAAAACAAGCGGTTATAGTCTACTGAAAAGCTGAGGATGTTGTGATCCGTATAATACATAAGCATTTGCTCAAGTATATTACCTTCATTATTAACTTTTGTATAACAAATCATCTGTATCCCTCCTCTTGGAAGAATGCTCTTGTTCTCCCTCTGCCTAAATCTAATTATCCTTCAAGTTTTTTTGATCTTCGTCCTATAAGTATTTTACCAAGTCTGTCTAAGCTTTCGGAAATGGCTCTACATGAGCAGCTGCACACATTTGTTTATCAAAATAATTTACTAACCACCTCCAATTCTGGCTTCAGACCATTACATAGCACCACCACTGCGCTCCTGTCTGTATCGGATAACATTTATAGCGCGGCTGACCAAGCAACGCTGTCTTGCCTAGTTCTTCTTGGTTTTGCCAAAATTATCGTACGTTGACGCTGTTTGTGGACCTGCTGTCTTACAACGTGATGCCGAGCGGATTCAGATGATACAAAACTTATGCATCAGATTTTCCTATGGAATCCGTAAATTTGATCATATTAGTAGCGCTTTTGACCAATCGGGATGGTTTAAGATGAACAAATTGAGGAAACTACATTGCCTATCTTTGGTACATCTCCTTAAAGCGCCATATTATCTTTATTCAAAGCTAAACCTCCTCTGTCAGTACGATCAAAGATCCTCTAGGAATAAACGCATCTTACTTATCCCGCGGCATTCGACAGCATTGTTCACACGTAGTTTCTTGTACTGGGCACCCAAACTATATAACTGCTTGTCAAGTGAGTATGTATAAAGAATATATCCTAAGCAATTTTAAAAAAAGGTTAAAGATGAGTTTAAAGCAATCGGATGGCTAGGATTTAACTTTACGCATATCCACGGGCAATTGAGTATTTCCTTTTTCTGAGAAATGTAAAATTTTAAGGTTTTCTCTTTTTGGTGGTCAATATTGTGAACTGTGCCATTTAAATGTAGGTACTTTGTTTTCTCTTTATAGTTTGTGTCAATGTTTTTTAGGTCGGGTTGAAAAACAGCATAAGCTGACACTCCACCTTTTCGTCACTATTCCTTTTAAGCCAATTATTTTGTAATCATGTGACGAATAAAGGCTATTTATTATTATTATTATTATTGTGCGCAAAGAAATAACAACATTGACAAGCGCCACCTAAAAGTGATTCGCCAAAGTTTGATACATCCTCAGCCCATACGCTGAAAAATCCTTACCCCTCTGGCTTATACTGAAAGACAGGTTACTGTAATTTGCAGTATTCTGAAAGCTACCAGCAGATGTGTTTTATGTAAAGATCCATGGGTAGACACAGACTGAACTAAATCTGATTGCTTTCTGTCTGTGCAACCCAGACCACTGACAAACTGAAAGCCTCCGAGCTTGTATGGTATATCCGATATGGATTGTGAAGCTAAAATTTTGGGCGTTGGTTGAGTAGATCATGCTCACTGGTATATCAATAGAACTGCTCAAGGCCACCAACCGTCCATCTATGAGATAGTCGCTTGATATTATATGTTAAAAAAGTAAAGACTAATCGTACAGCGTTCTCAATCACATCCAGGGATGGACCATGTAGTCAAAGCATTATAAGTACAGGGTGGGCCATAAAGGTGTTGGCAATTTCAATATTCAATTAAAAAATGACTACGCAATATAAAAATAAATGTATTTTCAAAAAGTAGAAAGATAGGAATTTTTAAGACTTAAAAATGATGTTCAAATGAATTCCTTGGCACTCTTGAAACCGAACCTGCAGACTTTGGAAAACTCGTTGAAAAGTTGTTCTCGGTATTTTGTTACTTTACTGAACAATATTCCTCTTCAGCTGCTCCAAATTAGTTGAATTATTCTCGTAGACCACCGATTTGAGGTAGCCACATATGAAATAATCGCATGGCCATTGGGTCTACGTGGTGGCCATTCAATATCCCCCTTTTCGAAAGGAGTTTTCCGGGAAAGACACTTTTCAGCAGCTCTATAGATGCCCTAGCTGTATGACATGTGGCCCTATCTTGTTAAAACCACGTTCTAGAATACCGGTTGACGTAATTCCAGCCCACATGACTAGCTTAGGGCTGTGAAGCGGACCTTTATGCAAGCGTCGGGGATTAGTTTCCGACCAGAACCGACAATTTTCTTTGTTAATGTGGCCACTGAGGTGAAAATTGCCTCATCACTAAACATCACGTCATCAAAACTGTTGAATCGGTCGAGCATCAAATTGACAAAGTTAAGTCGGTTATTGGCATCATCTGGTTTTAGTTCTAGGACTAGTTGAAGCCTTCAAATGCAAATCACGCTTCAAAATTCGCCGCAAGCTCGTTCCTTTGATGTCCAAAGCCTGACATCTCTTACGTGTTGACTGTTGCGAATTTCGCTGAACACGCTCTACATTGTCGGCTGATCTTGCAGAAACGTGACGACCACGAGCTGTTATTGTTACTGTCGAGCCAGTTGTTTCGAACATTCTGATCCATTTCCGTATCACATTAGCGCTTGGAAATTCTCTTAAATCGCGTAAACCGTGTTCATGTCGATACAAACGACGTGCAGTAATAACCGATTTATTGTCTGCATAATACGCTCGGACCCAAAATGCACGCTGCGCTCCCGTGTACGGCTCCATGGCGACTAAATTTCCAGGCGACGGCGCGGCCGCGGGGCTAACAGCTTATTCCCCCCCCCCCCCTCAACCCACGCCAGACGTTTCCGAGAAATTTAAAAATTTAAGATTTAATTCGCCAACACTCCACCCTGTATAAAGAAGTAGAAGAAAAAGAAAGTCAGAAGTAATGGCCTTTGTGACCATTCACTAATACAAGATGCTCGCTTGGATGCCTCTTGATTGACGTACCTCCCTGATATCTGATTTGAACAATTGTGACATTAAATCGAGGATCTAGAACAACATATATGTACACGTACATACATATGTATTAGAAAATACGATATATTCTGTGCCACTTGAAAAACAATTAACCTAAATGACACCATTCTTATTGCTGTATATTCCATTTTAAATGGTAGACAAATCACATGCCACCTGCTGGGATTCAAAGAAGAACCTGCAGAATTGCTACACATTTATCCTTCGGCAATACAACTATAACAGGTAACCCTGTTGCGTTGCGTACAATGCGAAAATTTTCGCAACAGCACTTAATTATATTGTTTAATAAATGACGAAAATCTTCTAATGAGAACTACTTATGGCGCCTCAGGCTCTCTGTGTATGTGGCGAAGCAGTGTGCTTGGCTTGTGTATTGTTGAAGGTTTAAAGAAAGATTACGAAAATGGACTGATCTCATTCACAATATTCAAATTACATGCAAACAATTTCTGAACATCCTTATTTTTGTTACCTATAAAAAATATTGAATAAATCCGGAAATCCTTCAAAATTGTTGACTATGTAAAATGTAGGCACTTGGAAAACGTACAAGGAAGCTTGAAATTTTCTGTCTTCCTGATCAAAATCCAATACAGCCAAGAAGCAAAATCTTACACCGATACACATCTAGAACTCATAACACCTACCTTTGCATCGGGTGTTAAAAATAGAGATCAGAAAACAGCGAAAATTTGGGATTACTGCAGAATTGATTAGTTTAAATATTTTTCAAAGTGATGGCACTCACTGTTGCTGCATTTGCGTTAGTAGACGGTAAAATGAACAAATAATAATACATACAAGGTAGTCAAAAAAGGTGAATGGAAATAAAGCTGTAAAAACCCTAAAGGTCATTTTTTAAATGGAAACTGCCATTCTTTATAGCTTCATCTTATGAAGCATGTGTTTTGTAGAACAGTGTATAGGGCTCAAAATAGGTGTTACCTAGTTGTTTGAAAATTCTTGTTTTCTTTTTACAGTAATGCAAGATGACTTTTAATGATCAGTTAATCTCAGTTGGCTATGTCGATGTCGCTGCGACCGACACTAATATACTAAATGACATAGAAAATGGAACACCCACTAAGAGTGCTTAATTTTAAGCACACTTTTACAAGTTTTAGGTCTACTGATAAAAAGTGATTAAAATCTTAACTCGAAATTTCGCAAAATAGCTGATATATCCCATCTTAATGTTAATAATGTGTTGAAGCTCCTCAGATCGCTACACATTCGTTAAGTCGTCGCGGCATTGATTGGATTAGGTGATTGATATCTTCTTGGTGTATTCTATCACAATCCAGCTGAAGTTGTCTTCGTAGAGCCTCTAATATTTGTGGAGGGTGCGGTGAATTTTCCAACCTTCATTCCATCATGTCCCATACATGTTCAGTAGGGGAAAGGTTTGGAGATTGAGGAGGCCACTATCCTGATGAAAAAGTGAATCTTGCAATGTTTACAAAAAGGGAACCAGATGTGGTTGTAAAACTTTGTGGATATAGCACTGGACAGTCATGCTACCTCGAGCGATCGTGACCTGCTGCCGTAAGCAATGGCACCCCATACCATAACACCCACAGTGCGATGACTATGACGTTCGATGGAATATTGGATGTTCCATCATTCACCACGTCTCCTCCTTATCCTTGCACGGCCATCATGTGTGCTCAAACATAATTTGGACTCATTGCTAAGTTCCACTACATATTCCATTCAAGTCTCTTCCTACTCCATATCAATCGTTGCCGACGATTACGTGGGGTCAGAGGTAGTACTGACCTCATTGTTATTACCCTTTCGACTGCGTCAAACCACTGGTTCTCAACTCCCTTGTTGTGGAAAACTGATTCCTATGTGCTAATTGCCTCAAATAACTATCCTATCGCTCTGTAGTCTTTGCCGTCCAGTACCATTAACTCGTCGATTTCGGCCTGCTTGGAACCACGCTCGATAACATCTCATTGCAGTAGCTTCGTTGAGATTCACCTGATGATTAGCGATTTCTCTAAAAGAAAATCCGGCAACACAGAAAAATGACTGCATGCTAAGTAACTATGTTCACATTGTTCGGTTTATGATATGTCAAAAAAAGCCTTTACAAAAAAGTACGGCTCGGAATACCTCCAACATTTTATCAGCGGATACTTCAATGATAGCAAATATGTTTACAAGTTTTTATCAAAATTCAATAAATAATTCTGGGTGTTGCATCTTATATGTCAGTATATATCCAACATATCCTGTGGGGTTTGCCCCAGGCTTTGAGGTGACCAAAACCTCTTATAATAGAAATGAGTCATTTGAAATTTCTATACGCATGTTCTTGATAGGTTGAGGTGAAATTCATACTTATTATGAACGATTCATCACATTTACTAATGTTCTAGTCTTTTTAAGTTTTATTTACTGTAATGCTATTCCGAGGTTTTTTGCATTCTGGATGCAGAAGTAATGTAAGTAAATATTCTAGTACAAACTTGGAAACTTTAAATACATGAATGGTGTAATTCTGAGTAGGTGCTCAACAAATCTGAAGCAAGCGCTCCATCCTCACTAAAAATTTACAAACATAAATAACTGTCTGCTTTTATAGCACTAGCTTCCCTCACTACATTCTGAAGCATGTATTCTATAATTTGCAGTAAAACTTTATTAACACATTGACTGCGAACTGGGATGAGGATACCCACCTCAGAAGCTGAAATACTTTTTTCCCTTTTTTGGAAGCCGGCAGAGAGCGTCGAAAGACGCCGTTCGCCTCCCACCACAGGAGCGGAGGGCGTCTTTTGACGCTGTTCGCACTGAACGTGTTAATAATTCCCATTAGTTTCAGACTAAAGCTAATGTTCAACTTAAATTTTACATAGGCGCTGACCTACAAATTAATTATTTTTTGTGCATCCTTTACCACAATAAAGTTTAAATTCGATTATTATAATGATCCTTGATGCATAAGAAAAAGCTTTGACTTTTTTCAAAACCACTTTAGAATATGTTAACTTCGAGGCGTTAGCAATAAGTAAAAATTCAGCCACAGAACAAATGGACCATATTCCCCCAAACCACCTACAGCTTTAATCACGGAATATGATATATCAGTTATTTATATCTCTCAGCAACACCTCTCGAATGAAAGTCATAGTTCCATTAACTTCGAGCTTTCGTTGTGACGTTTTGTTTTCGCTTCACGGAGAGCGCACAGCGAAAGGGCAATTGGTATACCGTATTATGCTAAAATATAATTTAAAATTCACCGCATACGTTCTTTTCCGGTTCCATTTGATAAATGTTTATCAAGATTTCGTTAAAAGGATGCCAGTCCTTTTCGCAAAACTTATATGTACTACTAAATATGATTAGATCATAAGATCTCTGCAAACAAACATGTTCATTGGAAAGCTGGTGAGAAATTCGAAAATTTAGCATGTTAGCATGTCGTCTACGGATACGGCAGATGAAATTGAGAATATTTCTCCCAATGCTTCCTTCAGCCATCCTTCCTCTTCAGTGAAGCTTCCTCCCCAAAAAGTGACAAGAGGAGACATTTGAATATTCAGGCAAAACATAACATAAATATAGTCTTAATGTTATTGACGAAATGGTTAAAAAACAAAATAAGATCATTTAAGGCTACGCTGCCAACGAAATCTCTTTGGAATGATTTGGGCGAATATAAAACTCTGGCTTCAAACAATAGAACATTGAAATTTTCTGACGTGAAAAATTTGTTTTATGAAGCTGTCAACAGAGTGATGGCAAACCATTCGAAAGATTGCATCCGTCACGTTCAAGAGACAATCCAAACAAAGATGTGGGATCTGAACAAAATCATAGATATTCAAATTGAACCTGTAATAATTAATATTAACCATTGGAACGATGATTCAAGTACTTCCGAATAAAGAACTGTGGAAATTATGCACTTCTTTCTATAAAAATATTCATTTATTTTATTAGATTAATTGAAGACCATTCAGGAAAGTACGGACCTGCACAATCTCGCTCTTCGGCATGTTGTATTTTGTCTGGGCGTAAATGGACTACGAATGGTGTATACCGAGTCGCTGTTTGAATCTACTTTTAAAAGCTTTTATTTAAGTTGTTAGTATGACCAATCGCAAAAAAAATATTTTTACATGTTTAGTTTATTTTACGAACAGCTAGATAAAAGCTTGTTTTGACAAATGTGTGTTTTTATTGCTATACAAAACGGTGTTCGAGAAGGAATGAAAGTGTAACACATTTGTACCATATTGACACAGGCTTGTATTAAGTTTCACTCTCTGTAGGCATCAGTAGCAATTGAGCAATGGAAAAGCTTAACTTTGGTCCTGCAACTTGTGTTTACAATATATTAACCTATGAAACGTTACATATGATGAAGATTTCTTGGTATCCACAGCAGATCACCTAGGTGCATTATCAGGTTACAAGAGATCATAGTTATTTGCAATAGTAAACACCAAATAATGGAGAGATGAATGTACGAAAAATAAATATTTCCAGAAAAACATGTGCACAACAGATTAATTGTACTATATTAGGTTGGCCATTATTGCTTTAATTAGTGAAATGTACTTAGCTCACTAGTCAAACATATTAATTGATCAGCTAAGTCGGTCAAGAAGGAATTCCGTAATTACGATGTATGTCAGTATTATCACCAGGATAGGCCGGAATTCGAGGGGACATTCCGACAATAAGTTCCTATTATTGTGAGCTTAGAACAATATTAATTTATCAGGTGATTTTAGAAATAATGTGTAAGGTAACCTACCTATTTACTATCTTACCCTGGGAAGGCTTCTTAAGATCGGCACGCACTATTTTACACTTTATTTATATATTTAATATTTGAAAACTGATCAGAAAAATTTTCAAAAGCTATGACCTTATCACTTTTAGCATTATTCTAGGCACTTGTCAGTGTCGGACTGGAGATGCTCAATTAAAAGTCTGATACTCGGTTAGGATTAAGTAAAGTTGAAGTACATGGCAACGAAATTATTCGTTTTTTAGCTCTCAAGATAAAAAGGTTTAAAAAGAAAAGACTAGCCTGTTTAGTTGAGTTACTCTGTCAACCAAATGAGTAGCTATCAAGGATGAAATTGAAATTATTTTGTTATGATCAATTGATTAAAAATTCAAACTTCTATTCAAAGAATTAAGATCATCGAATATGGAAGAAGATTTAGAGATAGGGTGTCCGCAAAGTTGGGGTTTTCCTTTACACGACGTGTAGATCTTGAAAACATAAGCAATTTTTCTTAGTACCATAAACATCAAAAATATCTTAATACCGCCCTGTGGCCACGACATCACGGAGTGGTACAATGTCACTGGCTCAACGACAGAACTGGGTCGGGGGTCGGGGTCAGTGTGTCAGGTCAGTATGCAATCTTCAACCGACGGTTACGGTCACGCGAGGTAATCGCGTAGACGAGAATCCCTCAACAAGCACTAGAGACGTGGCTAGAGAAGTGCAAATATCAAAAACTAAAGTGTGGCAAACGCTGCGCGAAGAGGGGCTGTATCCGTTTCACGTCCAACGTGTACAAGCCCTTCAACCTGACGATTTTCCAGCAAGAGTGCGGTTGTGTGAGTGGTTGTTGCATCAACATGACTATAATATAATAAGCTTTCGACACAGTTAATCACAAATTATTATTAGAAGCATTGGAGAGAATTGGTTTCAGAGGAAACGCGTACTCACCGATCGAAAGTTATTTGTCAAATCGCCCACAATCTGTGCAGATATCAGGATCATTTATTAAAGAAATGTATATTAAGTGTGGTGTCCCACAAGGAACTGTCTTAGGTCCGCTGTTATTCAATATATATTTAAATGATATTTTCCAAATTAATTGTGTTGGCAAAATAACTGGCAGATGATACTGCAATATTATATGAAGGCACTGACTGGTCTAATCTGAAAAATGTAATTGAAAATGATTTTATCAAAATTATTCGGTGGTTTAACAGTAGAAAATTAAGCATTAGCTACTCTAAAACACATTTTTTACCATTTGGATCTTATGCTAGACATCTGCCAAATTACACAAATTTCTCCTTCAATATTAATGATCAAAAAATGCAAATTAATAGAGTGCCCAACATAAAATACCTTGGAGTGGTCTTGGATCCTCACTTACGATGGGACATCCATGTCAATTATATTTTAAAGAAAGTTAGATTTGTATCCTACAAAATTAAATACCTTGGGAATATATTGACAGAAAAATATCTTCAAACATTATACCATGCACTGATTGAGCCTCATCTCACATATGGTATATTAGCATGGGGAGCTGCATGTTCCTCACATATCTATAATTTAGATGTTTTTCAAAAAAGTATTATAAAAATGATATTTAAAAAACCGAAACTTTATCCCACTGAAAAATTATACGCAGATATTCGAATCTATGATATAAGACAGCTTTATTTCTTACACAGTATCACTCACTACCATAAATTTGTAAACACCGACCAAAAAATTAAACATAATCATTATACCAGGTACAAAATTCGTGGCACAGTAGTTCCTCAACCGCATAAATCTATAATGCAGCGATCATATCTCTATTTAGCGCCTAAATTTTATGAAATTATACCTAAAGACTTAAAAGATTTACGTTTCGGAAATTGTTTCAAAAGAAATTTAAAAAAGTTTCTACATTCTATATCTAGGACTGAAATTCATAAACTCATAAATACGAACATCAACTAAATAAATAATCTACTGTAGCTAATTTTTGTCCTTTTTTGTCATTTGCATTCTACAGTTTCAACTTAAATTTATTGGTCCATGTACAGGCGATGCCGATGATTTTATATTTATTTACTCATATTGTTTGTTATCTTTGTAGATTGAGTGAATAAATATTACTATTATTATTATTATTATTATTATTATTATAATCCGGACTTTTTGAAGTGCATATTGGTGACAGACGAATCTACGTTCACGCGTAATGGGGTGAATAACTTTCGCAACACTCATGTTTGGTCAGTAGAAAATCCGCACGCTGTCCGTCGGGCACATTTTCAACAAACATTTTCAGTGAATGTTTGGGCTGGCATGGTGCGTCTGCTCGGTAGCGCATCAGCTGATTTCATTTTCTGTTGGAGCGGTATGATTTCGGGTAGAGACGTACTTAGCCCTTCTCGTCAACTGGAGAGTGAGTACTTTTTCCTTTATTTTTTTTTTTACTTGGTCGCCCTCGTTTCACTACACATTACCTTTGTTATTTCAAGGGTAGTTGTTTCTGAAAAGGAAAACCCCAACTTTGCGGACACCCTGTATATTAGATAAGTTGTGTAAGATCAAGAAACATTATCAAAGTAAGAATGAGATGTTGAAGGACGCTTAATTGATTGAAAATGAAGTCATAACTATGTTACCAAGAATCTAAGTCATGACCAGAAAAAAATGAGAATTTAAGCGCCAAAGAAAACTTGCGACGTCTATTCCATGGGAGCCCAAGTACAGAACTGAGTACCTGCTCTTTTATGAACGATCCCCTTGGATCGTGAGATCAGACAGATGGTCATTCAATCGGTGTTGACGCATTTAAAGGGGATAATTTAAGATATGTACAAACAGATTAACAAATAATTTTCTCCAAGCCGACATCCGACGAACACTCTAGCAAAAAAACCTCTTTCGGATGTAAATAACTTGATATTTTGATCCTCTTACAGTTGAATATTCCATTTTATTAAATCTCTAATCGAAAAAATGTTTAACCTTTACGAGCACCCTATTTCATTACGATAACTGCTCAATCATTTTCTTATAAAATGCACAGATGTGTCTCAATGTTACAGTACTATAAAGATCTTGTCCTGACTCCGCGACCAAATACGTTAAAATTCTATACCAATAGTGGTGACAGATATTTCACGAACTGTGATTCAGCAACGGACATTTTTAAATCACGAATCACGGCTGTTACCAAATATGCCGTGCAAAAGCGTAACGTGATCACGACTTCGAGTACCCGCTGCTTTACGGCAACGTCGAATGGCATCATGGGATCACAGCGTTAACGTTTGAATGTGCGTGAGATGCACATACGGGCTAGTCGCTAAGATCGAGAATCGTATACCACCGTGACTACTATGGCTTACAAGCGATATCGTGCTGTGTAAAATAGAATAGAACAATATTTCTTGAGCAATCACAATAAACATATAAAAATTCAGAAGATACATCCAGATATTGCTAAAGCAATTATCAATCAGGCCCTGAAATATACTGAGCCTCATTTTAAAGCAACAGACAATGTACACGCACAATTTACGCAAAACACATGACAATAAACAAGAAATTGTACAAATATACATTTTAAAATATATAAGGATATATAATTAATAAACTAAGTAAAAATATAGTAGTTGGTAGTTGTACATGAAAACATGTACGAGCCCCTTCCCACTTCAGTTGGTCCTCTTCAAGATTTGTACCAAAATATGCCTTTATAAACTAAACATGATGAAACTATTTACTTCTAAAACAATTTATTTTCTCAAAAACATTTATCTAGTCGTAAAATATACATATTTGAAATCACTTAGACCTATAACTAATAGAACATCTGAACAAATAAACAATGTGCGAATAAATGCGCGAAGTTAACAAAGCAAAAATTGAAAGATTACCATTTGGTAACATCACCTTTATTTTTTATTACGGCTGAAATACTTTGGGGCATAGTGTTAACCAAGTTTTGGCAAAAATTTGGTGTAAAACAATCCCATATTTCTTGAAGCTTTTGTCTCAGTTCGGTGATTGTACGAGCAGGATGTTGTCGTAGAACCTTTTTCATCTCGTGCCACAAAGTTTCAATAGGTGACAGATCTGGACTGCTAGAAACCCATTTCAAAAGTGGTACATTATTTTCTTCCATCCATTTAATAGCTTTTTTGAGGTATGGCACGCTGCACCATCTTGCTGAAACACAAAGTCATGGCCGGATGTCAAACATTCTTCCATCACTGGTAAAAGCGATTCTTCTAAAATTGCCAAATATTTGTTTGTATCCACATTTCCATCAATAAAATGAAGTTTTCCTATACTCCTTTTGATAACATACTGCCCCAGACTATAATGGATGCTGGAAATTTCACTTTTCTCTTCAGACAGTCAACATGGAATGCTTCACTTTTTTGCGTAACTTTACTGCGTCTGTCACCAACACAAACTTCGAATCGGACCTCATCACTCCATTGTATTGCACACCATTGTTGAGGTATCCATTGTCTATGTTCTTTAGCCCATCTAAGCCGATTTTTCTTTTGCAGTGGAGTTAATAGTGGCTTTTCTTTGGCCTATAAACAAGTTGTGCAACTTTAGGGATTTTACTTCACTTTGTTTCATAAGAAAACTTGCCTTGCCAGTTTGTGGGCCTTTCTATGAGTTGTGGACCTCGAAATTCTCCTTCCAACAGCGTCACTCCACAGAGCACTTAATTGTAAATAATTGGCACGCCTGTTTTTCACGATTATTCTTCTTAATGCTCTTCGGTCGTCATTTGTGATATTACTTTTTTTCACATATCGTGGCCTAATATTAACTGAACCAGTTACGTTATATCTTCTAACAATATTTCTCACACTGTACCGCGATAAGTCTAACAAAGTTGCAATCTCTGAGTTTGATTTCCCAGAATTAAAAAATTTAATCATCAGTAACCGAATTTTCTCACTAATAACCTTTCCTCTACGCATTTTGAATAACTTAACTACCAAAAACTATTTTAAACGTATTCTGACAGCTGTGATTAATAAAAGCAATTGTCATGACTTTTATTTTTCACAGCCACCTATGCGTTATAGACTTATTTTGCATTGAAATTAAAATAGGTTGGTATGCAGTAATTGCAACATGTGTTATTTTTATGCTGCAAATTTGATTAGGGAGTGATAAAGTTGGTATTTTCTACTGTAAATTATCAAAATATTCACTGTTAATATTTTAAACCTATAACACCCTGCTACATTTTTTTTTATTTGTGTTTGATAAGAAAAAAACTAAGATTTCAATAGTTGGGCCAACTGAAGTGGGAAGGGGCTCGGCGGAGTTTTTTGTAGCTGTTCCTAAAATTAATCATACTCCTTGACTTCTGCTTATTTATTTTTCTGTATCTTTTACACCGAAGCAGCCGCACAGGCAGAAGCCTAAATGCCGGTGCTATGGGGATTCCAAATCATTTTTTTAATCCGATTTTTGAATTGCCTAAGGTTAATAGAACTTGGAAAAGCCTCCCTGCTAGATTCTTTCACAATCTCAACACTCTCGGGACAAAAGAGCGGTCGTATCAGCCATTTCTGGATGCATGAAGTTCGACACAATTAGGATGGGAGGCCGAAGTTCGTGCCAGGTTATATGCGGGTGACTGTACTTTAAGCATCTTGGAGATTATGATTTCTGTTGTCTTGGGTTGAATAGCTATACCACGATATTCATTGTTACTAAGAATTAAAGTGTTAACCAAGGTCCAGTTCATGTCGCTAGACAGTATTTACTTATAGCTCCAAAATCATAGTAACTTAAAGTAACATATGCACCTCTTTGCAGTTAAGTGGGAATCAATATTCAAGAACAGTTTTGTCATAAAATCTGTTCTATTTTTCAATAATAGGATCGATTTTTGGTTAGATAGCTTGATCTACTTCGTCGGGAAAAGAAATGCATAATCTGCGATGTTATGTCCGCGAGTCAGAGTAGGGACAATAATAAAAGTTAGTACTTGCAAAGTAACTATGCTCATATAATACGTAATAAAAGAACAAAAACAATTGTATAACTAAAATAAATAAAAATGCATATTAAATATGCTATTAAAATTGTAAAATTTGAGCAGATAATATTGATTAAAGAAAGACCTAGAGCTTTTAAGGAAATAAGTAAAATGCAAGTATATACATGTTGTTCAAGCAACGGTTATTGCAAAACCCAGAAGTTACCATACGAGGACCGAGAGGTATTTAGTTATGGAATATGATGGTTTTATAGTTATACAGCGGTTTTTGTTTATATAAATAAATATTTATGAGGCAATCCTCAATTGTGGCTAGCAATACGTTAGATAATTTGACATATATGTATATATACAGGGTGTTTCAGAACTATATCCGGTAAAGTGTTACTACGGCACTACGGCCCTAAGACGCATTAAAATTTAGAAAGACGATGAATTGCCTAAATAGGATCTAATGCATTTAATTTTTGCCATTTGTACATGATATCATCACAACAATTGTTCAAAACGTCTTCCTCCAACCTGAATACACCGATTTAAACGTCGCAGATGATTTCGGCGGACTTGACTTGAAAAATTTGATTCTGTTTTTACTGGAGTTTCGTAAACCCAAGACTTCACAGGTCCCCGCAGGAAAAAATCTAGCGACGTTAAATCGGGTGACCTAGGAGGTCAAGAAACTGCTCCACCTTTGGCAATCCAACTGTGTCCAAACCGCTGAGCTATATACTCACGTACTTGAACAGCAAAGTGAGCTGGCGCTCCATCATGCTGAAACCACATTTGCTGCCGAACGTTCAGTGAAGAACTTCCTCCAAGAAATGGCGGTAAATATACTAAGTGACATATAAATCCGAACACCCAGTTTAAATTGTTTTATTTTAATAAAAGTTGGTGAATCTTACTGTAAATAACAAGTGAAAAAATTTTCAGCCTTATCAGTTGGACATTCCGGTTTTTATACTGCTTTTTTTTAATTCACTAACGCTCTAAAAATGAATATTTCAGCCGCAGTAAAGAATCAACGTTGGCGGATTTTGGTTCTTGACATCCTTTACGATCGGTTACGATGCCTAGAGTACGGAGACCTGTACGATTTCGTCAACTTAGTGAGTTTGATAGGGGCCGTATAGTGGGACTTCGGGAAGCTGGACTTTCTTTTCGGGCACTTGCAGTCAGAGTGCAAAGAAGTGTAGACACTGTGGTTAGGTGTTGTCAGGCATGGCTTCGAGAAGGCCGTACGCAAAGAGCAAGGGGCACTGGATGCCGCCGTAGAACAACAGACCGTGAAAATCGCCGCCTAAGATTATGGGCCTTAAGGGACCGTTTCTTCACTACCAGGTCCATTGCAAATGAATGGTTTGCAGAACACGGAAGACCTATTGGCATGCGAAGTGTTTACCGACGAATGAAAAGTTTTGGCTTGTTTTCATACCGGCCACACTGGGTCCTCCCTTTAACTCGAGAACACCGACGTAATCGCCTTGAGTGGTGCAGACAACGGTCACTCTGGTATCAGGAATAGAACAGTATCGTCTTTAGTGACGAGTCTCGATTTTGTTTAGGCATGCACGATGGTCGTGCCAGGGTTAGAAGGCGACGTGGTGAAAGGAGGAATCCACAGTTTTTTTTGAAAGACATGTTCATCACTCTGTTGGAGTTATGGTTTGGGGTGCTATAGCTTATGGTTCCAGGTCACCTTTAATCTTCATCAGAGGTAACATGAACGCGCAACGTTATATCCACGAAGTTCTAGACTTCTTTCAACATAATGATGTCACATTGTTACCATGGCCACCAAGATCTCCCGACTTATCCCCAATTGAGCACGTGTGGGTTATGATGGGTAGGAGATTGCTCAATTTGCAACGTCCTCCTCAGACTCTAGAAGCACTTCGAGAGGAGTTGGTGGTTGCCTGGAATGAGATACCACAGGAGGACATTGACCACCTGATCAGAAGCATGCCCAGGCGCGTTGGAGAATGCGTAGCACATCAGGGTGCATCCACACATTATTAAAGGTCAAAGGGCTTTAAAGCAGTGCAATCATTTTGAAATTTTTATCATTTACTTATTATGATTCATTAAGTACTTATACAAAATTTTATTAAAATAAAACAATTTAAACTGGGTGTTCGGATGTATGTATGTATGTCACTTAGTATATGTCCTGTTAACCGTTCCGCGAGAAGGTATGGCCCAATCAAATAATCATCAACAATGCCTGCCCATACGTTGACAGACCCACGGTGCTGATGTTTTCTAGAAAAAATTGCATGGGGATTTTCTTTCTCCCAAACGTGGCTATTCCTACTATTAAAAATACCGTCTCTTGTGAAAGAGGCTTCATCGGTCCATAAAACATAGGGTAAAAAATTTGATTATGCAGCGGTTTGATGAAGAAGCCATTGACAAAATTGAACACTAGGATGATAATCGGCTGCAGTCAATCCTTGAACTTTCTGGAAGTGGTAAGGATAAAGTTGTTTCTCGTGTAGCACCCGCCAGACGGAAGCGTTACTCGTATTCATATCCTCAGCAACTGCTACTTGATGGTTCGTCGGCAACTCGCTGGAGGACCTCTTCTTCAAATTCGACCGTTCTTACGGTTGGAGCTACACCAGTATCGTGCATGTTGGTTTTGAAGATGCCTGTCTCGGAGAGCCGTCGATGAATAGCAATAAACTTTTTGTGTCCCGGATGATGATAACGTTCTTGATACAACCGCGCTGCTGCTCGTGCGTTGCAGCTTGTTGCTCCGTATGCCAAATGCATATCTGCCTATTCTTGATTGGTAAAGTTTTCCATTAGCAACAATTAGTTTTTGTTAAATTCTTGCAAACTTCACAAATACGATAGCACGACTAAGGCGATATGGAATGCAGCTACAAAAAACAATCTCTGTTATCGTTTTTAAAGATATCAACACGCAAGCGCCGGATATGGGTCCCTATGTTTTCTACTGTTACACTGAATAACCCCTACAAGTGTGATCCCATAGTTCTGAAACACCCTATATATACCTTAAAGTAGTTTTTCTTGTCGATAATCCAGCTGAAGGTATACTATGTAGAGCGGAAATACTGTCTAATATACAGGATGACTTCGAAGTTGAGTCATTTATTTTAACAGTGAGTAGATCTGATCAAAAGAAATGTTTTTTTCCTTTACCATTTTTCTGGTAAAATTAAAGTAACAAAGTTATAGCCCTTTGGAAGTTTGAGTACCGCCCTGTCTCAATAATAATATCATGTGCTCGTGTTTGGCAACAACGGATATAATCCGCCTTATCGGTTCATCGCATCGGAAACAAAAAAGCGAAAGAATTTGGAACATGTTTTTACAATTATTTTATTCAGTTCAGTTATACATACAGTCAGTGTCACTCGGTAACGCGTGTGAATAGTGTCTGTTGCGTGGCTCAAACGAAATAAAAAATGGCACATGTTTATGCGGATCGGTTTCCCAATCGAGTGCAACCAACCCCTCGTGCCTTTGTTAATGTAGTACAATGGGCTCACAGGGGACCTCACGATCAAATACAGGTCCGCACTGAAATACTTGTCGGGAGGATACTTTATAAAACAAGGTAAAATTTTTTTTTTATTTTTTTTTTATTTTTACACCCATATTTTGCTTTATCTTCCTTCTACAATCATTACCTGAAAATTAATGACTCAACTTCAAAGTCACCCTGTATGAAATGTGCACCTGTCCGGCAAATATCCAGATATCCACTGTGTCGGCTATCAAGTCGTTGATGGTGTTCACATAGCGCTAAATTATCTGCGTAGGAACTATATGTATATACCCCTAGACATTTGTACAGAGCCTGAATTACTGCTCAAGGAGTTCTGAACAGAGATAAATTTTTAACCTGAATTGTTGTTCGAATTATTAATCAATTTGTGAAAAATCTATTTTAGAGGAAAAAATAATCAATTTTGGAAAATGAGATCATCGATGTCTGGTTGTGTCTACTCATTCCAAGCAACTCGAACTTCGTGGATTAGCTGTGGCTGAGTCTGTGGCGGATGGTGCAAAGCGGATAGTCTCCTCCCCATCATATCCCACACGTTTTCGATGGGACAAAAATAGAACAGTGACGTTGTTGTCACAACACGCTTTAAAAATAGTCATTATATTATACGGTCGCACAGCAGCCTAAATGCACAAAGTCTTGCCTGCACCTGATTAATCACTGCAGACGCTCGCTGATGGCACAGTTGACTGTCATAATATATTCTTGGTGACTGGTGTGACTCAGTAACAGTGCCAGATGGTTGATACCTTCGGTAGGGCAGGGAAGACATTTCTAGCGTTATCAAAAGGATTAACTGTTATAAAATGGGTGGGGACTATGGGCTTATTTGGCTGACTTGATCCATTTCATTTTTTTTTTTGTTATAACTTGTGCCGTACATAATTCAATATGAACTGCTGACAGGGCTACCTGGGAAGCTGTTCGTAATCCAATTACAGGTCGATCACATATGTGTGATTTCAATGAAAAGCTAGTCCAGCAGCAGTTATTTTTCAAATTTGTTATGGTAAAAATTGATGTGAGGTAAGATGCAGTGAATGCAAATGAGTTAAATGCAATAAAACTTTCTCGGTTGAAATTAGTCACCTACACAATTAAACATTTTTTCACACCTTGTCTGCAGAATTCGCATTCACAGGAAGAAACAAGCTTCTCTTTTAGCTAATGGCTGTTTAATTAAACATATCATTAACATTATATGGGCATACTAATTACAGGATAATAGGAAGCCGAAATAAAGTTGGAAGCTCGTTACTGATTTCTACGACAAGGAGAGCTATCAAGCGATTCATTATGGTCTTTCGGACTGGATGACTGATGGATGAAAATGAGAAAACCAATCGGGGAATGAAACGAGAAGGAGGTCTGTTGTAGGCCAGTCCAAAAAATGTAAACCCCGAAGCTGAAATTCATGGCCGTTACATTAGACGTAATACTTACTCTTAATAATAGTCAAATGGCGCCATAAACGGTTGACTAGTTAACCATTGAGTTTTTGAGCAAAGTATGGTCTTCTTGATATACAGGGTGTTAGGTAAATAATATTCGTAACTTTAAGAGGTGATTCCTTGCATTATTCTAAGCAAAAAAGTGCATTATAACTTATATCCGAAAATCAATCCGTTTCGAGGAAAGTGAGTCGTAAATAATTAAATTTTCTCAAACATTTGGCAACGCTGCTACGCAATCACGATACGAGCGCACGACGACCGCAACTGATTCATCGAATTGTTTACGTTTGCATGATATTTTTGTTGAAAATATGCCTTGAATTTTTGAATACTTCTAAGCAATTTTTTGTGACTAATATTTTTTATTTAATATCGCTTTCAGTACAGTACATTTACTTGAAAAAAATTACAGCACTTACCGGTACGTGGTGATACACACCACCCCACCAATTCCCACGATTATCAGTCACTTATTTGAAACGATGCTATGCACGAAAAAAGAAAAAAAAACAACATCCGTATATCACATCAAGTTGATGATGATACATGCGGTGCAGGTGGATTACGACGTTGCCAGTTGTCGCTTTAAAACTAGCTATCATTCACCTTAAATTCACTTCTACAGTATATTCAGATAAGAGATAGACCGGACATAAACAAGACCACGTGATCGTCGAACGCTGTAACATTCGGCAGGGACGTATTAAGAGTCACGCAGTACATATTTTAGATAGTAGATGCTGCTTTGCGTAACTTTGTAGTAAATTAGCACAACTCGATGTGTATACGATTGGTGATGGATATAGGATCATGTGGGGGTGGGGTAAGAAATATATAATGATGTAAATATACATAAGGGTTTCAAAATTTTCGCTTCGATTTTCAGCTTCGGATGCCGCCTGATGTTTGGTGAAATACAGTCGAATATAATCTCAAAATGGCGTTTAAATTAGCATAAATTAAAAATAATCGTATATATCTTAAAATTGCTTTTAGAATATTGATTAGTATATTTTTTGATTTCTAGGTAAATATGTAACCAAATTAAAACGTTCAAAACGTAAAAAAATGTACATGGTTGAACATTGTCAGAAAGTAGATTCTTGAATAGGTTTTGCCAAAATGGGTTCAAAAATGTCAATAATTAATTAAAAAATACAGTAGCTTTATAATTACTTATAACTTACCGAATTTGATGAACGACATCTTTTATTGGAAAGATGAGCTTGATGAGCTTTCATCATCGCTACTGCCTGAAGCACCAACGTCAATAATGAATGGCTCGACTTGTTCCTCTAAAATATTGTCCAGTTCCCACATTCTCTTTTCAACTTTGTCTTTCACGTGCTTAATACAGTTTTCCCATTTTTGCGCTGTTATTAATTCTAGTGCTTCTTTGAAAAGTCCTTTGAGGTCACAAAATTTAATAGTTGTATTGTGCTTAGCTATATAATTTTTAACCTCTGCCCATATGAGTTCAATGGGATTGAGCTCGCAATGGTATGGAGGTAAACGGAGCACAGTTTTATTTTGACTTGCTGCCATTTCGTCAATGGCGTATTATTGATATTCCGCCTTGTGATCCTTGACAATTCTTAATAATTGTACTTTCAGCATTGCTTCTTCAAAGTTGATATTTTTCGAGCGGAGCCAATTT
This sequence comes from Acanthoscelides obtectus, assembly GCA_963669975.1. Classification (NCBI taxonomy): domain Eukaryota; kingdom Metazoa; phylum Arthropoda; class Insecta; order Coleoptera; family Chrysomelidae; genus Acanthoscelides; species Acanthoscelides obtectus. The sequence goes on along the minus strand of CAVLJG010000008.1, from coordinate 73,054,717 downwards.
TGAACATCAACTTTCCTTGAAGTCGTTGTTGGGACCTTCTCCATTCTTCGAGAATGATAAGGCGCATTATCCAACACAATTACTGCGTTTTCCTCTAAGTTCGGTAAAATTTTTGAAAACCACTGTTCAAACGATTCGCCATTCATTTCCTCGTGGAATATGGCAGATAATGAGCCTTTTCCCTTTACCTGGAAATCGAAGTACTAACTGGTGTAGATTTATTTCAATAAGCGAACCTTTTTCAAATGTTTTCATCACATTCAGCGAAAAAACATTGAGACATGAGTATCAGATTGCTATAATTGGGATTATTTAGTCATATTGAAAGAAAGAATATTGAACGTCGTATGATTACTCAGCGCTTCACAATTTAATTTAAAGTTATAAACCTTTAAAAAATGAATGATCAGGAACCTGAAATACGCGCAAATATTAATATTAACAAATTATAACTTTATAAAGCTTAAAGTATGAATTAAAATGATTAGAAATATTAGGAACGGTACACAATATAAAACTTAGTAACTTTTTTTAAGTTTATAATATTCGACATATTTTAAGATTATATTAAAAAATATCGAAAACACATAAAAACATGGCTTAAAAAAGTTCTAACAAATGAAAATGAAATTAAAACATCCACGCATTTTATCGAAAGTTATAAAAGTTTTGTTACTTGTAATATGTTTTATCTGCCCCCTGGAATTAATGTTTAGAACCTTGTTCCCAAGGTTTGAAAAACATCCGATTGTTGTCTATTACTCGTATTTACCTGCTGGATTTTTTAGTCCGGTGGACAGTCCATCTAGAAATGCCCTCCTGGATGAAGTTACAGAATCATCAACCCATACTTTACTTGTAGTGTGTTATGCGTTTACCCACGTTTCATCAAGGTAATAAATCTTCCTGTTTTGATTTCTATATTTCCCAATTTTTGTTAAATAATCCCTCCTCCATAGCACAATTTCTTCTCTATCCAGTAGTAAACTATTACGACCCCGTTTTTTCCATTTGAAATTTAAATGCTTCAGTAACGCATGGAAAGTTGATCGTTTGAAATTTGGCAACGTTGTATCTCCATTTACCTCCTGCAGTACTTTATCTATAGTAGGTATTTCATTCCTAAAGAAGAATCCATGCACTTTCCTCCTAATCGCATGCTTATCAGCTTCATCCAATGATTTAACAATACTTTTGCGATGTTTACTGGTCATTGGCTCAGAAAAGGTGTGATTTTTTTTGTATTGTCTTAACACATTAAACACTGATGCGCGACACACCCCAACTTTGTGAGAAACCTTCACAACAATTTCTTTGATGGTTGATGCCTCGTTCTCCTCGCGCTCGATCTTATATATATTCAAAATGACCTCTTTCATTTCTGCACTCAGGTGTCTTTTTTTAGAGCGTTTCCTAGCTGGACTACAGGAGTTTACAACTTCATCGGCAGTATCTGTACTACTGGGCATTTTGCGCAAGCAGTTGATAACAATAACAATCAATAACAAGGTATAACAATAACTACGACAAACTCAACAACTTAATAAGATAACAAACGAAAACGTCCAAAGAAATATCAAATTGCAATGATGCACACGACATACGTAACACGTCTGAACCTGAATGTGACTCTGCCTTGATACGACTGCTCTGCCGCTCGGCATAGGCATTTAATTGCGAATTGACCAATGAGGGCTCCTGTTTTACGTCGAGACGGCGGCGTTAGCGTGAAAATCACCCGAACCTTTTGTTTACATCCGGTCTCTTATCTGAATATACTGTAGTAGCTGCTGTGTATTGCCTATTGAGCTTCCTTCTGTGGCGCTGATGTGGAGTAACTAGGGATGGCGACCGCGATGGCCTCGATACATCGAAAAACATACTTCGATAATCTCGATGTACCTGAACATAGACTGGCTTTTTAACTATGCGTTCTATGATCTAAGTGATGAATTTATGGATTGCAACCGGTTCCAATGGTTAGTTCCTGAATTACTGAACTAACCATTGGAACCGGTTGCAATCCATAAGTTCATCACTTAGTTAAGATCATAGAACGCATAGTTAAAAAGCCAGTCTATGTTCAGGTACATCGAGATTATCGAAGCATTTTTTCGATGTATCGAAGCCATCGCTGTCGCCATCCCTAGTTACTCCACATCAGCGCCACAGAAGGAAGCTCAATAGGCAAAACAGCAGCTACTAGAAGTGAATTTAAGGTGAATGATAGCTAGTTTTAAAGCGACAATTATGGCGATCAGATACGTAATAAGGGTGCCAGCTGTGGTCGATTCGGGGAGCAGATGGCACCTGTGCGGCCATTACACGTAGTTAAAAAAACGTCATATCATCAATAAGTAGTAAGTATCTTTATCGGCAGTCTCAAAAAATACTTTTCCCAATTGGACGTTTAATGGATTTTGCGTAGCTTTTTCTCTCGTAGCGAACGATAATACGTATTTCCTTCATATTATGAACATAAACTAATATACCAAATAGCAATAATTCAGAATATTGGACATGGAATTTGGGTCAAAAAAGAGAAGCTGCGGTGTTTCATGATCTCCTACTTGTAGGTATGTTAAACTACTCCAACATCTTGGAAACGTTGCGACTTTGCGCAATTTTATTTTTGTATTATTTGGCGCATGTAAAAACATGTAATGATAAAGACAATTCATTTGTGAGCAATTGTTTTTATCTAGTCTACATAGACTTAATCATGCCAATTGTTATTCAAACACGTTATTTTTGATTATAGATCACAACAACAGCTAAAAAGCAAGCCAAGCCCAAGCATAATTAACTAAAAACATAATGAAGAGCTTCATAAATCACAGGGTAATTATATAAAGTCAATTCCGTCAAAGCAAAAGCATCAAAAGCCGCCTAGAAGAGACGATGTTTGAACTGTACATCCCTGACCTAATACCAAAATTGATTCTTCGCTCATTCGATGACTGATAGGTATAGCAATTAAGTGTAATTCGTTCATGTTGGATCATTATTGTGTCATAGGCACTGCTCACAGCATTCTTTAGTGTGTTTACGATGATGTGCAGATGTCACTGGTGATCTAATACCAATACACTAACAACCAATACAAACCAGGTGGTAAAAATAGAAATGCCTTTATCTCTATCTTACACTTACATGTATATTGTAATGTATCACGAAATGTCTAAGCGTTGGTAAGACTTTCTGGTACTGGTAGTACTAGCACAAAGTCACAACATCGAAACAGTTATACATACAAATTTATTATTTTATTAATATAGCCAATTAGGATCGGTTGCTTCACTGTCATCAATATTAAGCATAGGGATCAACCCTGGTACGCGCTTGAAAGAGATTGATTTTTCTTCAGACGAAATCTTAGGCCTGAAGAAGCGCATGCTTTTAGTTTTATGTATTTTTGAAGAACGCAATTAATTTTAATTGTTTTTTATTATTATTACTCATTTGCATTTTATTTTGTTACTTAATATGCTCAAAGACTATTTTTAGTGATTATCATACATTCACGTTATTATGGCCAACAAAAAAGGTACGACCCACAATGGTTCATTTATACCAAAAACCTGTCAAAAAACAAAAAATTAAGTACTGAAAATTGATGAAATATATTACTCGTTTCAAAGTTAATACCTTGAATAATATGCTGGTCATGAAATCTAAGCTTCCTTTACCGTGGCAGACGTATCAAACGTTCGTGGTGCGTTATTTGATACTTTTTACGGCAAAGTTAAAGTCCTGAATCATTCATTGTGCCGTGTTGAAAAATTTCGTAAATCTGCAACGAACTGTCATTTGGTTAATAGAAGTTTGTAATTATTTTTGTTGTTATCTACACCGAGGGGTGAATGGGTTTACTATTTTTCCTCAACTTTTTTATGCTGCTATTATTCAGTGAGTTTTTAATAAGGCTTTGCCACAATTGCGATAAATGTGTTAGAGGTACTGGCAGATGATATCTATTGTTATTTTCTGCTAACTTTTTCAAACTATTGAGAAATATACAGCCATACTATGGCTAAAGGTCGGAATCGTTTATCCAACTTTTGTTAAATTTTTCCTTCAGGACAAAATGATCTCTGATTGGACCTTTATAGTAACCAACTGACTATTGATTAGGTCTTTGCAGGTAAAAACAATGACCGTAGTCCAAAAGACCCTCAAGAAATGTATATCGCATAAGTTTTATAGAAATTGTATTTTTAATAGCTTTCCCCTGTGTTTGACCACTGTACAGTAGCTACAATTCGATAATGATGTTTGACCTTTCAGTAAACCCTTGAGTACTCGCATTCCATTTAGCATGTCTCCATGTCATAACACGCGAAAGTGTGGAACACGGTGGCTTTGTTATTTTACATAATATTAATTTTTATTACTTCACTCATATTTATTAAATATTTTATAGCTCCTTGTAGTCTTTTACTTCAAATCCATTAGACGACCTTAAGAAAAACATTAAACTGGAATCGCCATTAGAAGATAAGTCATTCAATTTATTCGATTGCCGTATATTGTTGCTCTATAAATAAAAATAAGTAGGTATGTACGTTTATTGAAGAAACATCAACTTGAGAATGAATTATTACAACACAGATTGGTAGACGGCCACATAACCATGTGAACTGCTTAGAAAATCATTTTAAACATTCATGTATCTCGTCTGGTTCTAAGAAGATATATGTTGCTATTGTTCTAGCGTAACAAAAACATTTTACCCGACCGCTTGTGAATATTTTGAACCGAAAACTATTAATCTTAATGGAAAGTAGACAGTATAGGGTCTTCGAAAACTTGGACATCACCTATTCGTTTGCGATACTTATTGAAATAAGGATGATTTGCATAAGGAAATCATACAATTTTAGGAATTTTTGTAGTACCTATCGTGATATTGTTGCTTCCTAATGATACGTTTGAATTGGCGCCATAATACCGCTGGAGTATTTGCTGCCATTTCAATAAATGCGTTTGATCAAAGAAACATTTGATCCTACGTAAAATAGTAATAGACAAAATTTTAGGGAGTTGAATTCTTTACATTTTGCCTCTATAAAAATTGTCGTATAGTCAACAGATGCCGATAAATTAAAGGATAAAGGTATATGTAATTATATGCCCACTTATAATGGCTAAACTAAGGATCTAATAGTGAAAAACACGACTATTTTTTTAAGAGAAGAAAATTTGCTACAAAAAGGTATCTTATATGTATTCGACACCTTGATGGTTGTTAGAGTACAAGTAGGATACGTTGGAAATTTGTATCAAAACAGTCACGCGACGTATTTCACATGTTACGTACGTTGTGCACGTTATCCGGATACAACATTACTTACACGTGGTGATAACTTCATAATTATTATCTATGTTCAAAAATACCATTTTAATGTGAATCAATTTTTTACTGCCACGTGGAAGTATGGAAGATGTCAAAATTTTTGAAAATTTGTGAGGCTTTCATTATGAATATCACTTCCATCAGTCTGTTTACTGGCGAGTTTGTCACTGAGTAATCTCAGTAACCGTTATAGCGATTTCAATGGAAGATGAGGTGTAGATAATGCTGATTTATGTCATAATTGTTTAAGTTAATTTCTTCATTTAAAAAAAAATCCGATAAATATTTTGTGCCAAAACATCTAGGACATGCGATATATGACAAATTCTTGAATAAACAAAATGGCAAAGGAGTTAATTCCTTTCAAAACTGTTACTTCTATTACTTTTTTACAGTGATTTCGGAGGTAACGCTGCAGTCCTGTCATAACGCCAATTTGAAGCAATAGTCTTACCATACCACAAAGAAATTACTGTCGCCAAACTTATAAGAAAGCATTACACCTGGCCAATTTACGCAAAACAAAATTACTACACAAAAATCAAGAAATCATTAGACTATATCGGATTTCCATAAGATAGTCCCAGTCTCGCTCTGTAGATATTTTATTGTCAACAGAATCTAAAAAGTATACAATTTTGATTATTATTTTGCATTACTTGATAAATTTGGCACAAAAAAACTAGCCGTCCAAAATGTAGTTACGGCAAACGTTGAAAATCCTTGAAGAAATGGATAAGAGGCTGTAATGACAACTGTTTAATCGACCTTTTAATGTTCTTCAAAATATCGTTGATGTTTATTAAAAATCCAAGGGTAAAACGTTTTCCAAACGGATCTCAATCCTCCAGCCACATCTGATATTTGGCCATAGCAGAATAATCTATAATATACAGGGTATTTCAGAACTATGGGATCAAACTTGTAGGAGTTATTCAGTGTAACAGTAGAAAACATTTTGTATAGGGACCCTTATCCGGTGCTTATGTGTGTTATCTTTAAAAACGATAACAGATATTGTTGTTTGTAACTGCATTCCATATTGTCTTAGTCGTATTTGTGAAGTTTGCAAGAATCTAACAAACATTAATTGTTGCTAATGGAAAACTTTACCAATCAAGAATTGGGGGATATGCATTTGGCATACGGAGCAACAAGCTGCAATGCAGGAGCAGGCGGCTCTTCGAGACAGACATGTTTAAAACCAACATGCATGATACTGGTGCTGCTCGAACCGTAAGAACGGTCGAATTTGAAGAAGAGTTCCTTCAGCGAGTTGCCGACGAACCACGACACCAACGTCACATTGCTGAGGATATGAATACGAGTAACTCTTCCGCCTAGCGGGTGCTACACGAGCAACAACTTTATCCTTACCACTTCCAGAAAGTTCAACGATTGGCTGCAGCCGATTATCATCCTAGAGTTCAATTTTGTCAAATGCTTCTTTATCAAATGTTTTATGGACCGATGAAGCCTCTTTCACAAGAGACGGTAAATTTTTAATAGTAGGAATAGAGCCACGTTTGAGATAAAGAAAATTCCCATGCAATTTTTCCTAGAAAACATCAGCAACGTTGGTCTGTCAACGTATGGGCAGGCATTGTTGATGATTATTTGATTGGGCCATACCTTCTACCGAAACGGCTAACAGGACCTATTTACCGGCGTTTCTTGAAGAAAGTTCTTCCAGAACTTCTCGAAAATGTTCCATTGAACGTTTGTCAGCAAATGTGGTTTCAACATGATGGAGCGCCGGCTCACTTTTCTGTACCTACAAATATGTCAGTCAGCGGTTTGGGCACTGTTGGATTGCCAGAGGTGGAGCAGTTTCTTGGCCTCCTAGGTCACCCGATTTAACGTCGCTAGATTTTTTCCTGTGGGGACACGTAAAGTCTTTGGTTTACGAAACTCCAGTAGAAACAGAGCAAGGCTTGATTGGACGAATTACAGTAGCATTTGAAATCATTCAAAACGGGTATCATATGTTTAGTCAAGTCCGCCGAAATCATGTGCGACGTTTAAATCGGTGAACTCAGGTATCAGGAAGACATTTTGAACAATTGTTGTGATGATGTCATGAAAAAAAGCAAAAATTAAATGCATTAAATCCTATTTAGGCAATTCATCGTCTTTCTAAATTTTAACGCGACTTAGGGCCGTAGTGCCTTGGGGCACTTTTCCGGATATGGGTCCTATACTCAAATGTTTGCTACTGGTACACTCAATAACACCTAGAAGTTCGATCCCTTAGTTCTGAAATACCCTGTATAAGACATATACTTCAGCTACCGGAGGAATACATTGTTGATGTCTGTACCCAACGAGAAATTACCACAAATCAACAATTCTAAAGAACTTTCTACGATTAACTTTACCTTATTTAATTTCGGATAAATAATTACCATCTGGCTGCTTTAGATTTTATACAACGGCAACGGTTGAAGAAATATAATCAGCAGTGGAAACATTTCCATGAAAAATTCGGACATCTAAAATTTCAACAGAATGCGAAGCAGTGAAAGTGAATTTAAAAGACTGCATTGTATCGCCGTTGACGCCAACATTACCTGCATTTTTCTTCTTCAATGCCCGACACATATTTCTGACAGGTATTTTTATTTTATCTATCTGATATGAAGATAATAATCCTTGCTTTGTATTTTTATCTTCCTATCCGATAGGTACATTGCAACAAAAAATAAAATGCAATCCAAAATAGTGCTTCCTTGACATACAGCGTTTTTCTTTAATTCCCCTCCTCAGTTTTCTCTAAAATGGATCAGACGAATCCAGCTAAGTGAAAGTGACATTTGAAAATATAAAGGTTCTGGATGGGAGATGTTTTTGGGACGGAACCGGAAGTTATGTGATACATCGTTTTGATACTCCTCGTGAGTGCTCTATAAGTATAAAATATGCATCATATATGTTTCAAAATAGCAGGCTAGCATGCTGTTAATGCTGGGAGCTTTTGTACATTGGCTCGATTATAACTCGACAACTCATGATCAATACACTATAGGTATACGTATATATGTTATGTCAATCTTCCCGTTTCAAAAGAGTTTATCTGCCTATACCGATCAGCGTTTTTGAAAGATCGTGATCTTCAAGCTCTAGGGTTAGGAAATACTTCGAAATTGTTGAAAAAGTTCCATCATTGCGACCAGCCCCATCTTAGAATTTTTAAATGTCAATTTTACGTATAGTATTGTTGCACCAATTTTATCATTCCCAATTTTAATTTGCCACTTCATCACTTCAAAGAATAAATAAGGGATATTAAACAAAAATTGTATACACAAAAGTCATGAACCAGTTTAACGCTCTTATTGTTCACTGCAACATCGTTGATATATAATTCAATTCAAGTCAATCCGATTCCTTGCTTCATGATTTATATGACAAGAGATTAGTTCTAGAGAAAAAGTTGTTAAAACCAGAGGATAATATGACCCTGCAGAAACAATTGATCCATGTTTGTATTATTCTAGACAATAAATAAAGCTACAGCAGGCACAAGTAAACAAAACGGAAAACAAATTCTGACTTTTACCTCATATGCGCCTACAAAGGGCGGCCAGAGGGGCCGTGACCTACCGTGATAATGTGGCTGTCGCCAAAAATTTGCATATTTAGCGCAGTTTTGTGTATCGTACTTACGACACCATCCCCACACTACCCTCCTCCCCCCCCCGACAAAAATGCTCCTCCTTAAAAAAAAGGGAGCTGACACATAGTGACATTATACAAAAAGGTTCCTCTTATATGTCTTCCCTCTACCTGACAAAAACTCCTGCGGGTCGCCATGTTGACATTTATTTCTTCCAGGAGACGTTTCGGTATGTAGCCTTAGCTTTAGAATACGATAAAGCAAACTATGGTCTATCTGACTTCATCATCAGGTTATTTCGGTATCTTGTCAAGAAGTACAAAAAATCTTGGGTATAAGCTCTTGGGTCAGAAGACCATCTACACGCATTGCACATTAATGTTCCATTTACGTCAGTACATTGATTAATCGCCAATTTTACCATAATTACGGTACCTACATCGATTAAGTAGTTAAATTGTGAGTCGTGATACTTCTTTGTTTGGAATAAGTGCCAGCCTGAACATGCTTGTAACCCATTACACATTTGTTTCCTAATACAAACAAAAACGCAAAACGATAATATCAGATCACGATGGTTCTGCATACTGTTACTCCAGCTCTCAATTCCAATAATCCACAAACAGTTTTGCAGTCAGTCTGAATAGGATAGATTTGCTTTCCAACCAGCTGCACACAATGTTGTTTCATGTTTGTTAGCAATCATCGGTACGGTATATGTATATGTCTTGGAAACTGACTAACGGAAAGCAAATAAGTATATATGGCCTACCAAAAGAGTAGTATGTAGTGTGTTGTTAGGTGACACTGTCATCGACGAGACAGGTCTGATAATGGGTGACATTAATCCATTTATGGAAAGGGTTGTCAATTCAGAGATACCGGAAAGAGTATGGGTTTCCTGCTAGTGACTGAAATGGGAGTAATGCCCAACTACTCATAGCATAGTACAGCCAGTAAAAACACTCTGGCTAATATTGGCCAGCATATGTTCTCAACACGTAGATCACCAATACAACCCGAGCAGTCCACGCCCTTGCTTCAGCCAGGAGCAGCAACAAACACCGCGCTACAATGTCGGACGAAAAAGTTATGAGGTCGCCTATTCCTAATGTGTGGGGAGTACTTGAAAATAGGCTAAAAAAATATAAAAATATAGCACGCATTTTTTTTAAAATTTGAACCGAATGACGATAGAGGCTTACATAGAGGGCACATCCCAATAAGGAATATGTAGCGATACTAAATTATTCGCTCATTTCCAACAAGCAATTTCTGACTAGCAGAGAATATATACAATCATCCATACAAATGAATGGTATGATGCTCTGATCTGGTCTGCTACAAAAGACCGTTCGCGACTATCAGTTATTCATTGATGGAAATTTACCTAATATGTAAGAACTCGTTGATTTGCTGCCTCTGGATGCTGTAAACGGCGGTGCGCCCAACCTGCCGTAGTAGATCGCTGATCTGTCGAAGATGGAAAATTGTACTATGAAATTTTTAATTTCTGGGTAGCTTTCTGTACTCATAGGTTGCATGCTTCTTTTTTGTAGTATACAGATTGCGTGTCAAGGAAGCATTAAGATATTTGCTTTTCTCGAACTTCTATGAATTTAAATCTAGAATTCAATAACAGACGGATGCAATACCGATGAACGACAAAGCAACTGGATAATATTATTGAATAAAACATGCATTGGTAACAATTATCTAACTATTTCGAAAGTTCCGACTGACTTTATTTCAATAATTCTACGAACGTGCTTTATCCAGAGATGGATCTAGCTGTTATCTTCAAGGTTTCTGGATCAGCAATTACCAAGTGCAGATTCTACATTCTTAATTGAAGAAATGTCCGAAAGTGCATTTAAGAAGCTCAGCAGCTTACACGACGGAAGCTCTTGGCATCACTTTTTTGCAAGTGGTGAGGTATGTTGACAGAATCAGTATAGAACGGAACGTATTGTTATAACCATCACAAGTTAATGAAACGAATTTTCAGCCATTTGTTGTCCCTCATCTTTATTCAAGTGTCTATAACATATACCGCATTTTTTAAATATCCCAATATAAATTGACATCTCCTCTAACTTGTATCCGCTTAGTAAAAATCGATATAAAAAGCTGTAGGATCTAATATGAAGTTTTTCGTGAAATGTCTTTTTTTCTCAGAAAAGTTGTGATTTCTAATGAAACTCTAGGTATCTTTTAGTAAGCATGAATGTTGCTATTTTTCAGATTCCAAATACATATATGGTTTGTTATACTTACTTTCATTACTTTATCCAAAAACTTAAAATTTGAATGCCATTTAATCATGTGTATCCGGATTCACGGCCGGCTAGATGCAAACTGGTTTTTACCCGGATACACATGAATGACACATGAAATTAAAGTTTGCTGCTAAATATTGAGAATAGTTATTACAAACCATATACGTTATATTTAGAATCAGAAAATAGCGGCTATCATTTTTACTGAAATATACAGGATGTTTGGTACATGAACCAACACAATTTTTAAGCGATTGGAGACGCTATTAGATGATTTTTGATGGAAACCGCAATTCTCTAAGAGCTACGGTTACCATTTTTCGTTTTTTTTTTTTGCCGAATTACCTACAATTGAGCATAAATATCGTAATAACTTTTTTGTTTCAAAATAAACGTGAGTCTGTTCTGTAATGTATACTCAATCAGATCAGATAAACAGTTCGTGCAAATTTTCTCAAACAAATGACTTATGACCTTCCAAAGTCCGAAATTCGATTATAAAAAAACTACACATTTTTTCAAACCTAGTTTTACTTACAAAACTGCAAAATTGTAGGTAATTCAGCAAAAAAATACTAAAAACGATCATCTCTCGGTAACCAAACACCCTGTATAGGGTGTTCATATTAAAACATATAACTTTAATCTATAGCGCGTTTCTGATATCTTGTATATGAAAAAGATATTGTATGAAGTACCTTGCACCTGTACTTAACGTTTGTAAACAGATGGTAGACGGACAGCCATGCGGATCTTTAAAACAAACGATTCAAATGTTTAAAAAAGATCAAAGAAGCTTTACTTCTTCGACTCCTTCGAGCTAGAAGTTTCTTTGTAATGCAGGTGCTACAATATTTGTAATGGTCAATCAAGCCTCCCTGAAAATTCCGTGACACTAGCACAGTTGGTTCGCTTTTGATGGCAGAAAAACACAGAGGTCAAAAATCTACGACAAAATGTTATCATGTCAAAACCGTCTGGTGGAACGTGGTCGAAGAGGTGATATGATCCTGCTGTAGTAGTGCTAGGAGTGGTGGTGGGGGGGCGAATCCTGGCAACTAGGCCGCGTTTGACCCTTTTCGCTGACCTTTTAGTACCAATTCAGAACTATTCCATAGGCCATCTACTAACAACTGATTATTAAATAAACAGTTCCGGCGATGCAATGTATCTATGTTGATCTTGCACCAATCTGGCGAGATATAGACATCACACAACACAACATTCCATGGCACAAAATTAGCTTCCGAGGCGGGATTCGAACCACCAAGCCTTCGGATCAACCGATTAACTATCTCTATGCGCTAACCATTCAGACACCCAGCACTCTTGATCATGGTCCTGATAGATCGAGACGATGTATTCAACCGGCGCGGGTATTACGTATCTTGTAAAGTGATACTATTGTGATTTTTTAACGTTATATTTTTTTGTGACATTATGTAGGTTTTTCTACAAGATCATAACTTAGCACTAGCTGATTGACACGTAGTGAACTCGTTTTGTAGATGTATGTGTTGCCTAAAGGTCATGAGGCTTCAGTTATCAATATTTGGCTCTGATGTGATGTAAAATCTGCTTCAGATATGGCATTACTGGAGATAACGGCAAGGCACAGTGAGGATTTGTGTTCTAATAAATGTGTTGATGATAATTCCTTCGGATTCTTATCTCAAATACACTTACTTGAGATTCAAAGCTAGCGCATCCACTTTTTCTAATCCATTCTGGAAATTACATATGCAAATTTGCTGAATTTCAAAAATAAGAGAGATAAGAAATAATTGTATTCACTGTACACTGTCGGATTACAAATCATAAAAATGCTAACAGTATGTAATTACAAAAAACACGGGCGCCGTAGTGATTTCCCGGCTTTTTAAAACACAAAAAATGTAAAAAACCGTAATTGATAACTTTAAACATAACCTGTCTTCCGAAAGGAATAACCCGTCCGGCACAGCTAATAGATATACTTCGTTGGCGGCATATTCAGTAATGATTTTCTCACACAGCAAATATCACTGATTTTATACACACTCAGACCAATACACACAATCATCCAGTTGCGATCTTGTTTTACAAAACGAATGCAACCAACAAAGCGAGTATGGGTGTAGTTGAGCCATTCCTCTATAGACACTCAGAACAATCCTCGTGGGCAAACGTGGAATGACTGTTTGTACCCTTAAAACCACCTTTTTTTTTATACTCCAACTACCACGAAGGCCTAAGGCCTAAGCACCCATTGGGCACCGTGGGACTATATAGAGGGATACAGGGGAAAGGGGGAACGCCACACGGACTCTGGTGAGGTAACACGTGTGCATGCAACATGCACACATTCTGGCTCCGCCTACAAGATCCGCCGGGTAGTACCTCCGCGTTCGACAGTCAGAGACCGTCTACCACCTACGGACAATCACAACATCCATAGCCAAGAGAAAAATTTCTCCTGGGACGGGACTCGAACCCGCACTGCGCACGGCGACTGATCAGGAGACCGAAGAGTCTACTACTGCAGCCACCGCTGCTGCCTAGTCTGCAAAATGACATTTTATAGGTTTTTTTGACATTTCATAGTTTTTTTTTTGAAGTTTTATAAGTTTTTTACTTAATACCCGTGCGGTATCCCCACCATCAAAATTAATGATCAACTAATTTGCAACTTGATTCCAACCTCTTTTTTGTAGTAGAGTTCCTCTAGGGTATTTAGTACTTCCCGGCATAATACTTGGGTCACGACAACAAATTCAAATAGGTTAGGAGCCAACCCTACATATTACATTGCATTGTTTGTCTCCAAATTTGCGAAATTACGAATATATTTAATTACAGAACTGTTAAAAAATTGACTCACTTTGATCGTCACTACAGGCTATCAGAATAAGAGGACAAATAAATCCTTGACTACCTATTCAAATTCTTTGGGTCACGCAGATTCTCCTCCAGGTTGTTATGACCGCTAAATAAAACCATTAGCGGCAAAACAAATAACGCGTCACTTGCAAGACAGGAAAATAGAATATGTATACCAACAGATACCAAATCAACATCATTTTTTACCCGACTTGGAATTTTATAAAAAATAAATGGCGCATTTTAAAAGAAAAATTGACCTTGAAATGTCTATCTATAGGACTACACGCTAAACGGCTTGGTAGATTTTGACATACCAGTAAGAGGTATATGTTTGTCTTGACGGTGCGCGACACTGGATATACCAAGATTTCATAAGAAAATGCCGGATTTTAATAAAAAACTAAACCCTAAAATTCATATTTCAGGGCTACAACTTGAACAGCTTGATGAATTTTGACATGTGAGGTGTGTCTAGATGTCTCTCGATACTGCAGTCCGGTTGTTTATATTTTTTTTAAATCTACTTCTTAAACTTGTTATTTGAAAAAAGGCCTAATGTCAGTAAACTTCGAAGATATGTGGTTTCATTTAGTGGCCAAAATGACATCAAGGTGAATCACCAAATTAACCACAGGGTATTGTAATAACTTTTTTCGAAATATTGCTTGCCTGGTGGAACATTACCACGAGTCTGGTAGGAAGTGAGCTATGATGGAAACGTAAACATATTTTCTACATTACGCCAACACAACAGAACCGATGGCATGTGTTAAAGTACAAAGAGAGCTTAAGGCTGCCATAGCACCCTAGATACCGGCGATAAGCAATCTCGAAACAAATAGGTTAAGTCTCTGGTGAGCGCTTTGGAGGTCTGCAGAATTTATCACAGCAGCACCTCCAGATTGTATAAGAAGAGCTAGGATATGTGGTTGGAATTTTGACTGGCCACAATTTTCATGCTAAAGTAACAAAACGAAATATAAATTGTGTTATTTTTATTGTTTTGACGTCTTTTCAAGCGCACCTTGTGTTAGTTTTGGTGGCAGTAAATTATGATCAGTAGTACTTAAATTGACTGATTCGTTGTGATTGTATATTGAAACTATCCTAATTACTTTATGCAAAACAACTCACATAAAGCCTCGGAGCGCCTAGGAAGCACAAATCAGTACGGGATACTTCTCTGTTGACGATATGGAATGCCACTAAATGACCATCTGTTACTTCTTGTCATGTTCCATAAGATGCCCAAGTCCATCAAGAATTTTGACTAGAACGTCTGTAGCTGGGAGTGTATAATTCAGCATTGCGAGCATCAAACATTAGGGAATTGAACCCTTACTCCTTCCAAATGAAAAAGTGTGTCCAAATAATACTCCGTCAACTAGGCTGTAACAGGAACTATCTATGTACGCCGCTTTGACGGTACTTCACGACGCTGCGCGGTACGGCGTCCCCCAAGGTCACTACGAAGGAGTACTCCGCTTACGTTAGTCACCCCTGAAGATGCAGCAAGCCGCAGCTGAGAGGAGCCAGAGGGGGCCGAAACACTTTCACTGAATGCTGCCCCCCACGTATGTATATATGCTCCGGATGATCATGGTGGACGCACATTCCTAAACCGCGATCAGTTGCGGTCTTATTTTTTTCTCTAGTGAGTGGTGTGAGTGACGAAAATGCGGAGGTTTATTGCAGTGGTAAGGGGTTTCCCTAGAAGGACGTGGTACTGCCAGTGGAAGTGCGAATTATTGGATTAGGGTTGAATAGGGTTGGGGTTGTGAAAGTAGTTGTAGCCAGCGAAGAATATTGTTTTGTCAAATACTATTTTCACTATTCATAATTAAATAGTGATATAAAGTTTGTTTAATTTGTAGCGTTGAAGTTGCCAGTAAAATCCCCCTAGGACATAGCAAATCTAGGGTTTCACCTACTCCTTTAGCTATGAGTTGCTTGTGTATTCGTTTTTCACGTTCTGGTTAACAATCCATAAACCGTCGATACGGCAACGCTGCTTTTATGCCTGAATGATCGTGTTCTACGAACGTCGTGACTGACAAGCACATTAGGTTAGACACTGCGGTTTGAGCATAACTTTGTAGTCAACATATACATGATCCTTGGAGTTTTAGGAGTAAACTTCAGGTTAGCAGTCAAGTTGCAGTTAACTTGCGATCAAAGAGGAGCGGTCATTTGCAACAAAACCCCATTAACTGCGGTTACGGAAACGGGGCCTAAGGGGGTCAAATTAGCTGTCATTTGCAGCAAAACCCCATTAACTGCGGTTTACCAGCTATCGAGGTTTTGAGATTTTTTTTGAAATCTTCTGACGTAACCGCAAAAAGTCTGCAAAAAATATTAATTTTCAATCACTCTTATGAAAGAAATCATTTAAAAAGAAATATTCCCGGTATTCTCAATTTATCAGAATAAAATATTTTTCTGTTTTCATTTCGAAAATGGAACAACTTTATTCCTATGGTACTAATGATATTGGGCTGCAATTTCGCTGAAATGATTGTCAGTTTATTAGCTTTCAGAAATGTATTAGCTGAGAGTCTAAAATACAATACTTCTGTCGCAACATGTCATCTAATTCCAACAATATTTCGGAAACATTTTATTGCTTAAATCCAGTTGATATGGACTAATTTATTCAAATAACTAATAGTATAACCCTCTTCCAGAAATAGGTCGAATTATCTGTCACCCTGTATAAAGTATTATATAATTTCATTAATTAAAATTGATAACCAGTATCCACCATTTCAAATTTTAAATAATAACCACTTTTCAACCACGTTTAGCCAACGAAATTTTCAATAGAATGAAATTTGTGATATTGAAGACAAGACAAAAAAAAATAGCAAATTATCTTTTGCTTGCTATAGTTATTATGACTTATTATCACTAGCATATTCAAAAATTCTCTCAACACCTTAGAGATGCCTATAAATTAAATTAAAATCTATAAATCATACAGTCAGTATCAAAAATCGAAAAAATAAAATATTGGGCTTCTTGCGTAAATCGGTCTATCTAAATTTATCAACTTTAAATATTAACAAGACAAAATAAAAAAGATACGCACCTGTTTTCAATATATTTGAAAAGCAGTTTCCTTCGGAAAATAAATAAATATTCTAAATAAGCTGTTTTTCAATTTCCTCAAGAAACACGATGACATTGGCTGAAAATTTCATGACATCTTATATCTTAGCAGCCTTCCAATAACACGTTAAGCTTTTGATACATAACTCTCTTAAACTTGACACAGTTACAGTACGTATTGAAAAACAACTTTTCATACATATAATACCCGCAAATATCCATGAACTGGAATGTAACAAGTTTGTGAACTGATACCTGCTGAAAGATTGAAGGTTAATTTGCTTTCGGGTTCGCTCAAATACACTTGAGAAATGAGATGAGAACAAAAAATACCAAGATTTTGCGCGTTTCAAGTCAATCTTTTTGTCAATCGCTGTAGTCAGCCACACACTGCAACTAACTTCTGGCTCTGTCGGAGCTATGCTTTAGCGGATTATGTCCAATGACTGTCAGTTTATTTAGATAACAGTCTGCAAAAAACAAGTATCTAACAAGTATTATTTACTTGCTTTTTTCAAAGGTCCTTCAAAGTATCTTTTGCATGCAGCTCCAATCCCTACAACTTAGCTAATCTGTTTCTTTATGAGGTGACTTTGGAAAGAAATTTTGAAAATCAATCTTCTTCAGTGCAATTTTTAGTTATGCCTTGTCATTAAGTTGCATGTTTGGACATCAAAAGCTACCTTATGGGTATCATTACAGACTTTATGTTACGCTAACTTAATCGTTCGATAGAATCATGCATTGCTCTTTACACAAATTTTCTTATTAATATGTTCCAAGATTCATGTTGATCTGATAAGCTTTGCAATTAAATCTGTCTCCGTGAATATTTATGGAAAAAAATTGGCGACATCGCTCAGATCTAAGCTTCGTTAAATCCTCATAAAAGCCAGACTATTTGTATGCAACTGCTTCCTGATGATCTAAGAGTGTTCGTGACTTAGAATGCGAAAGACAGTCGTTTAAACAAACAAAAAATTATACCGTCATTTAGATTCTCTCTAACTACCAAGCAGCTAGCGAGGCCTTCTGTGCATAAAACTTTCGAGATTACCGTGTAATTTCTCTTCTTTTTCGGCTATCCGCTTTCGGTCGTTCAAATTAAGTTAAAAGTTAGTATCATTAGGATTTTTACTTCCTACAATGGTTTGCTTTTTAATTCAGTGACTACGCGGTAATAAATTTTTATATCGTAAATGATCCAAACCCTTTAATTTTCAAAGTATTTCAGAAAAAGAAGAACAGAATAGAAAACTTGCTTCCAGCGATAAACAAAAAGTAGGTTTTCCCTTAGATTCTCATTTTGTCTGATATGATAATTTCCACATTTTTTAATCTTCTTTATTTCTCTTGTCTGGCGAATAAAATATTAGCATAGTTAGTCACACCTGAGAGCTCCTTACTTACACGAAATTTAAAGAATTATTGTTTATAACACAAATACATTCGACAGTTAATAACTAACACTAGAATAATTCATATATACTCATCTGGTCAATTTTTGTCTTGAATTGGGTTTTTATTATAATTTTATTATGATCCCTTACAAAATAGCGTTTGCGGCCTATTCTGCTTTATAGACAATGAAATTTTCCTTTGATTCTTACTCTTAAACTAATTTATTTGAACAATGTAGTCAATCGAGTTTTTTGGTAGCTAAATTCAAGCGTAGTAGTGACTGCATCTATGAAAAAATAAGATAAATATACGATGATACAAATTTACCAAAGTGCAAGTTATTTTTTGGCAGTTCGTCTTCAAAGTGAACCTCCACAAAACATGTTTCGTCATTGATTAACGTATCCTACCTAACACTATATTCGCACGTTCAAAACCGATCCGAGGTAAAATGAGATACCGTAGCACCATCTGTGAGAATTTGCCTCAGCTGTTTCTCTATTTACTATATAGCTATGACAAATTCTGATAAATAGCGCTACATATTCAATTTTATTTTGGATAATTTTTTAGACGTGCAAATATAGCATTATATTGTCTATCTTTAGGTAAAATACATTAACAAATGGTTTAATATGGAAGTTGTGTAGCTTTCTATTACAGACGTAGTGAGACAAACCGATCAATGAATTGATATAGAGGATTCTATAAAAGTGCTTCAGCTTTTGGAGAGAAAAATTAGAGTTTGGATCAAATTATCATACAGTTACAGAAATCGCTCATTTTGACAAATATTTGTAACACACGCATAACAAAATGGTTCACAGATATGAAAAAGAAAATAAGAAATAATAACTCTAGTGATTGTTATGTTCTTGATCTCCACTTTTTTATGTGAATTTGAGGAAAAGCTCATTTTAAATAAAAGATTATGATGCAAAGGTAAGAAGTGAATCAAAAAATTCATTGACTCTCAGAAATCGTTGCTGTTACAGTGTTGATTAGATGAGGAAAGGCTAAACTGATTTTCTATAGACAAAATCGACACGATATTCGCGTTCGCGTTCCCTCATTACGCCCATACTTGACCGCAGAGATCGTATTTTCTACAAAAGTGATCAAAATTATGACAGGCGATTAGATGAATTATTCAGAGAGATATTTACTGGAGGTGTGAGAGATATTTCAAGCTTGAATGAACTTTAACAGTTTTCACATATATCCAACTACATAATGAATCTCTTTAACGACCATCATAACAACTACTTTCCTCCTACCTAGTATTCGACATCTTCAAGCAATTGATAAAACGCTGATGTAATAATAATGTTTAATGTAATTGCGCAAAATCGACACTACTTTCTTCGAGAAAAATTATAATTGGTCAATTTGTTGGGAATTTCAATTCTAAACCGGCGCTGCGTACGGACAACACGTTGCTCGTTAGCCGGATTGTGACATTGCTCTTGAACTTTTGTACGATTCATCATGTAACGATTGCCGGAGGCATCTTATCCGTTTCGCACAAAGCTCGTAGCTATTATTTTTCTTCGCAAACTCTAACTGCAATGAAAAACAAATTGAGCCAGCTTTCTATGTAATCTTGCTTAATTTGGCCATACATATGCGCAAATGGTAAATCAGGTGCCATATTACGAATTTAAGGATTTAGAAGTGTGAGTAGGAGTTTGTTTTTTGGAACAACTTATACAAGCAAATGTTAAGGGATAAACCATTGTGTCCGACTTCGATAAATTTAAGAACGTATTGTTTAAGTTGCCCAGTAGATGGCGCTATTTGATGATAAATACTTTACTTGTTTGTTACGCTATGCTCAAATGGCTAATAGTGGAACATTTTTTGGTGAACTTTGGTGGCACATGATAATATACATTGTAATAACGTGTGTGCAGATTTTTTGTCGTTGAGTGAATTGGATTGGAGTGAGTCTAGTACTTTCAACTTGTTTGTACCACTAGTTTCCAAAAATCATTTTCATTCTCCGCCATGTATGTCCTTTACTTCGCACTTCCACATGTCAGGATCAATATTCATTTAATGATTGTATTAAACGGTTATTATTTTAACGTTATATTGTTGTATTGGATTTAACCTAACATGAGCATGAGTAAAATCAGTTCAGCATCATATATGTGAGCTCAAAACTCTGGAGTACCCATATACATATGTGTTCCTATGTGAACACCATAGCCCTGGTTCCATTCACCACTCACTTATTTTTGCGAAAAAAAAATGTATGAAAAATAAGGACTTACGGTGTCAAACGATTTGATTTTTCAAGCCCATATGCAACATAAATAGAACCAGTTCTCTTTTATTATATAATATATGAGACAAAATGCCCAATAATTGTAATAAATGAGAAGTGTGGATGTTCACACAATCCCGAAAGAAGTAGCTGAACGGATCCTGATGAACTTTGGTACAGAGATAGATTAGAGTCTAGAATACGAATTACTTTGAAATGAAATGTGTAAGGCTATATAAATAATGCACTTGTATTTCGATATTTATTTTCAGCGTGATCGTCTTGCTTTGGATTTGTTTTGTGCTGTGTTTCGCTTGAGGTATAATACTGTGGATAACAAGAATGGGTACCCATCGGGGTCACCCATCCCAAGTTGTTTTTTATCACTGAAGCATTCATTTATCAAATGTATTTCAGTAGACTAAATAGTTTTCATACGATGAGACTGAACCTGTTTGGGTAATATCGCCCGACATTATTTCATTTGTAGCAAATTTGGAAGGGCCTTAGAATCGCTTGCCATAGTTTTCAGGACCCTGTGAAAAATCTCGCAATACATACTGTGATCAGCAAACTTTCTTTCCAATTGTTCTCAAAGAATGGTCATCTTCATGAAGAATTGTCATTTTCATAAGTTGAGCTCAAACGACCCTCATTTGTCAAATATTTTTAGCTTCCACATGTTGCACGAAAAAGAAATTTTGGTAGTTCTATTCATGTGTCAGACCACATTGATCATCATCCAGGCAACTAAGCTGTGAGTGAGCGTTTAGTGTCATCCGAGTACCAAAAATTCATGACCAAATTTACGTAATCAATAGTTCTCATATTTTGAATAATAAAGTAGGTATACGGGCCCTATTCAAGTGGCGTGTTCCAAGATAACTTATTTGGAATCTTTTGATATATTTACAAACAATCAGGAAATGTAAGAGAATGAAAGAAAATTAAAGACCTTAGGCCCGTACGGTCAGTCGTCCCTACAATTGTAGGGCGCGTGTATGGCCTCCTTGATTGTCATACTCCTTTCTCTCCTTCAAAAATTTCTAGATTACACTTGTCCCGTGTCAGCGTCAGCGCTCTCCTATTGTGAAGATATGTTTTCTTTTTAAATTGTAGGAAATTTCAGGCTGATAAAACATGATATAACTCAAAAGCAAGCACAATTTGATGCAAATAGATGTTTGTGACATAACCTCAAAATAGAGTTCTGACACGGAGTGTGAGTAGAAAACTATGACAATCAAGGAGACCATAAATGCGCCCTACAATTGTAGGGACGACTGACGATACGGGCCTTACATATTGTTTTTTGCATATTCAAAACTAGTCAGCTGTACTAATTACGTTTTCTATCGTTTTTCCAATTTTTTTATATATATATATATTTTATACATTTGAGGAAAAAAACATTTCACGAAATGAAAAGCGTTTGTTTCCATGAAGCCCTTATATTTCATGTGCTAATGCGGTATCTTAAAAAATATGAGAGTTATGATGTACGGGTGATGTTCGCATAGGAATAGCTACGAATGCCCTAGCCCTACAGTTTTACTCATTGAAACTGTTGTATCATTATACACACAGAGCTTTTGGTCACGTGTTTTTTATATTCTGCCAGTAATCACATGAATAATTTTATTTTGTCACTGTGGTATTGATGGTCCTGTCAAGGAAAAACTGTTTAATCTGAAAGCTGCATAATTGCAAACAGGTGTAGTTGAGAAATTTATCAGAAGATTTCATAACTGAATCTGTTCAGTTTGACTAGAGCCAGCTGGAACATTTTCCACAACTAAATATTCTTCAGTAACTTTCGGCTGAATTGCTTATATTGATATAAAACGATATACAACCCCGTATTCGGTTTTACTAATATAATTTTTAAATTGCAGGGACAAGCCTTAGCACTATGCTGCCTTATGATTGGATCTGATGCCTTAAGAACCAAACGAGAACGTAAGTATATATTTATCTATTCCATAATATATTATAATTAGTATTGTTTTAACTTTACGAGAGTATCTTTGGGAAATTCTGTTACATAAGCAGCTCTCGAAAAGGATAATATACATGATATAACCTACCTTAGTTATTAATTTTTCATATGTAAAAATTATCTTACATGTCGATTACGAGACAAATTATGCCAAACCGTTAAAGCATGTATGCCATAAGTTTTGTAAATGAAGAAAATACTTTTTGGTATGTCATCATTTTTTAAAGTCACCTACACATCTTAGGATTATTAATTCATATACTTCAACTGATATATATATATATATATTTCGCAAGTTCAGGATTATTTTTAACCGTGGTGGTGATTATCCGGAAATACTATTTTTTCAGTTCAATCTGTTAACATTTTTCTTATCATTAACGGACGTATCCAGAAAATATTTTTTCAACTTATTCCACAAGTCACAAATATGTACTCTGAAATATGTCTAGTTACCCGATGTTAGACTAACAATCCGAAATAATCAGATTTGGGCAGTTTTGTCCATATGCTTGATTCTTTTTCTGCTAGGTTTGAAAGTTTTCCAATCATCACTATTTTAGAGGTTTCAAATATTCATTCATATATGTACACACTCGAGACGATATAGCTTTTAATTCTGTTTGTATCAATGATCCGTAATCAAGTATTCTCCAGAAATCAATGACGCTTTAAATATAAGGGACATGAATTTCAGTGAAGACAAAATTATCAAACACAAACAAATCTTTGAACTAATAGTATAAATTCCCATAATATAGAAATATCCAATCATTGATAGTTTCTACAGCCAAATATCCATTATGGAACGACAAAAGTCTGAAATTACGGATACAGCAAGTGGCACTATATTTATTCGATGCTCAGTAAATATTTGATGAGAATTTAATCATATGTTATTCAATAATTCAATTACTGGAAATGTTATGACATACGAGAAGGTAAACATGGAAGTTGATAATATTCATAAATGGCATTGTGCTTAGTCAAAATCTGTGACGCTGCGCCGAAGACAAGTACAATTATTTTTTATGTAAACTTAATGTTTTCACTTTCTTTTGTTACTTACATAACAGCTAAATGATGATCAGAATATTTTCTAATGCTAATAATATAGTAACCGAGTAGAGTACCTACATGCCTTAAAGGAAATAGGTGTGGTTTGGAGAGTTGACAGCTACAAGATAAATACGTACAGAATATTCAATAAGAGATAATACGGCAGATACAGGAGAAGAACTTGCTACACAACTAAAAATAAGCGTCGGTCCACGAAATATCTTATATGTATAGATATGTCCGATTTGAGTAAAGAAACTGATTACCCGACTGGTAAAAAGTTGATTATTTCCTTTGAAGGGTTGAGTTTTGTAGGCGCATTTCAATTAGTACCGTTACATCCAAACACCTGAGGAATTATTGAAATTTTCAAGGCAAATCGATGTATCAAAGAAGTCTCACACCATGTGTGGTGAAACCAAAGCATTTTTGCACCTATGCTCAACTGATCATCTTAGTACCACCCAAGAAGTCACCTCCTGAAGTGTGGCCAAATAATCCATGGTGGCTCTGTATAGGTATACTGTGTGTCCCAGATAAAGAAGGGATAACATTACATCTCCGTAACGGATAGCTTGCAATATTGCTTAAATAAGAAAACTGATACGTACTTCAAATAAGTTACACGTGGAGCTTGCAAAATTTTGATGTATTTGAAAAAGTAATGTAGTTATGTTTATTTTTGATTTTAACTGTTTCTGACAATATACTGGTTGTTTCAAATTTGACCCTCACCATTGACATCTCGAAAATAGTCAGAGATACGGACTCGGTTAAATAAGGGCAAAACAGCGAATTTGGGTAGCTAGGATTGTGGTACTTAGTAATTCAAGCGTGTTTCCGGATAGACACAGAAAAAACAAATTTTCTCAAAATCGTCTTTCCCTAATATTGTTTGAGGATTGACTCCATCACAAACTGCATACTAGTATTGCCACTGTTTGTCCTCTACAAGATGGTATAATTCTATTCAATATGTGAACAGAGTTTTTCATTCTGATTTCGAAAATGTACAATACACCTATGTCATACATTAATATTGTAAAGATACAGTTCTTTATAGACACAGTATTTCCCAAGTAGGCCTTGAACTTGTCAGTCATTTGTAACTAATCAACTAATCATCTCTCCAGTTTCTACGAACTAGACAGAGGTAAACAGTTCCAATTTCTGATTTCCAGAACGTACATAATATGTCACAGACTGATGTAAAACTTGACGATAATAAAAATGTCCAAAACGAAATAATCTTAACACACCCTTGAACGAATTTAATGTGATTGATGACTTCGACGATGACGAAGTAATGCTTGGTTTATGATTTTATCAAACAGATGACAGTTCGACAATTTCAAGGCATACTGGGAAAAACCGACTGTTTTTTTAATCACGAAATACTTTAGACATATTTTTTGGCCGTTAATATATGTGGTCATAAAACAAGAAGTTGCATGAAAACTATGGGATAAGTTTCAGGTGTTACATAAACGTTACACATTCTAAAATCAGAACTAAAAACTCTATCCATCTATAAAAATTCCAATATGAGAAACATCATATTGAAACTCTAATTATGCCACCTTATATATATATAAAGTAAGTAGCAATGCTAATGTGTTATTTGTTTTAATGCTAATGTGTAATTTTTTATATACTACAATACCGTAAAGGTGTCTGAAATACTCTAGCGCCGTCTATAAGACAATAGCAGAATTCAAAAGTTAATCTAGGAATCAACTTTAAAAGTAGTTACTGTTTAGTTCTGATATATCCTCATAGATGGCGCTAAGATATTTAATCACTTTTGACCACTCTAATTTATTGGGTATCTTCAGGTGAAATACCTTAATCAATACCTGAAAATACCCTATTAGAAAATGGGCATTAGAGATGCAGAAGCAGAACCAAATACCTAAATTACGAAAAGCTTGCCAGCCGTTTTTGCATTTATTCGCTGCCAGAAAAAGTACCCTCTTTGTATCACCCAACTCGTCGACTGTCCGGTTTTCTAAGAAACCTACTTGTACAATATATTTATATCAAGTTTGATAAGAAAGATTGTTCAGTAGTTTACTGTAATTTGACTATTGCTTTAATGTTGAAAAGGTATTCTTAAGAGAAATTGGTCTTTCATTAAATTGCCCAAACTTTCTGATACAGTAATTTTCCAAAGCCATTTATTAGTAACAGTCGATATATGTAATGTGGAAAGATGCATTGCTTCATTTGCTTTATTTTACTACTTAGTTACCGCAACTGGAGTATACGGCAACGTGATTGTTAGATCGGGTGGGAATAGATGTAATGCGAACGAAAGTGATCGTATCTTCATAAAATTATTTTTGCGAAACTAAGGAACTTCGTGAGCGTGAGATTTTGTTACTGATAGATTTATATCAACACAGGTTTGGATTAAGTCTATTTGAAATGGAAGCAAACAGCATGTAAGCACTTTTATTTATCTGTGATTCTGGCAGTTTGTTTCAATCTTTCATTGCAGGTAGTTACTTTTACTACCCACGCGAAACATTTCTAAATGTGATATTATGTTTTTTGGATGTTATATAACATGCACAACAAGAAAAACCATGCCACTTATTTTCGTCTGTCTGTCTATCTGTAGGTCTGGCGGTTCGTCGGTCTGTGGGTCTCTTGGTTTGTCTGCTAATTCCTGGACCGCCTATAGCTTGGAAAATACTGCTCGGATTTGGATGAAATTTTGACATAAGGTTACTATTTGAAAATTGGTCCAGAGTGGAGGAGCTAGTAACAAAGACACAAAAAAAATTAAAATTGCTCAAACTCCAATACAGTGTGTTCAAGTTGTATCAGAACACCAAAAATTACCTACTAAGGCAATTCTTTCGATAAGTCAAGTTAGTATGGGAGATCTGCGATTAGCTATTTAACTTCCAAATATCTATGCATGGATAGGTTGATTTTTAAAATTTTTCGCTGCTCAACAAATATTTAACGACTCAGTCAATATGCGTTGTGGTACATTTCCTGCAGACTCCCTGAGTTGTTACTACTTTTCAGGTATCCTTGAAGAGATAAATCGTTCAGTTACAATTAGCCTTTCCAATTAGTCATCATTCGAAATTATATTTTTGGTCCTAATAAACTTACTTTCTGCAGCAGTAGAAGAAGTAGCAGCGGACTGTAGTAGTTTCCTGTTTTTCCCATGTTATCAAGATGCCCCTTCTCACCAGCCAAATATATTTTCTATTTATTGTTTTATTTTTATCATTATTTATCTTTCCATCGAGTTATCAACCGACTGTGCTGCTCCTTTTGTGTCCAATTCTGTCGAATCACTTACATCGAGAACTGGCCGATACAGTACGGCTGCTCCTTTGTTGGTAGGGTGCTAAAGCGCCTCAAAAGTAGAATAAACCATATTTTTGACACTTCTATAGCAGGCGCGATTTCTTGGTATATATGCTCAGCCTTCGCGACTGCTCCAAAAAGTTCCACAAGTTCGTGAATGATATAATTATTCAATGAAATGGCGTATCCTGAAGAAACACCAGCTATTAATACAATGAATTCAAGTGCGGTCAATGTATTTCATTGCGGGTAAATTGTTATATTTATATGCCCTTTCACTGTCGAAACGAACCCGGTCCTGTATTCGTAATTCGCCGTGTCAGTTTCAGCGATAGTTGCCATTGGAAGCTGCTGGCATCGACAGTGAATGCACTTTTCTTTTTTAGCCTCAGGAGAGAGAATAACATTGATGGGTGTCAGGTGTAAAATCTTGGCTCAGTGGCGTAGAAGAGGTTCGTTTCTCATAGCCCAAAACTTCTCATTATATAGATAGCTAGTGGTAGCTGGCATCCCGCCAAATCACTTGCTGGGCGTCGAAGATGCAAGCGAAGAAAGAAAGGCGCTTTTTGTCAGATGGCAGGAGAAATGGGATGCAACTGGCCGGCCATGGTGCATGGACCAGAAGGCTGATCCCAGATATTAAAAATTGGATTGACAAGGCAGCAGTGCGATACTATACTGTACAGTTCCTCACATGACATGATTGTTTTGACAGCTACCTGAACAGGGTAGGAAAGAGAGAGTACGTGAATTGCGAATATTGCAATTAAGAGGAGGATACTCCTAACGTCCTACTAGAATGTGACAGATGGGTTGACTTCTAGACATACCTGGAATTGACGCTCGCCGAAAGGCTCTCTGATGACAATTTTTCCACGCATATGCGCGAGGGAAAATGGGTTTATATTCAAGCAACACTGAGGCGAATGAGTACGGTACGGGAGAACAGAAAAAGACAGGAAGGGCCTTATAGTGGCTATAAAAGATTTCATATGAAAAAATTTTCATTTTTGGTTTTTATTTAGACTGTCATCCCTATAGCGCAGAGAATTCGTATCTCCAGCATTGATAATAATAGGTGTGGAAATAATGTAATTGAAAAATTACAAATTTGAGATATCGCTTCTAGTAATTACTATATTCATATGCGTGGAGTGCTGTCATTCCAAATCTTAATGGTTTCCAAAGGGTTATATCGACGCATGGTCGGTGATCGAACTGTTTTCTATCGATACGCCAAAGGGCGTTGATCTTCCTAACATTCCTCTACGCTGCATTTTAGATCAGAATAGCATCTACCTTCATTCCAACTCCGTACATTAGGAACTTACTGGTTTGATCACTAGTCATGGTGTGTCGAGATTGCAGAACAATTTTCTTGAAAAAATCCCCCAGTTCTGATTCAGCTAATCTTGAGCAGCTCACGAATCGGATGAACAAAATCCTTTTTATAGCAGCCTTGGTCACATGATATTTTGTGGCTGATTCAATAAAAAAGTAAGCTTATGACAGCACAAAATACGTGGTCCGACTTTATTCCTTCTATGATTTTCAAATGATGTAGAATGTTTTCATCGTTTTCCACTCCTTCCGATTTGTATTATAGCATTGATATTTTTTCAGATCAAAACTTTGCAATTATTCATCTCATTCCAAAAGAAACGCTCCACTAGCAAGCATCTGAAATATTTCATGTGTCACTGTCGGATCGGGAATAAATTGCACAAATGGCATCACCACATATCAACTGTGGATCGCTCTCTATCCCTCTCGCTATCTTATCTTCAAAAGCTCTATATCTTACCAAGTCTTACGCTCTACTTACTCCATACAATTGTGGAGTTTTGCAGATGGCTAACGCATTGTACTTGATAGTCTAATGTCAACTTGGGTGTTCCTCAAGGATAAGTATCGCAAACCTGCAAAGAAGCAAACCAATTTGTGCAAACATATTGGAAAAAGCAGCAGCTTTCTCCAGCCAGTTCTAATGGATGACCATTTGCAAACATTCATCAGTCAAACCTGTGGAGCTTGCAACTACCAAAATTGGACTGAGACAGTGTGTATTCAGTTATACAACTACTTTGAAGATCCAACTTAGAGCTACTAATCTTTTCATCGTTCAACCTGCCCAGCCTATACAAATCCAGCCTCCTTTCTCTAAGTCCTTGATAAGTCGATAGGTTTCTGCTCCACCTCAAAATAACCGCTCCTTAGTCCCTATTGTCCGATGGAAAGACATATCAACTTTCTCAATTACTTCAACTCCATGCAACTTAAACCCTCGCCTTCGCGTCTGATTAAGAATAAAAAATAGATTCACTGCGTACTGCAGGGAGTACTAGACCGCTCATTGCGAGCATGCTTTCTTTCAACTTAGAGTGTACATACAAATCGTTGGAAGAATCCGTCGCAACTGATATCAATGCGGATATTAGAAATACAGGGTGGCCCATAAGTCCTTTGAGCTGGAAAAAAGGAATAAAACCAAACTAGTTACATTATGAAGAATTATTATATTTTGTCATCATCTTTATTGAATGGGAATTATGTTTTAAAAATCACATCGTCTAAATGCAATCCATTACGATCACGGCACTCATATAAACGACGTCTAAAATTGTCTGCGCGGCAAGTCAACACTGTAATGCTTGCCATTTCTCTTCGGATATTTTCTTTCAGGAAATCAACTGATCGCGGAGTGGTGTCGTACACTTTACTCTTGAGGTAGCCCCATAAAAAGAAGTCCATTGGGGTCAAATCTGGACTACGTGGTGGCCAGGAAATGTCTCCTCTTCGAGAAATTACTTTGCTGGGAAGAAGTTGACAGACGACGGGCATAGAAGTGTTGGAGGTGTGGGCAGTTGCTCCGTCCTGTTGAAACCAGGTCTGCGTATTATAGCCTGGAAAATTCTGCAACGCTGGTGTCAAAAACTCTTCTATCATTGCTACATACCGCTCCGAAGTAACAGTTAATGCGCGACCTCTGTCGTCCTCAAAAAAATAAGGGCCTACGATGCCATGCCCTGACATAGCAGCCCAAACTGTAACTTTAGGGCTGTGTAAGGGCTTCTGATGCTTACGCCTTGGATTTTCGGGGCTCCAATAACGGCAATTTTGTTTATTTACATGCCCGTTTAAATGGAAGTGAGCCTCGTCCGAGAACAACACATTATTGAGCGAAGAAAATCGATTCAACATTTCATTCGCAAAGTTTAGTCTCTGAATAGCGTCATTATCTTTTAATTCCTGCACTAACTGAATGTTGTAAGCGTGCAGACGTAAATCTTTCCTTAAAATCCGCTGTAAAGATGTTCTGGGTACGTTTAGTACACTGGAACTCTTACGAGTAGACTGGGTAGGATTTTGACGAACAGACTGTGCCACAATGTTGATGTTTTCTTCAATACGAGTTGTCCTTGGTCGACCCCACCGCTGTTTATCTAACGTCGAACCAGTCTCTTCGAACTTAGCAACCCAGTTCTTAATCGTTTGAGCTGTTGGACACTTTGTAAAATTGTGTAAATTGTGGTATTCTCGATATTTACGCCGCGCAATGGTTGCCGAATCATTATTTTGATAAAACGCGCGCACACAAAAAGAACGATCCGCTCCAGTGAAACACTCCATGGCGACTGAATTCCCAGACACTGAAGATACTGCCCCCACCTCGCCCGCGCCGCTCACGCTCACCCGTTAAATTTTATTCAAATTTGAAATTTCAAAGGACTTATGGACCACCCTGTACTTTCTTGGCTTTTTGACGAAAAATTGACAAAACGTGGATTGGGGATATGATCATCCAAACAATTAAGCTTCCGTTTTATGACCTACTCGATACCGCAGGTGTTTCTCATCAAAAGAGCACTTGTTGCTGCGTTTCTGTCTGTAACCTTAAGTCGCCACCTGGGAATTAATGGCCGTTGCAACACGGATAATTTGATGATCAATGTTTTCCAAAAAACAATCGGCTAATGGATCACGAAGGCACAATTAATTCCGATATACGGCGAAATTGTGTGAAGGCTGTCATTTATCTCATCGCAAGAGCGTTTCATTACAAAATGCCCCATGTAGGCCTTATTCTACCAGCGTAATAAAAATGTAATCGAGAATTATAATAGTCGCGTGATTACTGCACTTTAAATATAATAGCGGTATTCCTCTTTCACTCTTATTCTCGCTTATCACCTAAATGTTGGTATACGTGTGTATCTTTCAATAATACATGACATAGGTAATTCCCTCTATAAGTATATTTGATAAACGAGATCAAAAATTGTTTTGTAATTACGGCTATAACCAAGATCACGGTTACTTGGAAGGAAGTATTTTAACGATTCAATGAGATAGGCTTCTGCAAATAAAAAAAACATTTCCGTGTGATGTGCTCTGAAAACAAATTACTTTCTTGGTTCCATAATCTTGTAGCAAGGTGTGCATGTTTACTGTTTGCCTATTTAAATCGTTTGACTTTGTATGAATTACGTTAAATTTATAAATAATAATTTTTCTAATTATTATTGAGCTTAAAGTTAAAGAGACTGGTTCTGTAATGGCTGTGTTCCAAAATCCAGCCTTCCAGCATCCAATCTTTTCAAGTTTCCAAGTGGTAGTCACTTCCAAATGGTGCCTCTATATTATCCTAAATCAGAGCCCGTCCAAAAATCCAAGTATATATATATCATTAACCTTTTTTTAACTTAAAATTGTAAACAAAGCCACTGTTGCATGCAGAAGTAAATGATTTTCTCGGAATTGTGGTTGGATTCAAACTTTGATGCAATTTTCTTGTTTTGGGTGTAACATAATTTAATGGTGGTTGATAGGAATAAAAAGTCTTGAAAATAATTCCTACAGTTCACTGACTCAAACATTTTATCATAGTTGTTGTAGTTGTTTCGACTTTCTCAACAAGACATTTTCTAAAATGTCATTAATTCTTCTGTTCTTCAAACACAACGATATATTTGTCTGGGGGATCGGTTTCATAAAACTATTTTTAGAGAATGTATTAATTTTCAACCATCCAAATCCAATTGACACCTGGCCTTATTGATGCTGTGGATGTCAATAGAACTATTTTCAATATCTTATTCACAAACACCAACCGAGCAAAATAGAAATAGCTACGGTCTGTGCTCACTTATAGACAATATCTGTCTAAATAAATTCACACTAATTTGTTAATTTGTATTTCAGCTCCGGTATCAGGCAGTTACCTACCTCCATCGGGAGGCTCAAACGGCGGATTTGGAGGAGGATTCGGAGGTGGCGGTAGCTTTGGAGGAGGCAACGGCTTTGGAGGCGGCAGCAGCAATGGAGGAGGTTACAGCGCACCATCCAGCTCATACGGAGCACCATCTGGTGGATTTGGAGGCGGTAAGTACTGTTAACATCATTGAAACTATTATTAATTAATATTAATACATCAGGTTTTTGTTGAGACAGCGCATTCTTTTCCTTATTTTGGATGGATGAACAATGCATAATTAGTATCAGTGAGTAAAGATAAAGTACAGTATTTGATGTCAATACAACAATAAAATGAGTCGTGAAGAAAGATTTGTATTCCTATAGGTTTCTGCGGTCGCCTCAGAAATTATTGGTCGCTAAGGTATGTTACAGAATGCATCCAAGAAAATTAAAGGGGTAATTTATCATGTTAAGATATGAAAAAGTTCATATAAACACAGATCCGCAAATGTCTCAGTCATGTAATTTGTGTTTAAACTTGTACGTGTTTGACAGTTCACCTCTTTTTTCTCGTAATAAATTAACATATTGAGATGCATTCTCGTACACACAAAACCGACTGAAGTTATTGAAAAAAATGAAGCTTTAGAATTGTCTAACACTTCTTAACCTTTTACTAGCAGTTGTGAAAAAGATTGTAAAACTAGGTGCATTTAAAAAAATGTATAATATATTACTAAATCTAGAACAATTTCGGCTTTTTCAAGACAGATTAATTTTGTTTGGTTGACGCCATTTGTAACACAAGTGGTTCACAGCTTTTGTATTTTTAAATTTGTATTTGTAAATCAAGATTGCTGTTATTGTTTAGTTGCGCTAACAAATGTTAAAATTCATCAAGCTATGTAATAGAAATTTGGAAGTCGTCTACTTCGATTTCATACAATTTTAGTATGAACGGTGTCACTCACATTATTAAGACGTTATCAAAGTTCATCAAGCCGTTTGAACCGTAGCCCGTGAAACTGAAATTTCAAAGTTGATTTCTTATTCATTTCGGTCGGACTGAACACTGAACACTGAACACTTCCGCAACGAAGGCCTCAAATGTCAAATTCCATTAGGCTGTTTGAGGTGTAGCCCGTGAAATAGGTATTTTAAAGTTGAGATTTGCGTTAAAGATCCGTTATTTTGATTTTATGATTTGCCTAGTACCTCTCGACGCCACATGCACATCTATATCCTCTAAGCCTCGAGCTTCGCTCTCCTGGCGAAGTTGAGTGAATAGTTTCGAACTTCACGTTCTGGGGATTCAAAACAATGGTCAAGTCTGCCTGTAGTAACCTAAAGTATCGGAGCGATACAGAGCGCGCGCCGAGGTTACCTCCCCTATCCTTTAGTGAGCATAACGAGCACACCCACAGGTGGCTTGTTGTGACCAAATAAGAATCCCACCAGTAAGCAACCCACCCAGATCCACCACACAATGATATCACAAGTTGGTATTTCTGTCTGAACCTTACTGCACCCAGTCACAACGTAGTAAATTCATTTAAAAACTTTCTGGGTGTACGCTTGTCATAGAAATTTGGTTTCAGCAGTCTTTTCTGTCAGTACTACCTGTAATATTACCTGTATGACGTTGGTTAAAGCATCGACAAGTTCATATTCTTTTCAATGAATATACCTGAAGATGGTCCATAAATGCGTCGAAGAGTAGTAGCGAATAAGTTACCTTTATTTTTGATCAAATATTCAAATCACCCCGTTTTCAAAATCAAGAGTCAAATTGTAAGACATAAATAGCATATCGGCTACTTCCCAGACCGTACTTTATCCGCTGCTCAAAATAGAACTCAATTACATTTACATTCTCTTTTCAGGTGGTGGATCCAGCAACGGCGGCGGGGGCTTCGGTGGTAGTATTTCCTCTAGCTATGGGGCACCAGCTGCTCCATCACCAAGTTACGGAGCACCATCCGCACCTAGCTCAAGCTATGGTGCTCCAGCAGCACCTTCCTCCAGCTACGGAGCTCCTGCAGCAGCACCATCTTCAAGCTATGGAGCACCGTCAGCTCCATCGCCAAGTTATGGGGCTCCATCTGCTCCCTCATCTAGCTACGGTGCTCCAGCAGCTGCTCCATCATCAAGCTATGGTGCTCCCTCTGGAGGATCTGGAGGATTCGGTGGTGGACGCGGTACTTCTTCAAACTACTTGCCTCCGTCTACCAGCTATGGTACCCCAGTAGGACCACCAAGGCCGGTTAGCAGACGTCCATCCTCATCATACGGAGCTCCGTCCAGGCCATCTAGCTCATATGGTGCCCCATCTAGGCCATCAAACGGAAACGGAGGTCCATCCAGACCGGCTTCTAGACCATCTTCCTCATATGGAGCACCCTCAAGGCCTTCCAGTTCATATGGTGCACCATCTAGACCATCATCTTCATACGGAGCCCCAGCGCCATCCAGCTCTTATGGAGCGCCCGCACCATCGAGCTCTTATGGAGCCCCAGCACCTTCTAGCTCATATGGAGCACCTGCTGCAGCTCCCTCATCTAGCTATGGAGCTCCGGCCCCATCCAGCTCTTATGGAGCCCCAGCTGCAGCTCCTTCTAGCTCTTATGGAGCCCCAGCTGCAGCTCCTTCTAGCTCTTATGGAGCCCCAGCTGCAGCTCCTTCTAGCTCTTATGGAGCACCTGCTGCTGCACCGTCATCAAGTTATGGTGCTCCAGCTGCAGCTCCTTCTAGTTCATATGGAGCACCTGCCGCAGCACCGTCATCAAGCTATGGAGCTCCTTCAAACGGAGGATCCAGTGCACCCTCAAGCAGCTATGGAGCCCCATCTAGCAGGGGATCGTCTGGCGGATACAGCTCTGGTGGGTCAAATGGATTCAGCGCACCTTCAAGCAGCTATGGAGCACCATCCAACGGAGGATCCAACGGATACAGTTCAGGAGGGTCCAATGGATACAGTTCAGGAGGATCCAACGGATATAGTTCAGGAGGATCCAACGGATACAGTTCTGGAGGAGCCAACGGATACAGTTCAGGAGGATCCAATGGATACAGTTCAGGAGGACCCAACGGAAACGGTTCAGGAGGATCCAACGGATACAGTTCAGGAGGAGCCAACGGATACAGTTCAGGAGGATCCAATGGATACAGTTCAGGAGGACCCAACGGAAACGGTTCAGGAGGATCCAACGGATATAGTTCGGGTGGTGGACAGGGCTATGCTAGCAACGGTGGATACTCATACTAATAAATAAATGGAAATAAGAGGAGTTGAGAAGAACAAACGTGAAACTGTATATACTTTATTTATTTGTAGTACTTCTCAGTATTAATGTGACCGTCATGTAGATTTGTTTGAGTGGAAATACAGTTTTATAATTTTTTACGTGTTGCGTTTTCTTGAACTCAACTCATAATTTAAAAGGACAAATCGATCCCACGGAATAATTTTTATGTTGTATGTCCTAAAAGTTAGATGCATTCACTTGAAAAAGCCTTTTTTGACAAGGGAACGCTACCATTCACAGGCAAAAAACAACTCGACAGTATTGCCCTGCCGGCCTTTCCTGCCCGAAGTGTGAGGTTCTCCAGAAATAGTATACTCACTAAAACACCCTCAGTCGTTCGCCACACATCCCACCACCGTAATGCTTGCAGCATCTCTTCATAGTGGGTAGCTTTACGCTAGGTGCTTATACCCAAGGTATTAGTCATCTATTCTCTATCGTGGCATACATACTTTTTTACCTATGTGCATGTACAACCGAGCAAAATAGAAACCTGCTATTGGTTCCATGGTTTATTTTAGTTCTCCGGTACCTTACTGACCATCATTCGCCTCGCTATTGGTTGAGTATCAACCCATTTTCCCTCGGGTATATGCGTGGCAAAATTGTCAGCAGTGAGCCTCTCGGCGAGCGTCAGTTCCAGCTGTGTCCACCTACCACATCGGAGTTAGTGAGAAGGAGTATCATAGCAGTATCGCAATACGCGTATTCTCTTTCCCACCCTCGTCAGGTAGCTGCCAAAACAACCATGACCTGTGTCCCTTGTCAATACAAGTTTTAATATCTGGGATCAGCCTTTTGGATCATGCACCATGGCCAGTTGCATCCCATCTCTCGTGCCATCTGACAAAAAATGCCTCGTTTTCGTCGCTTTTGACTTTAAGAAAGGGCATATCTCTCCCCAGCCAGCAAATCAATTGGCGGGATACCAGCCACCACCAGCAGTGCATCGGTTCGACACCGTTCTGTAAGCACATATCACGCGCAGCACTACTTTTTACTGACTTCTCAATATTAGCTGTCTATATTTGTGTTTCTTTTTTTTTTCTTTTTTTTTGTGAGCGGGGAATGCGTTTATGCACCATATCATAGCCCGAGCTACGGCGTGTATGAGACTCCAGGTTGTCTTGAGGAGACCACCTAATACCCACTAAACCCTAACCTCCGCGTGGCCCGACTCATCAGCGTCTCGGTAGGCCATCTGTTGTGCGTGACCTGCGGTCTGCTACAATGTCTCCTCATGTGTTTCAGTCTCTGGGAACGGCGGGTTGGTGCCCTTTACCTCGCACATTCTATCGATGTCGTTAAGCGATCATCGATAGAGGGCCTGCTAGGTTCTCTTGAAACTCCTGTTTTCGAAAAATCAAGAGTTTCAAGTCATCTTAAATATATGTTGTTCCTGGTCCTGGTCCTGATGGGTCCTGGTCCTAGTGGGTCCTGGTCGTGGCGGGTCCTGGTCCCGGTGAGTCCTGGTCCCGGTGGTTCCTGGTCCTCTGCATCCACGCCGTGGAGGGGGAAGGGGAGAGCAACCGCGGATACTCCTAGTCAAGGTTCCAGTTAGCGTCTGCCAACTGTGACTTGGGTCTAGGGTACCTGGTTCTGCGGTTGCGAGGCCTCTCGTCCGGATCGTAGTCCATGAGGAATCGTAGCTGCTCGTTCGGGTGGTCGTGAGCATTCTGGAAGGCCTTGTTATATATAGGAGTTCCGTACAGCATAATCGAGTTTGTCATCCCTGCCAAAATCCTGCGCATCTCACTACTGAGGCCTCCGTCAGATGGCATTAGACGTATAAGTGATGAAACGACCTTATTTATCTAGTCAGTGGTACGCCTTATGTGTTCCAGCATTTCCAGATCTTTATCAAGCCTAACACCCAGATACTTAATTGCATTTTGGCTCCAAATCTCGGAATTATCAACCTTGATGAAGTTAGCTTCTGTCTGCTAGAAAGTATAACCACTTCAGTCTCTTCTCAGGAGCCAATTTCAAGCCATTTTCATAATCGTTCTCTTGATTCCGTATGCCAAGAGTCACTATCGTCGCAAGGTCGTCAGCATACCCTATCAACTGAATTCCCGGCAGCATCTGTAACCGAGGAACCCCATTGTTGTACCCGTTCCTAAGTAAGGGCCCTAGGGACGGGCCCTGCGGCACTTCGATGGTCACCTTCATCGTTTTTCGCTCTACCATAAGTGCCCTCTCCTCAAAGTAGCTCTGTATCATGCTCAATAAATAACTCCGGGTGTCTATCTTCTCGAGAGATTCGAGGATTTTCTACCATTGTGCCATGTTAAAGGCATTCGAACGTCAAAATCAACCATAAAGCAAAGCTTCTTATTACTGTAGCTGTGCCACTGCACTAGATGACAGATTTTACCTTTCTAAAACCATAACGAGGCAGGCAACCCGTTCTTTTTCTCGGCGTATTAGCCTACCTTCTTTCGGTTATTCTAGTATCTTTCCAAGTGATCTCAGCATACATAAACCTGTAGAAGTACAAAAAGTGACTCAATCCAGCGTCAATCGTATTTTTTTGTTCACCTCAAGTCCGATTCAGCATGTACTGAAATGAAGTTTACAGGTACTCTGGTCAAATATAGGCATTCACAATTTCGTAAACCTGAATATTGTTGCAGACATTAAATACACTATTATACACATGAAATAATATCTCTTTTGTTCAATATCAATATCAGAATTTTCATAATTAGGACAGATGCGGTATATTCACTTTAAGTGATTTTCATGTAGGTGGATAATATTTAGAATGAGAAAATACTGAAGCAATTTTTTTGGTGAAAATACGGTTTTAACAGTTTAAGTTTGCCCGTCTAAACAGCGGCCTGGCTACAAGCATCGTGCCAATTTCGAATCAAAGCACAAAAACACTTGTCCGGTTTTATGGTTAAACTAGAATAAACCTTGACTTTTACAGTATATCACGTATCACATTACGATGGTGTGAAAAGGATGTAATAAAGCAAATTATCTATTTATGTTTTTATTAGTTACAACAATATCTAAACTCTAAACGTTTTTTACATATTATATATCGTTTATATATCCATTCAACAACATACTAAAACGTAACAGCTTCAAATAAAATTATCAAGTTTAACATAATTACTCGTATATTTATAGGCTTTTCAAACTAGGAAGTTAGGGCAGAGGTTTCATAAAGCTTCGTTAGATACAAGACCTTCATAAGAAAATCGAATAACCCTAGAATCATAAATGGATAACCTTATCAAACAATAGCCATATACAGATATATAGGTTGTTCAAAAAGTTTCTAACCCCCCTCCCGACACAGAAAATACTGAAAAACAAAAATATGACTTAAGCAAAACTTGCCAGGTTTTGAGAGAACAACCCTATACCGACTTTGATCACGAGCTTGGAATTACCCTTCAATGTAATTTAAAACTCAGCATGGAAGTTTTAAATCGAATGTATCTTTTTAACCTCACGACATTATAGAGTGAAAAATACTTTCGGAAATGACTTTCACCATTACACGAACAACAACCGTGAACGCCATTTAGAGATCGAATTAAAATTTTTATTATAAGGAATGTAAATTTGTTGATCCTACTGAGCCGGATGTTTGCGTTTGGAAAAGACCTTGACCACAACTCCAACCATCATCTTCAAAAGGTCATTTAGAGGTCAACTTGAAAAAAAGGAGCGAAAAGTTGTTCGTATGAGACCTTGACCTGTGATCTGGTTAACCTTTAACACATTTTGACGTCAAAATCATGGACAAGGTCATTTCGTTACGTGCAGCTCCCGTTCTTCCCATTGGTGACGTTACAAAGGTACGGTTTCATTTAAAATTCTTTAGTTGACCTCTAAATAGTTTTAGAAGTAAACGTCACGTTGATGATAAGGGTCATTTCCAAACGAAAAATTTTCCTCCCCTTCTACCTGGTGGGTCAAATACATGAGATTACTTATTACAAAATGTTCAAATTCTTGTGAATGTTTTTGAACGCCTTGTATGTAACAAAGCTAATTACAATTACTCTCTCGACGATCAATTGATCCTATGAATTCTCTGCACTATAAAAACAAAAATTCCTACAATGCCATAACATCAGCGTCAAGTTAACACTATTTTCTCTAAATATACATGACTAGATGCTCACGCTGTCATACTAACTTAATTTTTGAGTGTATAGAAAAAATAATATGGCTATGTTACACCGCTTACGCAAAATTATTTACTACACAAATATTTACAACTCATTGGGGAAGGACCTGAAGTAACAACTATATACACAGATATTGGTAGACATACAGTAGTGAAAAACCTCATTTCAATGTATCTGTTCATTTTTCATTTAATCTTCCACTTTATTCAAAAATAGCCCTGCCCTGTTATTGAGTGTCACACAGTTATGTCGAATCTGAAAAAGTATTGTAATACTTTGGGTTTGTACTTAAGCTAAAATAGACAGGGTGGTATTCCTAGATTAAACTTGTGGGCAATAAACTAAGAGACCCAGACTGCAACCAGCCAGGTGTGAGTTTTCAAAACTGGGCTTTTCCCTACATGTCTGCCTTCAGATACTCACTATTCTTGGGGTACTTCACTATGTATATCGTACCATAAATACAGAGGTTTCCAGCATTTTAATGAAAAATGCATTGTTGGGCTTTTGGTATTCCATTTTTAATGGCTAGTACTAGAAAAGTAAGTATTTCTAACAACGAATCTCTTCAAAACATTTTTCATTAAAATTCGCTATAGGTATCCAAAAATACATTTAAATTTTCATGGCTTCAAAGTACAATAACTAGGATATGTATTAATCTGATATGTTTGCGTGATTTTAGTCTTTTATCTCTATGAGATATGTATTTTTGCAGTACATGTTTCCTTAAAAGAAGAGCTATGAGCATTTGAAGCATCTGCCTGAAATTAGTGAAGTCTCAATATTTTCTATATTTGTTCCACGGACATCCCAAAAATACTTACATACATATATTGAGAAATATTCATAAAACCCTTTAGATGTGTTGATGGGCCACAATAGGACCACCACCACCCCTTACTCTAACCTGTAATATATATATATATATATATATATATATATATATATCATGGAAGCCATCATCAAAATCAAACTAAGCAGGTATATCAAACTGAAACAGGGACCGAATTTGCATCTACCTCAAATGCATGCATAACTCCATTCCATCCGTGAATGGTTCTAAACAAACCACGACCCTATTTATTACACACATAGCTGACTAATATAATTATTGTTTACCACACACATATATAACACACACCGAGATACTTGGTAATAAAATCTTTACAAGGGATACATTTGCGTCATCAGAAAAGGTGCATGACTCTTAGTGGTTCTTCTTAATCTTCGTACGAAATGTCTATGAGGTAGACTATAGGAAGGAATATGACGATCTCAAAGTTTTGTTATGAAGCTTTTTGTTTTCGTGAAACGTATTCTCTTCTTGGTTCTACATATTATATCCACTTGAATACTGCTGCGAATTAAGATTGTGGAGAGAAAATTTCAAGTTCTGGTTATAAACATCATAACTCACACCTTGAACTCAATTTCTAAGAGTTTTAGCGAGTAAATAAAACAGCGACAATACGCAAATTACTGGTTCAATAAGCCAACCGACTGACCTTCTGCGCTTCTGTTCATACTGAGATCGAAATTTTTGCTTTTCGTTGCGATCTGCCTTTCGTTCTCAGAAGCTTACCCTAGCATAGTCAGTTCAATGTAAGGGCGAAAACACATTGGAAGCCGATTTCCTGCTCATCGGCAACCAGTGCCAATCTGTACCGAATTTCGGCGCTGGTCCTGGATACAGTGCTGACGAGAAAAAATCAAATAAAACCAGCCTCTTGTCAGTTCCAGCGTAGTCTTCGTGTCAACATGAAGATGAATTTATTGCATTGGACAGTTCTGTAACTAAAATAATCACTAGAAAGGAAGTTGGTATTCACCTCATAAATCGTGAGAGGGTACATTATGGTAAATATCATCATTTGTACTCCTTAAATTCTAATCGGATTCTTAGAGGGGCACTTTCTCCCCCGCCCTGCGGTCACTCATGGCTCTTCCATTTGACGTAAATCGGTAGGCTATAATAGGGTAAGTTGAAAAAACTAGTATAGGAGTAGCTAAGTGGGGATTGAAACACAAAATACAATATAAACGTTTAAGGTTTTCCATTTTCTGATGACGTTTCTCTGCTAAGTTTGCATTTAACACCTTGTGATTACATTTGTCAAAACTTAAACATATTCCCATAATTACGTGTCAAGTCCGATCGTATGCGGTTTTCAGCGTTACGTTTTTAATCTCACATAAAAAATAAAATTATGTTGTTCAACAAGCAATCACAAGGTAATGCAGGAGTAACGATATGATAATGATACGAAGGAGGTGATAATGTTTCACAGTGGATAATCTAAGCTATCACTTAATCCAACCGGGTCTGTAAATATCTATTAAGCTCTTACCAATTGTACACTCACATGTGGGTGAATTTGTTTGATAATGACTATATTAATTGATACATAGTTTATGTTTTGTGACTGCATTAATATGGTGAAATGTTTAGAGGTACAATAAGTTAAGATACAAAATAAACTTATCAATTCCTGACCTCTATAGTTGAGTTAAATTAGGTTTTCCTCCATAACTCTTAGATTATCTAGAGTGAATTTGGAACACAGCAAACACATAATACTCAAAAATACATTAATTAGGTACAACAAGATTTCTAAAAATCTCTATATAGCAACAATAATTATAATTATTACCATAACCAACGTGATTATATATCTTCCAATTAAAGATTTCCCTAGATTTGGTATGCATTCCATCATAACACGGAGATTAGGCGACAAAAGTGGGAAATGTATGAGTAGAGGGCAGTCATAAGATATTTTTGACTCCAGGGATTCCATGATCATGAGTTGGTCTCGTCACACTAATTTCATTTCGAAAAATGCTCGGGCCAACTCTGCCATTTTGCTGAATATGCTGGACTCAGATACCTTAAATCTACTCTCCATCACTGAGATATGTATGGTGATCAATTCCAGTGTATTGGAGCAATTTCGATGTTGAGTAAGTTCGTTGAGAATTGCTCAATTTTTTAATTTATTTTTAAGATACAAGGAGTTAAAAATAAATTACTCCGAGATGCTACGAATAATTGCCAAACATCAAACATGGGTAATGGTGAACTAGTGAAAATTATCTGGCACCTTACAATGATGGTATCTTACTTCTACTGCGTTCTTATGACTACGATAGCCAAAAATGATTAAGTATAACGACCCTCGAAAAGTTTTTAAATTAACGCAATTATATATAACGATCCTTAAAGGTGTTTAAGCTATAACAGTTAAGTATTTTTTTACGACTATTGCATTCTAAACATAGCACCTAATTCACAAAATAAGGCAAATAATCATATGTATTTAACGCTGTAAAGGCGTATTTCTATAAAGTTCCTTCCTTAAATCTGATCATTATACAGGGTGTTTCAGTTTATTGTTGCATAGCTTTAAGATTCGATAGAACTTTTAAAATTAATGCATAAAGTCTCTATAAACATGGGTCGAAAAATGCGTGGATTCCGAAATACAGGGTGTTTAAATTTACTTCTAAAATAGTTTTTTTTAAATATTTCGAACAGTATTTGGTGTATAACAGTGAAAATTGGTATACAAGGGTTTTTTAGTTCGACAAAACGAACCATAGTTTTACTGTAGCCGCTAGAGGGCGCTCTCTACTGTACCTGTAGTGTATTAAAATGACCGAAAAATTTGTTTAGTGCAATTTTTTGCTTTTTGAATAAAAAAACTGATTCTTCGCACTTTTCAACATAAAAAAGCTCTCTTGTGAATTTTCGTTATAGTTAGCCGTTTTTGAGATATTTTGATTTTTAAGGTTCGATGCATTTTTAATTACTTATGATAAAATAACGTTATAGTTAGCCGTTTTTGAGATATTTCGATCTTTAAGGTTCGATGCTTTTTTAACTATTTATGATAAAATAACGTTAAAAAGTCAGTATCTCGATAATTTTTAGAAGTAGGCTGTGTCTGCAAATATTTTTGAAATTGAAAGCAGAATAAGGTTAAACGTCAATTAGTTGACAGTTAGTTTTGTTGTCTGTTGAAACCTGAAACGTTTTTTTGCAATTGTGAATGCACGAAATTTAGTTTCTTTTACCTGTTTTTTTTTTGTAAGTTTTATAAAAATGCCATTTTTATTCTCCAATCAAGAGTTAGCGGATATTCATTTTGTGTATGGCTTTGAAAATGGAAACGCAGCAGAAGCAGCCAGAGAATATGCACGAATATTTCCAAACAGACGACATCCAACTCGCTCAGTATTTGTAAGAGTGCATCGCCAAATAATTGAAAATGTTCTTAGAAATGACCATAGACGTCCTTACCATTTGCAACCTGGTAAATATCAATATATTTGGTCGCATGAAAATCCGCATGCAGTTCGGGAAAGAAATTTTCAGCATGGATTTAGTGTGAACGTGTGGATTGGTATCTACCGTAATCGACTATTTGGACCCTACCTTTTGCCTGCAAGGTTAAATGCCGCGACCTTCTTGGAATTTTTAAAGGCTGAACATGCAAATATGTG
Source organism: Acanthoscelides obtectus (assembly GCA_963669975.1). Taxonomy (NCBI): domain Eukaryota; kingdom Metazoa; phylum Arthropoda; class Insecta; order Coleoptera; family Chrysomelidae; genus Acanthoscelides; species Acanthoscelides obtectus. The sequence goes on along the minus strand of CAVLJG010000008.1, from coordinate 73,010,277 downwards.
GGATGATGTTATGTTAGATTTAAGAAGATTGGCCTGGTTCCAGCTTGATGGTTGTCCAGCTCATTATTCGAGAATAGTTAGAAACTGGCTGGACGAAAATTATCCAGAAAGATGGATCGGCCGTGGAGGACCAGTCGCCTGGCCTCCACGATCCCCTGACCTAAATCCATTAGATTTCTTTGTGTGGGGATTTCTAAAAGAAAAAGGGTACCAGACTCCCGTAACTACAAGAGATATGCTAATAGACAGAATCAGGAATGCATGTGATGAAATAAGGCCTTATTTGAATAATGCTTATACCACGTTCGATCATTCGTAGATGTGAATTGTGTATTGAACAATTGGGTTTACATTTCGAGCAACTACTTTAGATTTTGTATGTTTGTCCTATCCAATAGCATTTTAGTTGTAAATAATTAATTTAATTTGTTAAAAATAATATTGGAAAATTAAACAAATTATTAATATTCAGTTTTTCTGTGTTTATTTGGAGTTAGGAATTATTGCTGTGTTTAAAAACACAATCTAACCGATCATCTTAATTACTTGTAATGCCCAAATCGAAAATGTAAAAAAAATATTATTTTCACATAAATAATAAAAAATGCATCGAACCTTAGAAATCGAAATATCTCAAAAACGGCTAACTATAACGAAAACTCACAGGAGAGCTATTTTATGTTGAAAAGTGCGAAGAATCATTTTTTGTTCAAAAAGCAAAAAATTGCACTAAGAAAAATTTTTCGGTCATTTTAATACACTACAGGTACAGTAGAGAGCGCCCTCTAGCGGCTACAGTAAAATTATGCCCATGGTTCGTTTTGTCGTACCAAAAAACCCTTGTATAACAAATTTCACTGTTATACATCAAATATTGTTCGAAATATTTAAAAAAACTATTTTAGAAAGTAAATTTAAACACCCTGTATTTCGGAAGCCACGCATTTTTCGACCCATGTTTATATAGACTTTATGCATTAATTTTAAAAGTTCTATCGAATCTTAAAGTTATGCAACAATAAACTGAAACACCCTGTATAATTATTCGAACATCATCGTGCTAACGGTTACAATATATTGCGACAACCTATATATGCGGCTATTCCATACATGTCACTATGTTATGTATAGTGGTTTCTATAGAACTTACCGATCATGACTTTATCACTGTTAATAATATAATATGCTGTTTACATTTTTGGTGTCGAATAATCATAGATCATAGTTGTTTATTTTTGTTCTTAAGATGCACAATCATATTGCAGTTAACCTTTCATCAAACCACTAACGCCTCACGAAATTTTCGTGATCTAGGTATGAATCTATCTATCCTTTCCTACGGTGCCACTACCTAGTTCGCATATAGTTTTAGCGCATTAAGTTGAGATATATGTTATTAAGAATATCAACTATCTGGTAAAATGACTTAGGGTAAACCAAGTACATATTATGAATACAATGTGATAACGAATTGGATCATGTGTATCATTATGTATTAAAATTGTGTATAATGACACACATTCTATGAAATAGTGGACATTATCGGTGAGTAGTGGCTTCGGTTCAGGGAGGGTATCTAAGAAATAAGCCTTTCGAAAATATTTATTGCAAATAATGACATAATTCAGAAAGCCAAATCAGCTAGTTAGATTCTTCCTGGAGGAAAGGTACATTAATATTCCCAACATAATTAAGAATTGGAATAAACGCATGAAAATACATCTTCACTAAAACTCATTTGTTTATCAACAATTTTTTTCTAAATAACTCCGGAACCACTTAATCGGACTGGAACATGTTTCTGTTTCTATCAATACACGCAAAATGATCGACATGGAGGATTGTTCAGTATTATATCCAGAGAAGAAAATACTGGTGATCGATCATTTTGACACATACTCGTAGATACAAGAGTGCAATGTATTTAGAACTTATTTCATAATTTGAACTAAACTGCGTATTCCAGAATATTACTTCTTTCAACTAGATGTTCAACTAACATCATTATATTATTCTTTGACAATATGTTTTCAGATATTCTGTTATTTATCAATTACATTTTCTTGAAGAAACTAGGAATAGACTTCGCCTCCGCGAATGGACGTTTAAGCAGTATTTATAATACTTTATATATACAGGGTGATCTAAAACTATGTCTTTCTACACAGGTATATACATGCATGATAATCATTCGAAACCTGTATCAGATACCTTTCCTCCAAGAAGCAAAAAAACTAGGAGCTGTATTAGAAAACCGTTTTCATTCAACATTTTATAGCCTCTATTATTAGGAGAAGCACTAGCATTAGCACATAAATCAGAATTTTTGTTCTTGATTTATAGAGCGTTAGAATTTGTATGCTTGCAGTATCTAAGAAATGCGAGTATTTGGTCTCACATGAATTCGTAGTTGTATGCGGAAATAACTTGAACACTTTTTTTTAATTGCTAAACTCAGGTGCCACTGAACTATGAGTTCCATCATAACCTGTCATTGTCGAATGAAAACAGAAATCCAAATAACTTACATTTCATCTTATAGCGTGGTTTGGCTGCTGTCCACAGGATGTGTGGCTCCCATTCTGCTTATACCTCCACCAGAATGGCCTGGGTTGTTGCCTATGAGCGCTTGACTTGTCGGAATATCATCTTCGTCTGTCTCCAAAGCAGGATTGATCCTGCCGTTTCTCTCGTCCTTTCCCACCATAGTTGCAGCCCCATATAATTTACCCATTGCTCCTGAAACAAGCGTTTCACTCATTATTCTGTTCAAATAATACCTTTTTCAAGCCTCCTCTCTGTATTGCCCTGTCTGTATCAGTGCCGGAAAATATTTGAGGAAAATATAACGGGCTTATTGTATCATCGACAATGTTTTTAAGGGTTCTTGAAAATGTCCTTGGCAGGTTGATTTTAACCGATAGTACAGGTCAGCCAAATGAAAAAATCTGTGCCGACGAATTAAAAATATTTCTGAAGCACTGATTTGAAAAATATCCTTCGTAGCACAGAGGTAAGAGATTTCATGCATTTCAAAATATGCTATTTTCGACCCCGAAAAAAATTTATATAGGGTGTTCCTTAATGATATGCGAATATTTAAGGGTGTGAATCTACATGAAGTTTGCTTTATAAACTATGGTCCAAAAATGTTTCACTGATATTAAGTACGTAGTAAAAGTTAATAAAGTTGCATATTTTTCAATGCAAAAATAATTTTTAGCTTTAACTGTGGCGTGCGTACGGCTATTGACTTCGATATTTTTTAAGAAATCTCTTCAGTTGCTTTCCTTCGATACGCCATTTTTTAGTAAAAAAATAAAAACCGTTCTATTGTCCGAGAAAATTAATGTAATAATTGAAGAATGCAATTTAGCAATAAATATCTAGTTGCTCTGGAATATGTCGCTGGCTTTTGACATCTGACAAGTCTCTGTTATTCAAATCTGTTCGCTGTGACATCTTTTTCATTATTTAGTTTTTACAATCTTGTTAATAATGCTGCAAATGCAGAGATGGCGGAAATGCATTACGTATATGGCCTTGCGACAGTGAGCAAGCCAGACGGGTTTATCACCAGAGATATCCCGATAGTGCTTTGCCAGATAGTCGAACCTTTTCTGATATTCATCGTCGTCTTGTTGAAACTGGTTCTGTCCGAAAAGGAACATCTGAAGGTAGACCTCTACGTGTGCGAACCCTGAAATTGAGAAAGCTGTGCTGCACGAAGTCGAAGAACATCCTGAAACGAGTACGAGGAAGATTGCTAGACACTTAAATATTTGTCATCAAATTGTTTAGAGAATTTTAGTGAATTTTTTGTTATATCCTTACCATATAATGGCTCTATTCACGGACGAAGCTAATTTTTCTCGAAGTGCCATTCAGAACTTCTACAATAATCATTTGTGGCCAGAAGAAAATTCCTATGTCGTTACCGAAACTCATTTCCAACACCAATTTTCGGTTAACATATGAGCAGGAATTTTTGGCAACCACTTTATTGGCCTATTCTTCTTGCCGGGTCGACTTGACGGACAGACTTACCTCAATTTTCTTCAACAACAGTTGCCTTTGCTGCTTGATGATGTTCCATTAGTAATAAGAAATAATATGTGGTACATGCATGACGGTGCACCAGCGCATTTCAATGTAGCGGTTCGTAATTATTTACAAACTGTTTATCCAAATCGTTGGATTGGCAGGCGGTGGGCCCCACGAATTTCCACCAAGGGTCCCAGACCTCAACAGTTTAGATTTATTTTTGTGGGGCTATCTTAAGACACTAGTGTACACAAGTCCCATTAATACTGTAGGGGAATTAAGAGAAAGAATAGTTGCAGCTTGTGATAGAATAAAAAACATATTTCAACGAGTGCGCAATTCCATGAGAAGGAGGGCGGAAGCATGCATACTAAGAGAAGGGGGTCATTTTTAACAATTTTTGTAATCATTTCGTTGGTTTTAGTGATATGTTCATGTTGTCGGTTGTTGTTGTTCATTACCTCAAATGTGTTTAATATTTCCAATTAAATTAGTAATAATTTTGCAAGTTAGACAATAGAACGGTTTTTATTTGTTTACTCAAAAATGGCGCATCGAAGGAAAACAATTCAGGAGAGATCATTTGTTTTAAATTGAACGGGGAATTAAAAAATTATTTTTATTTAAAAAACCATTAGCGTACTATTTTTTCCTTAAAAAATATCGTCAATACCCGTACGCATGCCACTGTTAAAGCTAAAAATTATTTTTGCATTGAAAAATATGCAACTTCACTAACTTCCACTACGTACTAAATATCAGTGAAATATCTGAAGCGGTTCTGAAAATATTAATTAACTACCATTTTTTTTTCTAAAACTTCAACACCCCGAGTTTTTGCAAGGAAACATTTTTGGACCATAGTTTATAGAACAAACTAACATTAGTTTTTAGTGTAGATTCACACCCTTAAATATTCGCATATCATTAAGCAACACCCTGTATAAAGAATATAGTTCGGTGGTTAAAGAAAAAACAGCTGTAAAGTTTTTGCATCCGGATAATTACAAATGTCCAGCTCGATCTGAAGCCTCAATTACTCTGCGTTATGACCCACTGGCCTATAATACCATGGAAATATAAACGTCATACGTCTATTTCGACGAGGAGAAAATTAGTTTTGAATCCACAGCAGATAATAAGGAGGTCAAGTTTGAACATTCGAATAGCAACCACCATTTGTGACAGCAGGTTTATACTTGAGATGAAGTGACCATAAGTATTTTAGAAAGAAAAGGATCTAACAAAAGTTTCAAGATATCGCTGAAGCAATTCGACGATGTCAAATATAACGTAGATAATAACCTTTGAGGTGATTTGGAGGTGCAGTTCCTGTTGAATTTGTTGTTGAATTTTGAGGTCTGACTTACAAATGACCTCTGAGGCGACAAATTGCTTTTCTGATACTTGGAAGTTTTGTTGAAACCTTTATCGAAAAAAGTCTCCTTTGCTGAGCAGTTACCAACAACTTTACAAGCGCCGCCTACCAGGAGCAAGATTGAACATCGCTACCACTTTATAATTTATATCCGCCTATATCAAAATACCGGTATTATTAGATCCCTAATTCCAGCTTTGTCTTACCACATGTTTCGGGACTCAACCAACTAGATTGGGTTAGAGTTTGCCTCCAGCCTTTTCCTGATTCTCGTCTACAAATTCGCTATATTTCTTGGGAACAGCGAAAGTTAAAAATAAAGTACACGAATACATACCAGAAGCCATCATAGACATCTGCTCTCCCTCCTCACTAGGCTCTCCAACTCTCTGAATATCTTCTGGGATGTTGACGACACAATGAAAGATGTCGTAACCCGGGGCCAACCGGCCTGTTTCAAACACCCATTTGGTCCACCACGAAACCGATGCCAGCGTTATCAGAGACAACAACATTGCCATCGTTCGGAAAGGAAACATCTGCGTTTGAGTTTCCTCATCGTACCTAAAAAAAGAGACAGCATCTTTAAGTTATCTCCACCTATCTGACCCATAAAGGCCGTTGCTAAATATATTGAATATTCCCTATCATATGGTAGGCTTCTGAGAATTGATTTTGTTCATTTGGTTCCAATCAGACAGACTATCCGTCACACATTTCCAAAGGTACTCTCCTTAAAAGACTGAATTGATAATTAAATATTTCAGTCATATAATATATTTTATTTAATGTCGAGCATGAATTGCTAATGAATTTATATGCATTGAGGCAGCTTGCGTTACTAAGGCCCGTATCGTCAGTCGTCCCTACAATTGTAGGGTGCGTTTATGGCCTCCTTGATTGTCATACTCTTTTCTCTCCTTCAAAAATTTCTAGATTGCACTCGTCCCGTCTCAACGTCAGCGCTCTCCTATTGTGAATATATACTAAGTGACATATAAATCCGAACACCCAGTTTAAATGGTTTTATTTTAATAAAAGTTGGTGAATGTATTTATCTTACTGTAAATAACAAGTGAAAAATTTGTCAGCCTTATCAGTTGGACATTCCGGTTTTTATACTGCTTTCTTTTAATTCACTAACGCTCTAAAAATGAAAATTTTAGCCGCAGTAAAGAATCAACGTTGGCGGATTTTGGTTCTTGACATCCTTTACGATCGGTTACGATGCCTAGAGTACGGAGACCTGTACGATTTCGTCTACTTAGTGAGTTTGATAGGGGCCGTATAGTGGGACTTCGGGAAGCTGGACTTTCTCTTCGGGCAATTGCAGTTAGAGTGCAAAGAAGTGTAGACACTGTGGTTAGGTGTTGTCAGGCATGGCTTCGAGAAGGCCGTACGCAAAGAGCAAGGGGCACTGGACGCCGCCGTAAAACAACAGACCGTGAAGATCGCCGCCTAAGATTATTGGCCTTAAGGGACCGTTTCTCCACTTCCAGGTCCATTGCAAATGAATGCTTTGCAGAACACGGAAGACCTATTGGTATGCGAAGTGTTTACCGACGAATGAGAAGTTTTGGCTTGTTTTCATACCGGCCACACTGGGTCCTCCCTTTAACTCGAGAACACCAACGTAATCGCCTTGAGTGGTGCAGACAACGATCACCCTGGGATCAGGAATGGAAGACTATTGTCTTTAGTGACGAGACTCGATTTTGTTTAGGCATGCACGATGGTCGTGCCAGGGTTAGAAGGCGACGTGGTGAAAGGAGGAATCCACAGTTTTTTGTTGAAAGACATTTTCATCACACTGTTGGAGTTATGGTTTGGGGTGCTATAGCTTATGGTTCCAGGTCACCTTTAATCTTCATCAGAGGTAACATGAACGCGCAGCGTTATATCCACGAAGTTCTAGAACCCCATCTTTTACCCTATCTTGACACCCTGGCAGATCCAACTTTCCAACAAGATAATGCCCGACCACATGTTGCAAGAGTCACAATAGACTTCTTTCAACATAATGATGTCACATTGTTACCATTGCCTCCAAGATCTCCCGATTTATCCCCAATTGAGCACGTGTGGGATATGATGGGTAGGAGATTGCTCAATTTTCAACGTCCTCCTCAGACTCTAGAAGTACTTCGAGAGGAGTTGGTGGTTGCCTGGAATGAGATACCACAGGAGGACATTGACCACGTGATCAGAAGCATGCCTAGGCGCGTTGGAGAATGCGTACCACATCAGGGTGCATCCACACATTATTAAAGGTCAAAGGGCTTCAAAGCAGTGCAATCATTTTGAAATTTTTATCATTTACTTATTATGCTTCTTTAAGTACTTATACAAAATTTTATTAAAATAAAACCGTTTAAACTGGGTGTTCGGATATATACGTCACTTAGTATATGTTTTACTTTTAAATTGTAGGAAATTTCAGGCTGATAAAACATGATATAACTCAAAAGCAAGCACAATTTGATGCAAATAGATGTTTGTGACATAACCTTAAAATAGAGCTCTGACACGGAGAAGTAGAACACTATGACAATCAAGGAGGCCATAAACGCGCCCTACAATTGTAGGTACGACTGACGATACGGGCCTTAAAAAATTACATTACATAAGGAGGATTCCGATCTTTCGGCAAAGAAATAGACATATTTTGGAAAAATCAAACGTGTAGCTACGTAGCTGAGCCACTTGCATAGTCTGGCTAGTATTGCTAGCAATATTGCTAGCAACTCTACTGCAGCTAGATAATCTAGTTAAAACAATAATCTTGAAATGAAAACCCCTGAATACAGACCATCGTGACATCCACGGGAAGCTAGCAAATTGTTCATTATGAACAAAAAAAGCTATTCTTGTGAATTTTGCACTGAAGTTGTATGCTTTTAAAAGTCAGAACTACGAAAAACGCAAAGAGGTCATAAAGGAGTTCTTGGGCTGGAAAATAGGACAACGCTCAAAGAATACATGAGGTCGACCTTTTTGCCCGGTCGTAGATGAAAATTCAAATAATATATCTTATTTAACTCGAAAACAACCAACATTAGAAAAAACTCACAAGTGGCCTTTTAAGTCTGCATGACACATTGAAGAAAAAAAAAACAGAAAATATTATTGCCATTATTTTTGCATCATCGAGTACTAAAATAACTTATTAGTCCAAAAAATTTTAGTTTTACCTACTATTTTTGTCACTAAATTTATTTGGTAGTATCTTTATATTGAGCTGGAGCATTTGCCGCCATTGTTATAAACGCGCGTGACAAAAATCTCAGAAACCACCAATCCTATGTGAAAAATAGTGCAAGCAATTTCTACGGGAATTTTCCATTTAGTCAACAGGCTTCGAGAAATTTTAGGGTAAATGTACTTGTTATGATATTTTCCCTTCTACTACTATGCTACTATCCTTTTTGTAGAAAATCAGATTTTCTACAGAAAAGACCTTTACATTTTTTCTACATCATCATGGTTCTTCAAGAATGAGGAACGAAAGATGAAAAATCGTATCAAAACAGTCACGTGATACTCTGCACGCTACGTATACTTTATCTGAAGTCACTTGAAACACTGTGAAATACCGGGTGCGTTTTATATATCTATATTTAACACGCTCTGTTGCTGCAAAAATCGCCAAATTTCGCAGCAAATATCCTATAAGATCAAAGGCAGTTGCACCGGTCCACGTGGAGTAAAGTACGCCTATGCGTGGACATAGCCAATGAGAAAGCGTGTATTTCAGAGCTCCGAACAAGTGCAGGTGGCTACTGAAAATTGAAACAGTTTAGCCAGTGCTGTGTAGCGGTGTATAAACGTGTTTTCTTTAGTCAGTCGTGTTTTTTCATAGATTTTATTAGTTTGTGTGTTTTTGACTTTTGAATACTCAGTTTACTTGTTGATTTAATTGTTGTGTTGATTGTTCTTGTGTGTCCTAAATATGGCTCTTTGGAGACCTTGGGAAAATGCTCCAAGCCACGAGGAGATGGTTGATGAACCTGTGCAGGCAGAATTCTTTCATAAAGATTTAGAGGAACAGACCCAAAGAGTAATCCTAAATATGTATGATTGTCTGAAAAACGAAAATCCAGATTCCTCGCAAAATCAAATTTTAAACAGAATTTGTATCCTGACAAAAATCAGTCGGACTACCATTTATCGGGTTATAAAAAGGGGAGATGTAGTCAACCATTCCTTCCACAGAAAGCGCATAGGGCAAAAATTAAAAAGAATAGACGTGGGTTTTCAGGAAGATATTCGTCGTATAATATACGGATTTTATAAAGAAAATTTGGTGCCCACGTTGGAAATGATACGGGATAAATTAAAAGATTATCCTGAAGATTTTTAAAATTACAAATGCTTAGACTCACTGCACTGTATTGTAAAACTGTGTGGTTTTCAATACAAAAAATTAGATAAAAGAATGGTGATTATGGAGTCGTCTCGAATCTTTGAATTGCGCCAAGAATTTTTGCACAAAGTTAAAATCTATAGAGGGCAGAAAAGAAATCTGATTTACCTGGATGAAACGTGGTATGATACCCATGATGTTGTGCAGTACGGCTGGGTTGACGACAGCAACAAGTGCATTTCAAATGCACCATGCAACCGTGGAAAACGAATCATTATTCTCCATGCTGGCAGTGAAAATGGATTTATACCTAATGCCTTGCTGTTATCTGCCAAAAATATCAAAGAATCATGTGCCGACTATCATGAGGACATGACCTCCGACTTATTTGAAAAGTGGATAGAGCAGCAGTTAATACCAAACATTTCCCCAAATTCAGTGATTATTATGGACAATGCGCCATACCATTCCCGACAGAAAAACAAAATTCCGAATGCAGGCACAAAAAAACAAGACATTATTGATTTTATGAAGGATAAGGGAATGGAAATACCACAAAAAACAACCAAAGCCATATTATTGGATCTTATTAAAAGACAAAAATTTGAAAAAGAGTATGTTGTTGACAATCTGCTTCAGCAAAATGGCCATGAAGTATTACGTCTACCTCCCTATTACTCCATTTTTAACCCGACTGAGTTGGTCTGGGCTGCTTTAAAAAAAAAGTAAAGAAAACATAATCAGACCCCTCAATTAAGTGAATCGCTATTGGCCACAATGAGAGATGCAGTATCTCATATTGCTGCCACAGACCTATGGAAGCAGTGTTCTAGGCATATTGTTGAAAAAGAAAATGAATATTGTGTTTTGCCTCCTGTAAATCTCGTTGTAATTCCTCTACAAGATGACTCTAGCGACAGCTCCGAAGGCGAGGATGATATATAAATACCTATAATGTAAGTCTTTATATAACTTTTTATATACCTACCTGCTATGTAAATATTTGCCTATGTCAAACGTTGGAATTCTGTAATTTTTCCATTTCTTAACTTTCAGTCAACATAAATTAAACTCCCAATATAAGTATTTTTTATCCCAAATCAAAAAAATAAGAAGATAGTAAAATCCATTTATTGTGATATAAAAACATTATTATTATCGTTCTAAATAAATGACCGCACGCCTATGATACGTCATGAAATTACAAAGGACGCGCCGACCAAAGGTTTTTATTTCAAGTGACTTCAGATAAAGTATACGTTGTCTACGTGTCTTCAAGTCTGTAGGACTATCCAGATATCATACAGAAACCTCATATGAAGGTATAACCACAATCAGTATGTAAATATTATTACCCAGGGTACTTGATGAGAGGAGGTAGAAACATAAGGGGTTCTCCGCCTGAAACTCTCACTAGAAACGCGATGATATAAGCTGCTAGGCTGCCGTACGTGTTGCAGTGATGTTTGAAGTGGACCACCATCAACAGTTGCGGGAACAGGATCACGTACACTAAGTCGGAACACATTGACCTATAAAATATAAAAGAGGTGTTATTACTACGTAGAACGTGACAATCTTTACAGTTCGATATATGAGCAGCACACGGTGAATAAATTGACCTTTAATGATACTTTGGGCTTTACTATACTTAAGTAAAGTTAGAATCAATTATGGTCAAGCATGAAGCATGTAACAACTGTCAAATACAAGTAAATAATGTAAACTAAATAATAAAATAAATTTGCTACGTAGTTCAATATTGCGAATCTAGAATTGTAAACGTCCTAAAATTCTATTTTAGTGGTCATATATCACCTACTTCAGCTATGGAGTCTATAGTTTATTTGATTTTACCAAAAAGTGGCAAACAATAAATAAATGCATTTTAAGATAATCTGATTCTTGAGTATTTAAAAGCTTTCTTTCAGAAAATGCATTTCAACATGTTTGGCAACTCATTGGTCGAATTGGAGTGAATGTATCAGAAGAGAATCCAGAAATAAATTAAGAAGCTGATTTACAGAATTTCGGAAAAAAATGCTTACAAGAAATATGATTTTGATGAATTATCCTTCAAATTCACGAAACGAATTTTTAGCCTACAGCACCGAGACGATGTTTTTCTCCTTTTTTTTCATATTTTTGAGCTCTGGAGTAGCCCGTGACAATACCCATTGCGAGTGCTTGTGAGTGATACAGATATTAGAGTGAATATTTTTTCAAGAACTGTGTTTGCAAGTTCCATAATATCAAGAATAGTTAAGGTACGTTTTCATTAGGTCGAAGGATGGGAGTCAATTTCGGCGATTATTAATAAGTAGTAATCAAATGATTGTTTTACAATCTCTATCAACAACACACTTACACTTTCTAGCCTCCAAAGACACCAAATGGTAACGTCGCATTGCCACACATTACCGCCAAAAATGGTTCAAAACGCACGATGGCAGTTATTGGCCAAATAATACGAACTATGGAATAGAAGCGTCACCACGTTGTCAAAACAGTTTTTACCGAGGAGACATGCAGGTAGTACTTTAGGGATAGCGCTATAGATTTATGTATTATATAGTTCTCACTGTGTTGAGTTCATTCCCAGACGGGACAGCAAGAGGCCTATTTATATCATTGTCCTTCCTTCAGAAGAAAGAATTGCAAGTAACATATTCATATTAATGTTGGCTAATTTTAATCCGTAAGAGTAATCTATAAATATTCACATCAGAGGATTGCAAGGAGACTTCCGATGAAGCCCTAAGTATGTCAATTTGTTTATTCTCGTTGGAAAATTCAAATTTATTTGTTCAATCCCTCTTCCAAATAACACCGAACTTCATCCTTTTGGTTCCATATTCAATGCCATTTGTGCGTCTCCATATTAGATGAGAGCTTATTAATACTAACCATAAGCCATAAATGGATGGTATAGTTAGTGCCATAACTGTGGCCAAGAAGCCTACGATCAGAATGGAGACCCTCATGACCCAGATGATCTCCATTTCGGAAGCCTTCTGCCTGAAGATCAGCTTGTAGACATTTCGGGCGAACATGGAGCTGGCAGATAATACGCTAGAATCTGCTGAAGACATCACCGCAGCTGATACTGCTCCCAATCCGAAGAAGCTGACGAAGCTGGGTGTAAGATATTGCAACACCATAGGTAGAATTTGGCTGGTTTGCTCTTCTGTCAAGGGGTAAGGGCCTTTGTAGTCAGTCTCATTCCAGTCTGGAAAAAATAATACGATAATGTATCATGTTGCAGCTTTTTCAGTGAAATCAGTATGAAAATGATTCTGTTAAAGTTGGCTGAGAACCCACATTTCAATGATTCCCCTTCAACATAGAAAATCTAACACGGCTGAAATGGGCATGTTTGCCTTGCGACTTCGTCGACCGAGATGGTGCGGTGCAACATGCAAAGGTGCCTCTATCGTCTTCGTCGTACGACATGAACACGAAAATCAGCTTAGTAAACCATTGGCGATCATCAGATTTCCACCTACTTGCGCACAATGCAAAATCTACATGTTTGACATTTGAATGTACAGGGCGTAATCGAAGCAGCGGAATGACCCTGGCTTCGTCACGTATTTTTGAAAAAAGATCGAGGTCAGGTCCTTAATAACTTTAAACAAGGAGTCCACCGGCGACCTTACATTTGACTTGAGCATCAACCATAAGGTTATTTCAAGATCAACTTTAGTTTTTTGAACCGAAAGACACTGGCAATCGAAATAACAGAAAATCCATACATTGCTCTTAGACTTTGATACATATCAAAGGTATTATAAAAGATTTTATTTCAAAGCGATGCTCCATCCACGCATCATTGATCCACCGTATACAGGGTGGCTCAGCGAAAATGCCGCATCCCCATTTGTGACTCTCCTGCTATATTTTTGGAAAAACACTAGGACCCTGGAAATCAAAATTGACGTGTACGAGCGTTTTCCCCGAAATATACCAGGAGAATCACAAACAAGGGTGCGATCTTTTTGTTGGGCCACCCTGTATATCTAATATCAAGACTGAAATATGTTATGGCATGCTGCTAATGCAGCTCGTGGCGAATTAATTTTTCACATGTCAGCATTTAACAGTTAAATGTATTGAGCGTTTTTTTGCAAAAACTCTAAATACACCATATTTACGCGAACGATTTGTCGGAGGGAAAAAATGTTTGTTTCATTTTTATAGGAAGCTTTCTGCGCGTTTGAGTACAAAGGTTTTTGAAGAAAAATATACTAAGTGACATATAAATCCGAACACCCAGTTTAAATGGTTTTATTTTAATAAAAGTTGGTGAATGTATTTATCTTACTGTAAATAACAAGTGAAAAAATATTCAGCCTTATCAGTTGGACATTCCGGTTTTTATACTGTTTTTCTTTGATTCACTAACGCTCTAAAAATGAATATTTCAGCCGCAGTAAAGAATCAACGTTGGCGGCTTTTGGTTCTTGACATCCTTTACGATCGGTGACGATGCCTAGAGTACGGAGACCTGTACGATTTCGTCAAGTTATTGAGTTTGATAGGGGCCGTATAGTGGGACTTCGGGAAGCTGGACTTTTTTTTCGGACAATTGCAGTTAGAGTGCAAAGAAGTGTAGACACTGTGGTTAGGTGTTGTCAGGCATGGCTTCGAGAAGGCCGTACGCAAAGAGCAACGGGCACTGAACGCCGCCGTAGAACAACAGACCGTGAAGATCGCCGCCTAAGATTATTGGCCTTAAGGGACCGTTTCTCCACTACCAGGTCCATTGCAAATGAATGGTTTGCAGAACACGGAAGACTTATTGGCATGCGAAGTGTTTACCGACGAATGAGAAGTTTTGGCTTGTTTTCATACCGGCCACACTGGGTCCTCCCTTTAACTCGAGAACACCGACGTAATCGCCTTGAGTGGTGCAGACAACGGTCACTCTGGGATCAGAAATGGAACAGTATTGTCTTTATTGACGAGGCTCGATTTTGTTTAGGCATGCACGATAGTCGTGCCAGGGTTAGAAGGCGACGTGGTGAAAGGAGGAATCCACAGTTTTTTGTTGAAAGACATGTTCATCACACTGTTGGAGTTATGGTTTGGGGTGCTATAGCTTATGGTTCCAGGTCACCTTTAATCTTCATCAGAGGTAACATGAACGCGCAGCGTTATATCCACGAAGTTCTAGAACCCCATCTTTTACCCTATCTTGACACCCTGACAGATCCAACTTTCCAACAAGATAATGCCCGACCACATGTTGCAAGAGTCACAATAGACTTCTTTCAACATAATGATGTCACATTGTTACCATGACCACCAAGATCTCCCGACTTATCCCCAATTGAGCACGTGTGGGATATGATGGGTAGGAGATTGCTCAATTTGCAACGTCCTCCTCAGGCTCTAGAAGCACTTCGAGAGGAGTTGGTGGTTGCCTGGAATGAGATACCACAGGAGGACCTTGACCACCTGATCAGAAGCATGCCTAGGCGCGTTGGAGAATGCATAGCACATCAGGGTGCATCCACACATTATTAAAGGTCAAAGGGCTTTAAAACAGTGCAATCATTTTGAAATTTTTATCATTTACTTATTATGCTTCAAAATTTTATTAAAATAAAACCATTCAAACTGGGTGTTCGGATTTATATGTCACTTAGTATATGTTATGTCCAAACTATGAGCAGAAAACCATGCTAAAGCGTTTTCACAACATCAGCTTAATGTTGCATCGAGAAGTTTTGTTAGCAAGCCTCAAATGCAGATTTTCATATTGTCCATGACGCAATATGCTGGATTATGTAGTCAAGATATAAGTGGGATACTTGGATATTTTTAGAGGAATTTCTCAGAAGAAACAAGGTGGAGTAGATAATGCGAAAGTGTTCATCTTCACATTGAAAGTCGTTGAAAAGATG
This sequence comes from Acanthoscelides obtectus, assembly GCA_963669975.1. Classification (NCBI taxonomy): domain Eukaryota; kingdom Metazoa; phylum Arthropoda; class Insecta; order Coleoptera; family Chrysomelidae; genus Acanthoscelides; species Acanthoscelides obtectus. Next base: position 72,994,583 of record CAVLJG010000008.1, on the reverse strand, counting down.
ACAGAAGAAAGTTCTCCAGAGCCAAACGTATGCATATTTTAGTAGCGCCTATTTATAGATTAATGAAAAGTCGATGGTTTGAATGAGTTGAAGGTCACTTCTCTGTACTACACACACTCCCTTATAAAAAAGTAGCGTGAGCCATATCAATATTGACACGGTGGGTCTGATGAGATCCGCCAGTGAACCGTGTTATCTATAAAGGGCTTTTGTATGGTCGTCCCTTAAGGATATATTTTCGTGCACAATTATTATGCTCAAAAACTGTCAACAGACTATCAAAAAATTGACTGAAAATGAACTATATCACTATTGACACACGATAAATATGTCGAGTGACCATTACCAGTTTGTGAAGTTTGCGAGTGTAAAAATGCGAAGTGGATTAAACAAGTACGATATTGGAAAAAACATCTGGGTACTTATTTCGCCATCGTTAACTTTTACTAGAAACTGTAATTTTTGAAGTTACTTTATTATTGCTTCGCCTTATAACACTGCAAAATAGAATATTTAAAACACGTCGGCTCTGTCAGTTTGACAGGGATGGGGTAGCCTAACGCTAAAATAATTTCCAAAGATTTTCCCTGGCAATTCTTGACATAGACATTTTAGAATACTCCGGTTCAAAGTTGTAACTGTCGATGTACGACAAAATAGCACCAAAAGCTCGATAACTTTCGGTGTTAGGCAATCCTGATTTATTTCAGTTTAGATTAAGTGAAATTGATCTCCGTTTTTGAACTTGATTCCAACCATTAAAATCATTGCACGTTGACACCAAAGCAGTACCAAGTGTACAAGCTCTGTAACAAAAACTACACATTATACAAAAAAAATATTCATAAGATATGAATGTCATTAGAAATGGTGAACTTTTAGTGAAGCATGAGCCCCCGTACTGCATGTTTTAAAGGGATAAATCATTGAAAAATTAACTTACAGGTTCCTTTGGCGATGGCTCCAATGAGAACTGGTGGTATGGCCATGAGTACACAACCAAAAGCAGCCACATATGATAGCAACTGAGCCCTTCCTGCTGATTTACTTGACAGCACTCGTTGAAAGTATACCTGCCAGGGAATGCCACCGAAGATCAACAGGAGTCCTATGAAAATAATAAATAAATAAAATTTCAAATGCCTGTACACGCTCATAGAGTGATTATAATAATCTTGTCTTATACAGGGTGTAAACGTTTTGGTAGTTATTATTGAAATGGGTAATAGGGGGGTCAAAACAAGTCAAAAGGTTCATATGACCCACGATCCAAAAGTCAATAGATTTTTGTCTAAATTGCTTTATAGTTTATAACTTTAAGAGTTTTATATTGACCACAATCACTACAATCTTACTAATTTTTATAATCTAATCTAAAACATTTTTAAATTGGGTAATTAACAAATAAATGACATTAAGTTTTTCTAAGTTAAGCCAAAATTTGAAGTCAGTAAGAAAGTTTCATTAAACTGAATATTTAAAACACACTTGACAACAGCGCGTCGGTCATCATCACTCTTATTGAACTCGCAATCGATCGCAAATGGTAACTGTGTGTCGTCAGATTTATTTTACTTTAAAGTCGCTTTTCTCTAAAAAAATGCCGTTTTGACCCCATGTTATATGAAACTTTTTGCTTCTTTTATCACCCGTTTAAATAATGGCTATCATAACGTTTACACCCTATATAGCAATAGGTGGTAAATTCGAATAGAACAGTATCCGTCATTAGCAATAATATAGCTCCTTAGAGTATTTATTGATAAGTGCCGCAAAAACTGTAGCTTTTCTAAACCAATATAAACCAGTAACTTTCGTAGGTTTGCTCCCCTAGTCAAATACTCAAATCCGCCAGTATATTATGCTGTCGTGTGAATCCATTCGATTTGATTGAATCATTTAAAGCTGTAGTGCTAGTTAACTTAATATAGGTGCAGGTGCAAAACAGGTAGTGCGACAAAATAGTAGTGTGGCTGTTGGGTCCATTTACTGGGTTCTTTCCAAAAATTAATTTCTTACAGCCCTGAATGGCCATTCACAATGGAACAGATAACTTGACGCTTATCATTAATTTTGTTTGAATGACTGTAATTGATGATCTCTGATATATACTAAGTGACATATAAATCCGAACACCCAGTTTAAATGGTTTTATTTTAATAAAATTTTGTATAAGTACTTAATGAAGCATAATAAGTAAATGATAAAAATTTCACTGCTTTAAAGCCCTTTGACCTTTAATAATGTGTGGATGCACCCTGATGTGCTACGCATTCTCCAACGCGCCTAGGCATGCTTCTGATCAGGTGGTCAATGGCCTCCAGTGGTATCTCATTCCAGGCAACCACCAAACCTCTCGAAGTGCTTCTAGAGTCTGAGGAGGACGTTGCAAATTGAGCAATCTCCTACCCATCATATCCCACACGTGCTCAATTGGGGATAAGTCGGGAGATCTTGGTGGCCATGGTAACAATGTGACATCATTATATTGAAAGAAGTCTATTGTGACTCTTGCAACATGTGGTCGGGCATTATCTTGTTGGAAAGTTTGATCTGCCAGGGTGTCAAGATAGGGTAAAAGATGGGATTCTAGAACTTCGTGGATATAACGCTGCGCGTTTATGTTACCTCTGATGAAGATTAAAGGTGACCTGGAACCATAAGCTATAGCACCCCAAACCATAACTCCAACAGTGTCATGAACATGTCTTTCAACAAAAAACTGTGGATTCCTCCTTTCACCACGTCGCCTTCTAACCCTGGCACGACCATCGTGCATGCCTAAAGAAAATCGAGACTCGTCACTAAAGACAATACTGTTCCATTTCTGATCCCAGAGTGACCGTTGTCTGCACCACTCAAGGCGATTACGTCGGTGTTCTCGAGTTAAAGGGAGGACCCAGTGTGGCCGGTATGAAAACAAGCCAAAACTTCTCATTCGTCGGTAAACACTTCGCATGCCAATAGGTCTTCCGTGTTCTGCAAACCATTCATTTGCAATGGACCTGGTAGTGGAGAAACGGTCCCTTAAGGCCAATAATCTTAGGCGGCGATCTTCACGGTCTGTTGTTCTACGGCGGCGTCCAGTGCCCCTTGCTCTTTGCGTACGGCAATTGCCCGAAAAGAAAGTCCAGATTCCCGAAGTCCCACTATACGGCCCCTATCAAACTCACTAAGTTGACGAAATCGTACAGGTCTCCGTACTCTAGGCATCGTAACCGATCGTAAAGGATGTCAAGAACCAAAATCCGCCAACGTTGATTCTTTACTGCGGCTGAAATATTCATTTTTAGAGCGTTAGTGATTTAAAAAAAAAGCAGTATAAAAACCGGAATGTCCAACTGATAAGGCTGAAAATGTTTTCACTTGTTATTTACAGTAAGATAAATACATTCACCAACATTTATTAAAATAAAACCATTTAAACTGGGTGTTCGGATTTATATGTCACTTAGTATATTTCTTGTCGGAAATAACCGGCTATACCCTACTGATATCACATTGGACAGCTTGATAAGACTTGAAGAGAGAATGTGAAAACTGATTGATCCCACTGGTTAACAAAAGGTGCGGGCTTTTTAAATGGAGTATCTGAGTGAAGAATTACCAAACAATGAATACTTGTCGAATAAAACACAGTTCCTTATAAAGTGTGTCCTCAAAGTTGGAGCTAACCTTTACACAGGCCATAGACCTTGGAAAGATGAGCAGTTATATCTAGTAACATATTCCCTAATGTCTTAAGATTACCGATATAGGCTCCGCAAAATAAACCAAATCTAAACAAAACTTAATCCGGTCCTGCATCTCGATCAGATCATCGGTACTCAATCCAGACGCTGGCCGCGTTGGTAAACAAAACCTTCACAAATCGGTCCTAAAAAAAGCAAAACAAAAATGGCATACTCATACAGGGAGATGTCCATATTATTTTAATTTACGGCATCTGCGAAATGTTAACGAGGCTCCGCGCGTGCATGCAAATTTCAAGATCATTTGTAATTTTATTTTTTGTTTGGGGCGAAATGAAATTAGTGTATAAAACACGGTTTGCAAATTCATCAAACTGCTTTATTCATTCGAGAAAGGTAGTCTATTCTGAAAGCCTACACTGATGCTTCATTACGAGGAGCAAATAAATATCTTTGAACCTATCGCACAGAACTTTACACTTACAGATGTACTTGAAATTTTTTGTTACTTTTTTGCTGTTGCGTCTCCACACAATAGCTTTGTTATTACAAACGCAGTTGTTCCTGAAAAAGAAAGTCCTAACTTTCAGGACACCCTGTATATCCTGGACAGTTAAAATTAATATCTAGCAAATTAATGTTCACCGATAACGATTTCGTCAGGCATATAAGTGAGATCAATGGCTTTATTTCTGACCAATATCAAAGTAAATCGTGTTGAAAAGCACAGGCAAACAAAGCCAACTATAGACTTTCTATTTACTCGGAGTTTGTATGGACAAGGATATGCAAGCTTGCTGGGGGGTAATCTAGAGAGAGGGAGAAATCTCTCGGATCCGAGTCTCAAATTGGTTCCAGAAGTGTTAAAAAATCGGGATTCTTTTCTGCCCACAGATTTTTGTACTACGAGTACCTACTGTATTTCCCAGGTCCCATTGTATTGTATCTGATGGTATTCATTACGCAGGAATTTGTACCTTGCTCATAGGCAGCTGTCAAGTCTCACCGAGTAGGTTATATTTTTGGAGACACACTGCGGGCAAAAAAGACTCTAGGATATCGTGTATTTTTTGCTAAAAAGACCTGTAAAGCTTCCCCGACTGGAATATGTGATTTCTACTTACATCAAAACCATGCATGTGCAGGTGCGTGTGTAGGTGCAGATGTAAAACAAGAAGTGTCATAATAACCACCAACCATAATCGATATAGGAGAAGATCTCCCTAGACTCAACGCTTCCTATCCAATCGACGTCCATCCCCTTGAGACTCTGCACATGCTCATTGGACCAGGCGAACGGGATGCACATCCACAGACCGATGAAGATGCAGAACAGCTGGATTACGTCAGTGTACGCGACTGCGTACAAACCGCCGAAAAGCGTGTAGAACACCGCCACGCATGCGCTGAAGATGACCGAGGTTCGGTGGTCCATGTCAATGATCACGCTGATCGTCGCACCCAGAGCTGCCAGGATGCCAGCTGCCCAGAATACCTAGAACAAAGTGGATTTATTCAACTTCTGCATACATCAACCCAACTTTTCACAATAACCCAATCAAGTCACTAAAGCCCCGGTTATACTCTGAGGTGACAGGTGGGAGGTGATGGGCCACGCCGCTTGTATCTGCTTTGCCTTGGTGTTAATCTATTCTATTCGTAATGTGCCATTGTCTTTAATATAATACTGACAGTATTATATATATATATATATATATATATATACAACTCTACATCTGCGGCCACAGGTGATCGACAATAAGGACTGCTACATTTTACAAACTAATAGTACAAACTACTGCGGGTTCAAAAAGAGAACAGAGAAATAAGTAGAAGATAATAGAAACCCGCAACTATTTTGCGATTATATACTAACATAGTTGACTTATAAACCTTTTCATTTTTGTTCCATTCTATTTCTTCTTTCTATTGTTTTCCCTTGTATTTTATTCTATTCTACACCTTTATTTCTATAAAGGATCAAAAGATACTTATGGATCTGCTGAACATGAAAGACTACAATGGTGGGATATATATTTTGTAAAACAATGTCACTATTTCGCCCTTCAGCAGAGTTTACTAGAATCATATGAACTTCGTTGATAATTAATATAATTTATCCATCATAAATTATGTTAAACTTTTACCTAAGCTAACAGATTCTAACAAATATGTTTAAACTTTGAGCAAGTAAACGAATTTTAATAATTTCTTCATTTTAAATAAATTTAAAACGGTTTAATAAATTTATTTAAATGATTGTATCTTGGTTTAATTAAACCAGTAAACTATTTCATAAATCGGAGTTTAATTAAACTAATTCGACTAGTTAGCTGTCACATACTTAATTAAAACTCCAAATTAAATTTTTTTCTCGGTGTAATGAAAAAAAATAAACTATTTGAAAATGTTTCATTTTCCTTACTCAAGCGTGTCAGTAAAGAAAAATGAATCTGCTTTAAAATGGTGACTTTTAGAATTAACGCCACGTGAAAACGTGTATGATAACACTAATTTTTAACTTTCGCTCCTTAAAACATAAAGGGCCCTTTAAAATTATACTCTCTACAAAAGATATACGCCCTAGATTAGTTTAGACATTATGAGCTAGAATATTACATGTACCTTCAACTTATCGTAACCTATTGACAATATGCCAAATTTCCATAGGAACAAAATAATGAGGAATTTAATTCCTTACAAAATTGTTGCTATTACTTCTTTACATATGATCGATGGTTTCCGAGGTTTTAGATCAAACGTGTTTATCAAAATGGCGGCAAACGCTCCAGCACTATCGTGGCGCCAATTTGAATAGTCTGACGAAACTACCATAAAAGTTATTGTCTCAAAAATTGTAGGAAAAAATTACCTATTTCCTGACTTAATTGAGCAATGCTTGCCCTTTCACAAGCCTTACAAAACGAAAGGTCAAAGTTCGCACAACCAGAGCTAGTTCTTAGGTTCAGCTACCAAAAGCAGGCAAGCCAAATCCGGAATCAGATATAATGAAGCTGTAGGTCAACGCCAGATCAACTGACCGACAAACCAACACATTGCGCTAAATAATAAATAGGTAGATACAGATCGCAACGGTGGTTTTAATGTGAATAATAACATCAGTGTTGTGGCACAAGTAGCGGGAAGTACATACAAATGGCTGGATACCCCTGGTCTATGCGCCTAAAATGATTTAGTTAAGCAGTTATCTAAGTTCCACGTTCTTCTAAAAGAGAAACAACATCCAAAAATGGTGTAGCTTTTTATTAAAGAGTCGAGGTTGGAAGAAAGACAGCTATAGAGGTATGGTTGTTTACTACTGGAAATTTTGATAGGCATAAGGAATAGACCCAGATTCAATTTATGTCGCGCGACTAAGCTTGACATGCATCTGTCTCTTTCTGACTTCATTACTGAACATGGTTGATTGACACTTTCGCGCGACACGACTCACTACAGTATATTCAGATAAGAGATAGACCGGATGTAAACAAAAGGTTCGGGTGATTTTCACGCTAACGCCGCCGTCTCGACGTAAAACAGGAGCCCTCATTGGTCAATTCGCAATTAAATGCCTATGCCGAGCGGCAGAGCAGTCGTATCAAGGCAGAGTCACATTCAGGTTCAGACGTGTTACGTATGTCGTGTGCATCATTGCAATTTGATATTTCTTTGGACGTTTTCGTTTGTTATCTTATTAAGTTGTTGAGTTTGTCGTTGTTATTGTTATACCTTGTTATTGATTGTTATTGTTATCAACTGCTTGCGCAAAATGCCCAGTAGTACAGATACTGCCGATGAAGTTGTAAACTCCTGTAGTCCACCTAGGAAACGCTCTAAAATAAGACACCTGAGTGCAGAAATGAAAGAGGTCATTTTGAATATATATAAGATCGAGCGCGAGGAGAACGAGGCATCAACCATCAAAGAAATTGTTGTGAAGGTTTCTCACAAAGTTGGGGTGTGTCGCGCATCAGTGTTAAGACAATACAAAAAAATCACACCAGTAAACATCGCAAAAGTATTGTTAAATCATTGGATGAAGCTGATAAGCATGCGACTAGGCTGAAAGTGAATGAATTCTTCTTTAGGAATGAAATACCTACTATAGATAAAGTACTGCAGGAGGTAAATGGAGATACAACGTTGCCAAATTTCAAACGATCAACTTTCCATGCGTTACTGAAGCATTTAAATTTCAAATGGAAAAAACGGGGTCGTAATAGTTTACTACTGGATAGAGAAGAAATTGTGCTATGGAGGAGGGATTATTTAACAAAAATTGGGAAATATAGAAATCAAAACAGGAAGATTTATTACCTTGACGAAACGTGGGTAAACGCAGGACACACTACAAGTAAAGTATGGGTTGATGATTCTGTAACTTCATCCAGGAGGGCCTTTCTAGATGGACTGTCCACCGGATTAAAAAATCCAGCAGGTAAATACGAGTAATAGACAACAATCGGATGTTTTTCAAACCTTGAGAACAAGGTTCTAAACATTAATTCCAGGGGGCAGATAAAACATATTACAAGTAACAAAACTTTTATAACTTTCGATAAAATGCGTGGATGTTTTATTGTCATTTTCATTTGTTAGAACTTTTTTAAGCCATGTTTTTATGTGTTTTCGATATTTCAATAATTTTTTAATATAATCTTAAAATATGTCGAATATTATAAACTTAAAAAAAGTTACTAAGTTTTATATTGTGTACCGTTCCTAATATTTTTAATCATTTTAATTCATACTTTAAGCTTTATAAAGTTATAATTTGTTAATATTAATATTTGCGCGTATTTCAGGTTCCTGATCATTCATTTTTTAAAGGTTTATAACTTTAAATTAAATTGTGAAGCGCTGAGTAATCATACGACGTTCAATATTATTTCTTTCAATGTGACTAAATAATCCCAATTATAGCAATCTGATACTCATGTCTCAATGTTTTTTCGCTGAATGTGATGAAAACATTTGAAAAAGGTTCGCTTATTGAAATAAATCTACACCAGTTAGTACTTCGATTTCCAGGTAAAGGGAAAAGGCTCATTATCTGCCATATTGGCAGTGAGGATGGATTTGTTGTTGACGGTCTGTGGTGCTTTGAGTATAAGAAAGCTGGAGATTACCACGAGGAAATGAATGGCGAATCGTTTGAACAGTGGTTTTCAAAAATTTTACCGAACTTAGAGGAAAACGCAGTAATTGTGTTGGATAATGCGCCTTATCCTTCTCGAAGAATGGAGAAGGTCCCAACAACGGCTTCAAGGAAAGTTGATGTTCAAAATTGGCTCCGCTCGAAAAATATCAACTTTGAAGAAGCAATGCTGAAAGTACAATTATTAAGAATTGTCAAGGATCACAAGGCGGAATATCAAAAATACGCCATTGACGAAATGGCAGCAAGTCAAAATAAAACTGTGCTCCGTTTACCTCCATACCATTGCGAGCTCAATCCCATTGAGCTCATATGGGCAGAGGTTAAAAATTATATAGCTAAGCACAATACAACTTTTAAATTTTGTGACCTCAAAGGACTTTTCAAAGAAGCACTAGAATTAATAACAGCGCAAAAATGGGAAAACTGTATTAAGCACGTGAAAGACAAAGTTGAAAAGAGAATGTGGGAACTGGACAATATTTAAGAGGAACAAGTCGAGCCATTCATTATTGACGTTGGTGCTTCAGGCAGTAGCGATGATGAAAGCTCATCAAGCTCATCTTTCCAATAAAAGATGTCGTTCATCAAATTCGGTAAGTTATAAGTAATTATAGAGCTACTGTATTTTTTAATTAATTATTGACATTTTTGAACCCATTTTGGCAAAACCTATTCAAGAATCTACTTTCTGACAATGTTCAACCATGCACATTTTTTACGTTTTGAACGTTTTAATTTGGTTACATATTTACCTAGAAATCAAAAAATATACTAATCAATATTCTAAAAGCAATTTTAAGAGATATACGATTATTTTTAATTTAGGCTAATTTAAACGCCATTTTGAGATTATATTCGACTGTATTTCACCAAACATCAGGCGGCATCCGAAGCTGGAAATCGAAGCGAAAATTTTGAAACCCTTATGTATATTTACATCATTATATATTTCTTACCCCACTCCCATATGATCCTATATCCATCACCAATCGTATACACATCGAATTGTGCTAATTTACTACAAAGTTACGCAAAGCAGCATCTACTATCTAAAATATGTACTGCGTGACTCTTAATACGTCCCTGCCGAATGTTACAGCGTTCGATGATCACGTGGTCTTGTTTATGTCCGGTCTATCTCTTATCTGAATATACTTTAACCTTGTCTTCAATGTACGTATACCTCATCTGGTTAATAAAACGCAAGCGCAGACAAATTGATGGAACTAAATAACATGACTTTTAGTTATATATCTGTTTATCCCTACGGAGCATTTATAAATGTTTCTTAAGATAAATGGGCAACATTTTTACTGCATTATGTAGCTTCCTATGTTTGATATTCGAGATATATTTTCGAATGGTTGTCAGACTGTCGGAAAATAGGAATCCTTATGTAGCCTACCACGAAGCGTCTAATTTCGTCTGCATTCTTGCCTGATTTTGTAGGACGTCTGATGACAAATTCTGGCACACCTATGTGTCAACACACTGCAGACAATATTTATTTATTTATACATATATTGCCAAGATATAGCCGAGATTTATGGCCAAGCCATAGTCTGCAATATTTTGATGACGGCTGGCCTATAGTTGTCACAGTTATAGCCAAATATTGCAACAAAAATATAACTCGTTTGGAGGTTCCATTAGACACCATTTTTATATTAATATTTAAAATTTACTGACGCTTTTATTACGTGCATGTAGAATTAATCAGAATCATTCATAAACATCCTATGGTCAAACGAATACCTCTTTGTCGAGTCCTTGTAAGTGATAGTATTATACCCAGTCGCATCTATTTTTAACCTTAGCTCCTCTCACAATGCTTTCACCTTCTTTCTAAGCACAGTATTAATCTCCAATAAAAGTTCACTTTGATCTTCGACCTCAGAAATATATGATGTTAATAGGTCAGCCTATAAATACCTAGTAAGTAAATATACGAAAATCGAAATTTGTATAAACTGTTGGCCCTACAGCGTTCTGAAGGTAAGTTTGTTACATCAACAAGAGGTTATTGCAACAAATGTGAGATATGACACATTTGAGTGTAACTTCCCCTGCTTTCTTATCTATCTGTTTAGGAAAATATCCAAACACTAAAAATACTCAGCAATCACATATTTGTTTAAATTCTAGCAAATGTTTCATAATATTGTGAAAGATATAACAATTTAATGTATTATGAAAAAACGGTGATCGCTATTTGAAGTTGAATATAAATTGCTTTTTTGATTTTTTCTTACCTTTTTAAAATCGTTTTCCAAAGTGAAAGGTTGTCAAATTTTGGGTGTTCATGTATTTTTCAGGCCCTACAGAAGGGCATAATGTTTGAACCACTTATGTCAGGTTGGCCAAATGTATGAACGTGATTTCTGATTTAAAATAAGATCTACACAAATGTGGTGTTTAAATATTACTTTATATTTGAGCTTACAAACTTGACCTCCAAATGACCTCTGAGGCCACCATCTAGGTCATATTTTTTAAACTCAAATTATTTTTTTGATACCATGAAACTTTTGTTGAATCTTTTTTTTTAATATCGCGTCATTGGCGAGTATTCGAGGTGTTCGGATAGTTGTTAGATACATTCATAACTTGTGTGAGTGCATCGGACACATGTTTGAGTAAGCTATCATCGAAACTATATCGAAAAAACATAAACATGTTTGCAGCTTCTAATTCTTTGAGCTATTACTGGAATCCCGGAAATTGATTTTTTATGCATTATTATTATTCTGTAAGATGGATAAATAAAGTAAATATAGTTCTTACCTCTCCACAGAGTGCAGGTAAGAACAGCAGACCTCCCATCCTCTCTCCGAACAAGTCTTGCAGTGGATCCAACATGGTGATGTAGCCTTGCTTTCGCATCTTGTTGGCAAAGAAAATTCCACCAAAAATGAGACTAAGGGAGTATCCAAAAGGCGCCTGGCACCACACCAAGCCCCTCGTGTATATCGCTTCAGCTGTTCCATTTATGTAGCCTCCTCCGACCCATGTTGCTATAAGTAGAAAGGCAAACATTGTTTAAGTTGCAACTGAAAGGCTAAATACCTCATATCCACTATACTAACAGTGACATTTTTTTACCGAAATGAGACCTTTCATTTCAGAAGTGGTGCCGAAGCGACACTGGCGAGGGGACTGATATACAGGGTGTTGTATACCCCGAAAGCGCAAATTCGTGGTTTCTATACTTTGATGTATTCGGTCGCTTCTAGAAGTTTCTCTGTAACATTTTGGCTTCTATTTGTTGCCAATGCTATCCATGTATTGAGTCAAAACCCGCCAACCACATAGCTCACGTTATTCGGGATTTTTTCCACGATAGTCGAAAGTAAACATGGTACGCGATTTATTTCGACTGCTTCACTTTATTGCACGGGAATGAAACTCATCGTGGCGAAAGTACTAACTCATATCTCTCTTTTAAGAAGTGGTGCCCAAGAGGCACCACTTGAGGGTCCTGGCTATTGAGGGCCGCACAACTCGCAAGGCCAAAGCTATTTTCTATCATTCTGTATCCAAAGTGATTCAAGCAGTGTTCGCATTGAGTATTTTAACTTGGGTTTCAGATTCAACTACAGCAAATAAAAATAGCAGTACTGGTCGATCTAGATTTCCCATGTTTTAGTTTGTGTGTATTTTACAATTTGGTAATGTTTGCTAGCCATAACTTCTAAAATTACTTATAACCAAGCAGAAATATTTTTTCATTTGAAAGTCCCATTGGCGTCATTTATTAAATACCGAAATACTCAATTACATGGTTATAGTCGCCTCTGGGATTCTTAGGTCAAATGTAATACTACTATATACTATATAATGGCTTCATATAGTTTCCTCAGTCATTTCAATAATCGATAAGAAACTTAAAAGATCTTTCAATAAAAATAAACTTGGATATCACCAACTAAGCCGATAAGATGCATAAGTCCATATAAACGTTTTTTTCAGTTTAGTGAGATTTAAGAGCTAGTATCTTACAAATCTCAATGTCCGTGTGATATATTTTATTAAATTTAGGCATTGCGTTCGTAAAAAGTGGACCTACTAAGTCCATTCCTTTAAAGATACACTAAAAGCCTATCTAGCTTCACTGGATTACGAGATATAAGCATATATGGTTTTAATATTTAATTATTGTCCAGGAAAAGTACAGTGACTCGTGGAAAAAGCTACACGAGTTTGATAAATAAGATGAATTCCTTGTGACTTCTTTGTTTTGCTTCTCTGATCTATATTTACGACATTACATTAAGAAAGGAAGTGCTTTTAAGAATTATACATTTCTGCTATGTAGCAGACTAGAGACAATGTTTCCTTTATGAATCAAATTTTTGTGTAAGAGCTCTGTTGATTTCTGCCTCAAGCTGTAAAATACTTTATACATACAAAGGTATACACAATTTTAATGAAAACAACACCTCATACGAAAGAAGACAGAAGCAAAAGAAACAAAAACTTGTTACATTGATTTATGATGTTGACCAGGGAAGTCTGATCTCATTTTCTTTCGAGAGCCATTAATATCTCGGCAGGGGAAGTCGATTTTCCAGGACAGCTCGCTAAAAAGTCAAATATCTCTCCCTAACAAAAAATTTTACCTCGTTACTTCGGATTGCGTATTTTTCTTTGCAGGGTTTCATAAATAGAAAAATAATGGGTATTCTTGAATATCATCATAGTCCTAGCTTCTATCTGTAGAGGTAATCCATTGATTTTTAAGCAAAGATATTATAACTTACAAAAAGTCATTTCAACCATAGATGTGTTACATCCAACACCATGATAAAACCCGTAATAAGTAACGTCCTTTTCGCTAATTTTGGACACTTGTAAAAACTCACAAAGCACAGTTTTTGTAAGTTGTCCACCTTACTTCTTACTTATTTAAAACTGTATTCTAGTAGACAGGATTCTATACAGATTATAATAATGTTTTCCCTGTCATTATAACTAGGAGTGCTAAGGATGGGTAAAACTGTTTTTTACATTTCAGGACTTTAGGGAAGCAATGTAATGAGATAAACTTTTCGTATTTTCATGTTTGAAGTATTTGTCATGGTCTTGAAAGTACATACTACGTTGTCCGTCCTACTAAAAAATAGCATCAAGTAGGTTGACTCTGCATTTCCTACACAACGCCGTCATCAGTTCATAAAGGATTAAGTTCAGCAGAAGTTAAAGCCTCTGGTGGAAAATTAGTTACAAACAAATAAAATAGAGAAATTGAATGGATCAAGGTAGTCAAACAGGCCCATGCAATTAGCCCACAGACATACTTTCCCTGCCCTACCGGTAGTTACCGTCCATCTGGCAACGATGCTTCTCCCAGATCGTCAGCCGTGGCAGAGCCCTGCGGAAGCACCTCCGCTAGTAATGTGCTTTCTAGTTCATTTTGGTGAACTAGTTGAGGTCACGCTCACTAAAACGAACTTGTTCTAACTCTACTGCTAGTTCGCGAATAAGTATTTGGACGGATAATCTCTTCGAAATACCTCGTACTATTTTTTTTGTATTTCTTTTTTTTGTTATTCTGGATGTTTGAAATTTAAATTACTGTCATTGGCATGGTAGATGTATCTATGAGATATGATGATTGAACTAGTTCGTTCGCGAATTATACACCACTAACCGTAGTATGAGTACAGAAGTCAAGCAGACTGTTACGCCAGACTCTGAGCCCAGATAGCAGGAGACTGTATCAAATATTTCTCCATCATTCTAAGTTTTAAAGACAAATGTATGGGAAAACCTATGAACTGTGAAATATTGTGGTGCGTACAGTTACACAGTTTTTTTGTCCCTAGCGTAGAGGGGCCCATCATTACCAGACAGGCCGACAGATAGACACACTGACAGACAGACCAACAGACCGACCGACGGATATAAGTGGCATGGTTTTTCGTGATGTGCATGTCATATAACATCAAAAAACATAATACCTCACTTTCGAAATTTTTCGCTATTTCAATATTCGCCGCTCAGTGGCGTAGGAAGTACAACGCAACACACTATTCATATAACAGTAACTCCAGGATATTAACACCCCTCACTTGGATTACAAGACTACCACCTGATAAGCCCGAAAAAGATTGCGCTACGTCAAACAAAAAAGAGCACCTTGCCAAGAACACCAGAGCAGAGGGTTATTCATATCATTCAAATTTTATGTACTTTGTGAGCCTTAGTGGGGATCCAGGAAAGCGCTGCCGACGTTGCCTCTGAACAGGCCCCTATGGTAATATTACTTCAAACAAGCCGTAGCCTGTGGTTTTATTTTCTAGATTGTTGAGACATGGCTATTAATTTTTTGCATTAGCTTAATTAATCTCGTTCATGATGAACCAATGGATTATCTAGTATACTGCTTACCTGTCATAGTGAATATCCCGACGAACAAGCCGATGTTCCGGCCTGC
Organism: Acanthoscelides obtectus; assembly: GCA_963669975.1. Classification (NCBI taxonomy): domain Eukaryota; kingdom Metazoa; phylum Arthropoda; class Insecta; order Coleoptera; family Chrysomelidae; genus Acanthoscelides; species Acanthoscelides obtectus. The sequence goes on along the minus strand of CAVLJG010000008.1, from coordinate 72,979,291 downwards.
CAACATGACCTCTTCTTCGGAGTCATTGCCCTCTTCCTTTTTTCTTCCAGCCCAGATGCCGACGCCCAAAATCAAAATGTAGAAAAGAATTATAGATATCACTCCTGCTATGTTAATCATTTTCTAAATCTGAAACAAAAAAGGTCTGTAAGCTCAAGTATCCGCATATCAGTATCATATCAATGTGTACATAAAATGCTAGGCTCCTTCAAAGAAAAACAGTGACCAATTGAGTGCGTGAGTGGACATGAAAGACCCGGGTACAGTGGACACCTTAAGCATTCTGCTATTAATGCAAAAATCTTAATTAATACAGAATCAATTAAAATATCTGGAACGACTCATTATTCAATCGTTTCCAAAAAGTAAACAATAATTCTTAGCTGGATATAGCTAGCAAGCGCAATATGATGAGATATAACAATTGTCGAGGAACTAAATGAACAAAATTGTCATGTCGGCTGAATCAAATAATAATCAATGAATCAATCAATCTCCCGTATTCAGAACCCTTCTTATGTCATCGCTGATAGTGCGCATTTTTTTATCATTTTGAAGTTTTGAATGAATTAAATAAGGCTTGATTCTTCTCATATTTATGTATTGTCTCCAATAAAATGCTAGTCAGGACATTTGCCTTATCCTCTTTGCACCGAGTCACTTACTTTGGGGTATCTTCGATTTGTGTCAAAAGCGTTCGTTCAATGTTTTTAAATTGTTTGACTGATCATGTCCTTTCAAACAAATATCGGATAACTTGAAAAACCGTCCTTGAATTCAGAACACATGAAAATATTTTTTTATCTTGATAAAACACGAATTTGATGTCTAGTCGCCGAAGAGTCACAAGGATTCCCCTACAATTGATTTCCGATAATATTGTAAAACTTGAAAAACTATCTTATGAAGACCTATTGATGGTTTGGATGTAAAAGAGGAAATTCGATTTGCTCGGGTTTCCTCTACGAACAGTTAAATAGATTGTCAAAGATCCTTTGACGCTTATTGAAATACCTTCAAATTATTTAGCTGTTGTCTTCAATTAATAAATCACTCATCACGGCTTTAAATATTGAGAATTGTATAACATTACAAAAACAGTGTCGTCGATGTAACGTGATTACTAGTATGAACACCATGAGAGAAGTAAGCTTCAGACTTCAGACATCAGCGATATGCTTTTGTCCCCCGATGCCAACAAAACTTTTCAGTTTAACATCATTGTTACCACCTTATCTGTCTCGAACGTTATATAACCGAAAGCCCCCCGTGGAGGCTCGGGCCCCAAAGCCTAATTTTATGAGAAAAAAAAACTTCGAATCCTTGCGATATAAGAAAATATGTTGGCATAATGGCTATAATGATGGAAATTGCAATAATGCGCAGAAGTTTTATACCATCAAAACATAGACGAGCAAGCTACATGTGCGTGCGCTCCACTACGCCATGAGTTTCAGCCTAAGCTACTATTTACACTGGGAAATAATGGGATTGCAGATAATGCCTTATGAGAGGGGTCCACTTTAGGACTCTTTTCATGGCTTCCATACAACATGCTTTTCGTATAGTTATACTCAAACCTTCCTCACAAGATCGTAACTCTGTTGAAAGCAGGACACACATGCCAAACTTACTCTAAAAACTAACGTGTGAAGCTCTTATAATCTCATTACTCGGCATTTTCGGTTGATAATTTCTTCAGATGGAATATGTTATGAGAAACCTTCCGACCCTCTTCAAAAGGTAACAATAGAAGGGGTGGCGAGTTGCCCTTCCTCAATTCTAGACGTGCACCTACCTACATTGAGACGAAGCGATGCGAAGGGATCCGCGGCGACATTTTTCATTTGTCTTCGCGTCTCTCCAGTGTGCGAGGAGCCATTTTATTATGCTTTTATTGTGATTTTCCTAAATCCAACACGACATGCCTTATTTATCTTTATTTAGTTAGGCTATATTATCCCTGTATGCAATAAACGTAATCCCAAAAAAACATATGCATAAGGAATTATTACTTTCGATCCCAAGAACAATGCTTCCAACAGCCGTTATCGTTACTGAAGTTAACACAGTAGCATCTCAAATGATGCATCCGTCCTAGGCTTCCTTAATATAAAATAAAAGTACTTAAGTTTGTCATAAATATACCCTGAGGTGGTAGTTGTGGTTGTTGGCGTCGTGTTATATATGTCACTAATAATATATGTCCATTATTCGGATTCCATGGATTAAAGATACAATAGAGTAGAATAGATTTATTAGATATATGATGTAATGATGCATAGCTTCGTCGAGTGTACTTTGACAGGTTGAAAAGTGTTCCAACAACACATACAAATACGTAACATAATAATAACAGAGCAGAATAAATAAAACATGAACAAAGAAGATATACAGTTACAAAAACATGTGAATTATTAAGATATACATGAAAACATTTATAAATCAAGGTTGCTAACATCTAAAGATTACAAAAGCGTTTCTGGAATAGAACAGTTTTTCATAAATATTTGCAATATTTTTTTTATTAGTGTATCTGGTAATAGGTTAAAATAGTGAATTTCGGTATACCTGGGGGACTTCTTGGAGAACATAAAGGTTTCTTCTACTTCTATTATGATGGTCACAAATATCACAATGTCTTTTGAAAGTAGCTAAATTCTGCTTATTTTATGCAAGGAATTTAAAAATATATAAGGTACCTGTACCAAATAAGGCCACATTAACGTTTGGATAGCTGTAACTGCGTAAATATTTGCGAAACGACCTTGAAATTTTAAAGGTATTATTGTAGATATGTTTATTACACAAGCTACATCGGAGAACTCAGAGACCTTTTCTTTTCATATAAAAAAAATATATTTTTCGAAACACTACCGTTGGCCTTATTAGGAACCCATGTATCCAAATAAGGCCACCATCTGGTTTTCAATAAAACCACAATCAAAATGTAAATCAAGACTGTATAATAAACGAAACTATATTTCTAATTAAACAAAATTAAAAAAACACTTAAATCTAGACAGATTTAAATAAAAAACAGTCAACTTGTTTAAATAAAATCATACAGAACCTTAGATTTTGCCTTCGCAATGATGACAAACAAATGATACTTTATCACCTCTACACAAGCCTACACATTCCTCATGGACATATCTTAAGCATACTACACACAGACGCATGTCACGTACTTCATCCTTATCGCATATGAAACAGTACCAGTTTTCGTCTTTTTAACGGTTCCAGACTCACTAGATTTTTTTATTGTTTTATCTAAGCCGGATGGACCTGGATTTGGGTCTTTAACCAAATCTCTTACGACGATTTGCGCAGTAGAATTGATAGCTTTTCGTCTTTTTGTGGCGTTGGCCTTCCATTCGGTTGTGGGAAGTACTTCCCTGAAACTTAGATCCAATTGATCACTGTCTATTTGACCAGTCACAAGATTTGTTGTTTCAAGAACTGCAAACTTTTGAGTCGAGTTTATTTCTTTTTCATCAGAAGTAGCTGTTATCTGAAGTTCCGTTGGCCATCAGTAGTGCAAGGGGTATGTCATCAGATTCTGTAAAGCTGACATCATGGTTTTCCTCATTCTCCTCCTGAACATCTGTAGCTGCCGTATTTGAATCGGGCCTCTCTGACATTAAACTAGGTGTAAATGCAGTCTCCAGGATCGCAGCTGGGTCGTGTGGGTATATTCCTGTTGCGCGAAATCCTGACTGAAGATTTTCAGAAGACATGGCCCTTGGATACACTTTCCTCAAAATTTCTCCAAATCTTGCACGATTCAACTTTCTGCCAGGATACCGCTTGTAATGGTTAAGTATTTCATTTTCCCAATGATATTCGAAACTGCGGAAAACACATTTATCCAGCGGTTGCAGCACGTGTGTCGTGTTACTCGGAAGACACAATAAAGTGATGTGATGTTTTTCGGCGGCGTCAACAATAGTTGCATCCAAATGAGAAGAGGCACCATCAAAAATGAGAAGAATATCTCCTGGTGGCTTATAGTTTGCTAGATGGTCTAGCCATTTAACAAACACTGCTGCCGTCATACTTCCTTTTTGGGTCATTTCAATTACTGTTCCGGTTGGCATATTGTCACCCCATTCATCCTTTTTACGTTTTCCCTTGAACAGGACCATTGGTGGTATTGCCTGTCCAATAGCATTTCCACATGCAACTATTGTGGAATTTTCTGCGTGCTCATTAGCTACATAGTGAACACGTCTTTCACCTTTCCTCGCCAACACATTTGGTTGGCGGTGGATGGTGAGTCTGCACCCCTTCTCATCTACATTGTAGATACGATGCGGCTGATTGATTAGGTTTAGTCTAATCAGCAAACTTTCTAGTTTTTTGAAGTAGTCGTTTACAATGTACTTATTTACTTTCTGTGCCCTAGCTGGATTTAAAACCTGTGCTTTCCTTTGGCGAATATTTTCATGTCTGTCCAAAAACAACTTCAACCATTTTCTACCTGCCATTCCACTATTTTCATTAAATGTGTGACGAATTTTTTTGTCATTAACATAGGAAAAGACGGATTTTCGAAAAATCTTTGGTGTAAGGGGCATTCCTGTATCCGATAATCGGATTATCCTTGAGCATAGTTCATCTTCCTGCTCTCTAGGCAAAACTGTACGAGTACCAAGTTTTCTTTCTCGCACACCTGTACGAACATGATTGCGAAGTGTTCTTCGTGGAATTTGGTATTCTTTGGATGCACGATTTACCGACGTTCCACTGTTTATATTATCCAGTGCTTGTACAAGCGCTTCGGTTGACCACAGCGCCCGTTTCTTAGAGGGCATATTTCGACTATAGTCTCTGAAAAAAATACATCTTAATTTAAGACATCTGCCGTAATGGCCAGCTTGTTCCCAATAAGGAAAAGTGGCCGTAATGGGAACCGTTTATCATGGCCTTATTAAGCACATATAACCTTAAAAATACAAAATATTTAAAACCTGGCGACGACAAATAACTAGCTGTGTATATTCTATAGACCTACCTGATTGAACTGACAACAGATTTCGCAAAAAGAAGCAGACAACATGAAAAATCGAAGACAAATTTAAAGTAGTAATTTTGTAAGGCACGTGTTGAAAATCGACACTGGCCAACTGCGCCATCTAGCGCCGCTCCACACCTGCTACATTTATGGGTGCTAACTCATCTCAATAAATGTATAGAACTGTAGAAATCTTTAATTCTAGATGTAACTAGTGTCTGTAAAATTGACGCATGGCCTTATAAGGAGCTTGGCCTTATTTGGTACAGGTACCTTATTCCCAGTGGTCAACAAAGCGTCGCGGAAAGAATTCCGCTTAGATGTGACCAAAACAAAGTATGTTCATTAAATGTATTGCAAATTACGTCAATTTAAAGACCCCAGCAAAGCTTACTGTCAACCTGGCATCCTAAGAAATTCACAGTATCAGCCGAGTCGATATTATATCTGTCAATAGAAAAATAATGTCGGCAGAAGAAGACTCTGTTTTTTGACTCATATTTAGGTGATAATTCAAGTAGTTACGATTTTAAAATCACACAATGCCACGTACATTACGGTAGTCAACGCTATTGCATCTCAAAAAATGTATGCTTCGTACCCAATTTGCCGCCCTTGGTATGAAGTAAAAGGGCACCTCACCCAGCAACGTATACATAATGTACATGGAGGTCGGGAATGTTGCGTGAATTGCCGTGCAGGGTCGCTATCGGTCGATCGAGTCCCGTGTTGCAGTATAAATAGATTTTACCTCCGAATTCGTGTATCTTTGATGATGTTAGGAGTCCTGAACTAAACCCGTGTGTTACGATCAATTTTCTCTTTATAATTATTGTACAAGAAAGTTGATGAATGCGCAGTAACGATACTTTACATCCAATTTATCTGAGCATTTAGAACGCGTTTTTGATTTTGCAAGAAATTGGATGTAAGAGTGCGCAAAGGATAACTGCGCATCCGAATTCGTTCTGTCAACAAAAAGAGGTTATGTTTACAAAATATTGCATGCAGTTGACAGTTCAACGAGAAGGAATAAGGCTTTATAACAAAGTACAAAATTCATAAATCAAGCCTAATCGCTTCCCCACACAACCCCCACTCAGGAAGACTAGAGATAGGAGGTTAAACTCAAAGTGTGGGGACGAGGCTGAAATGTCGACGATAAAGTAAGTTAGTACACAATATGAGCCTTGCGAATTCGTCTCGTAGACATAGATCTAGAACCAGATACAAAGACTGCGACCCATGCCTGCATTATCAAGCATTGATAATGTCTAGTCCTTTTGTGAGACAAAATTGGTATCAGTCTCCTTAACTCAGTCCGAGATTCCCAGTGCCTACATGTAAAATATTGACATCCAAGATCGCGTGATAAGAATTAATGTATAAGTGTTAGATGTAAAAGTGGTCGTTGTGGGTGGAATACGGTGATATTGTGGATAAAGAGGAAAATAATAAGTATCTTGCGATCAGGAAGTCCGCCACTCAACTGCAGAACCTGTATTGGAGGTCATACGTTGCAAATTAGCCTAGGTGGGCAGCATTACACACTCAAACTGGTTCTTGGCTCAACGATATCAAAACTATAAGTAAATGTCGGCAAATAAGAAATATACTAAGTGACATATAAATCCGAACACCCAGTTTAAATGGTTTTATTTTAATAAAATTTTGTATAAGTACTTAATGAAGCATAATAAGTAAATGATAAAAATTTCAAAATGATTGCACTGCTTTAAAGCCCTTTGACCTTTAATAATGTGTGGATGCACCCTGATGTGCTACGCATTCTCCAACGCGCCTAGGCATGCTTCTGATCAGGTGGTCAATGTCCTCCTGTGGTATCTCATTCCAGGCAACCACCAACTCCTCTCGAAGTGCTTCTAGAGTCTGAGGAGGACGTTGCAAATTGAGCAATCTCCTACCCATCATATCCCACACGTGCTCAATTGGGGATAAGTCGGGAGATCTTGGTGGCCATGGTAACAATGTGACATCATTATGTTGAAAGAAGTCTATTGTGACTCTTGCAACATGTGGTCGGGAATTATCTTGTTGAAAAGTTGGATCTGCCAGGGTGTCAAGATAGGGTAAAAGATGGGGTTCTAGAACTTCGTGGATATAACGCTGCGCGTTCATGTTACCTCTGATGAAGATTAAAGGTGACCTGGAACCATAAGCTATAGCACCCCAAACCATAACTCCAACAGTGTGGTGAACATGTCTTTCAACAAAAAACTGTGGATTCCTCCTTTCACCACGTCGCCTTCTAACCCTGGCACGACCATCGTGCATGCCTAAACAAAATCTAGACTCGTCACTAAAGACAATACTGTTCCATTCCTGATCCCAGAGTGACCGTTGTCTGCACCACTCAAGGCGATTACGTCGGTGTTCTCGAGTTAAAGGGAGGACCCAGAGTGGCCGGTATGAAAACAAGCCAAAACTTCTCATTCGTCGGTAAACACTTCGCATGCCAATAGGTCTTCCGTGTTCTGCAAACCATTAATTTGCAATGGACCTGGTAGTGGAGAAACGGTCCCTTCCCTTAAGGCCAATAATCTTAGGCGGCGATCTTCACGGTCTGTTGTTCTACGTCGGCATCCAGTGCCCCTTGCTCTTTGCGTACGGCCTTCTCGAAGCCATGCCTGACAACACCTAACCACAGTGTCTACACTTCTTTGCATTCTAACTGCAATTGCTTGAAAAGAAAGTCCAGCTTCCCGAAGTCCCACTATACGGCCCCTATCAAACTCACTAAGTTGACGAAATCGTACAGGTCTCCGTACTCTAGGCATCGTAACCGATCGTAAAGGATGTCAAGAACCAAAATCCGCCAACGTTGATTCTTTACTGCGGCTGAAATATTCATTTTTAGAGCGTTAGTGAATTAAAAAAAAGCAGTATAAAAACCGGAATGTCCAACAGATACTTGTTATTTACAGTAAGATAAATTCACCAACTTTTATTAAAATAAAACCATTTAAACTGGGTGTTCGATTTTATATGTCACTTAGTATACTACTGAAGCATAAATCCTACTTCTCTGCACCCTCAAACAATGATAATTTCTAGGTCTTTCCGGCACGTGTATTACGTATCTTAAAAAGTGACCCTTCGTCGGTTTTTTGACATTTCGTAGATTTTTTTTACATTCCGTAGATTTTTTTGACATTCCGTAGATTTTCCTACCCTCACCTTCACCCTCAAACAATGATAATTTCTAGGTCCTACACTGTTTTAGAGCAAACCCCTTGAGACCGGCACGGGTATTACGTATCTTAAAAAGTGATATTTCGTCGGTTTCTTACGGTTTTTTACATAATAGCCATGCTGAAATGGAGTCTCTCTCCTGACGGAAGCTTGACCAGGAGAGCAGGTTTTATAAGAAAAACTTGGCGATGACTGTGTCTGGGATACGGCCGTGTGAATTCCGTATATATCGCGTAGCAGAGCGAATGGAATTTGTGCGTCGGAATCTTGGACACGTTCACTGGCAGGATAGCGGCAGATGTTATTAGTGATAACATAAGCTTGACTAAATGAGCTTACATAACAGATTTGCGACGTGGGGTTGGGGGCTAGCCTCACATATCTGCAGTCATGCCTGTCACGGATATAATGCTCAAAGTGTTCAACGATACTGTACTATGCCTATAGTTAATTGCGTGTTGGAAGTATTTCTGCTGGGGCTTATATGTGACTTTCATCATCATTACTATAGGCGTAATTATTTGAATCGCTTCTTTATGGTTTTAATTCCCACGCCAATTTCCATTCGTTTGTCGGAAATCACCGCTCGAAGTTTGGTGAAATTTTGAAACAACAGGATGCAAATGCTCTATAGGTTTTGAAAATCTGTCCTGTAGCGGCAAAAACTTAACAAGCATCGCTCAAACTCTATGTTTTGATGTACCAGAAGCTCCTGCTCATTTCATGTTGTAAATGTTGCATTCTCGTACCAATGAAATACGTTATCAAGTAGTTTCTGATCTGCGTAATAGTACGAACCTGGACCTGCTCGACATAGTTGTCACACATATTTTCCATTCATTTTTCATTGGATCAGGTGTATTAATTTGTTGGCACCTTATTTGTAAATACAAATATGGTGAAGCAAAGATGCATTCGTTAATAACATGCATGTCGGTAATAAGGTTCTAATACTCAGAAATATTGCTAACTGCTTCTACATTTCTCTTACACAATCGCTTCCTGTTCCTTTTTTGGAGCAAGTTGGATCCAAATGCGCAAACCTCCATTTTCCTGGGAATACCCCGGAATTATAAGACATAAAGGTGGAAGGACGGGATCATACTCATTATGGTAGATGTTCGTTTGTACAGAGCAATACAAAAAGCTAAAATTTGCGTGTATTGCTACCAAAGAGAGCAACGATATTACAAGCAATTCAATGGCAGCATGAGGTTTTCAACCAGAAACACAACCACACTTCAATTCCCTAGACATCGGTTAATTAACTCAGAGAATAGCCTTAAATATCTGTATTGTCATAAAGTTATACAATAAACTTTCAGGCAGCTCATATGTATTGTGTTTAAAGTTAAAATATAGTTTTTATGAATGCCAATACTGTTGGTGAACACCTTTTAGATATGAACATAGGACTAAATTATTTACATATTATTAATTAATTTAATTTTAATGTGTGATTATGTTGTGCTGTGTGATTGTTAACATCATTTTACCTTTTTAAATTTATATGTTCTGTTAGTTTCGTTTTAGAGTGACACAATTTAAAGAGATCTTAATGCATTTTCCATTATTTTAGTATCCCTATGTTTTATTATCTTTATAAAGTTCAGTTCCATACAATTTTAGTGTTTCGGTATCTTAATAATCAGTTCCTTAAAATTTTAGTATGTTATTTTTTTTCTAGTCCTAGCATTTTGTTTCTGTTGCGTATTTCTCTTGATGTGTTATGCTGTGCGCTGTACTCGACTATTGTTTGGTACTTTCTTGATTTTTATATACCAATTGTTAGGTTGTACGCAAGGGATAGTGGACAGTTATTAATGAACTCAATTTTGGGTACAATAGTCTTTTTGACACATACTATGCCATCCACCGGTGATTTATCGAATATAGTTCATTTCTTTCATTCTTTCTATAGACAATAATCTGGATTCAGAACTGAAAACTTGAATAATTCATTCGTTTCTCTCCAACCTCAAGTACCACGCTATTGCCTTTTCACATTTGTGTTCGCTACAAACAAAAGTAAGTTGATACTGCCTCGTGTATAGACATGTATTCAGTTCCTTGTATTACTATTTCTCAAATGTTATCTTATTTTAGCCGATGTGTCTCCTTCGGATATAGCATGCTTCCAGTATAATCAATAATGAATGATAAATATTTTCACAAACGTGAATGACAGGCGTTTACCGTAATTGTAAAAATGTTGAAAGCTCAAGGTTCAGTAAATAATAGATGGCTCAATATTGATAAGCAGTCACATTATTTCAATGAAGGAAAATTTCCGCAGTAAAAGGAATGGTCAAACAGTGGAAAAGCATGCTTGCATGTATGTATACAAAATTAAATGTGGTTTCACTGTGAGAGCAGTTGACAGTCAAGGAGAGATCAGAATAGATCATCAACTAGGAGGCCAAAATAGCATGGAGGAATTCTCTCGTCAGTTTGCCACTCGTTTTGTGACTCCGAAAAAAATCCTTATTTCTTCTATTTTTTTATTATCCAACTTTTATGGAGATGATTTTTGGTATATTAACTTATACTAAGTGACATATAAATCCGAACACCCAGTTTAAATGGTTTTATTTTAATAAAATTTTGTATAAGTACTTAATGAAGCATAATAAGTAAATGATAAAAATTTCAAAATGATTGCACTGCTTTAAAGCCCTTTGACCTTTAATAATGTGTGGATGCACCGTGATGTGCTACGCATTCTCCAACGCGCCTAGGCATGCTTCTGATCAGGTGGTCAATGTCCTACTGTGGTATCTCATTCCAGGAAACCACCAACTCCTCTCCAAGTGCTTCTAGAGTCTGAGGAGGACGTTGCAAATTGAGCAATCTCCTACCCATCATATCCCACACGTGCTCAATTGGGGATAAGTCGGGAGATCTTGGTGGCCATGGTAACAATGTGACATCATTATGTTGAAAGAAGTCTATTGTGACTCTTGCAACATGTGGTCGGGAATTATCTTGTTGAAAAGTTGGATCTGCCAGGGTGTCAAGATAGGGTAAAAGATGGGGTTCTAGAACTTCGTGGATATAACGCTGCGCGTTCATGTTACCTCTGATGAAGATTAAAGGTGACCTGGAACCATAAGCTATAGCACCCCAAACCATAACTCCAACAGTGTGATGAACATGTCTTTCAACAAAAAACTGTGGATTCCTCCTTTCACCACGTCGCCTTCTAACCCTGGCACGACCATCGTGCATGCCTAAACAAAATCGAGAGTCGTCGCTAAAGACAATACTGTTCCATTCCTGATCCCAGAGTGACCGTTGTCTGCACCACTCAAGGCGATTACGTCGGTGTTCTCGAGTTAAAGGGAGGACCCAGTGTGGCCGGTATGAAAACAAGCCAAAACTTCTCATTCATCGGTAAACACTTCGCATGCCAATAGGTCTTCCGTGTTCTGCAAACCATTCATTTGCAATGGACCTGGTAGTGGAGAAACGGTCCCTTAAGGCCAATAATCTTAGGCGGCGATCTTCACGGTCTGTTGTTCTACGGCGGCGTACAGTGCCCCTTGCTCTTTGCGTACGGCCTTCTCGAAGCCATGCCTGACAACACCTAACCACAGTGTCTACACTTCTTTGCACTCTAACTACAATTGCCCGAAAAGAAAGTCCAGCTTCCCGAAGTCCCACTATACGGCCCCTATCAAACTCACTAAGTTGACGAAATCGTACAGGTCTCCGTACTCTAGGCATCGTAACCGATCGTAAAGGATGTCAAGAACCAAAATCCGCCAACGTTGATTCTTTACTGCGGCTGAAATATTCATTTTTAGAGCGTTAGTGAATTAAAAAAAAGCAGTATAAAAACCGGAATGTCCAACTGATAAGGCTGAAAATTTTTTCACTTGTTATTTACAGTAAGAAAAATACATTCACCAACTTTTATTAAAATAAAACCATTTAAACTGGGTGTTCGGATTTATATGTCACTTAGTATATTTTGACGAGAACTACAAGCAGTTAAAGTAAATGACTCAACTTAGAAAACACTCTGTATATTTTTACTATATTACTTCTTTTCTATAAAGGATAATAGCCAAAACTTGCTATCGAAATTTAAGATTTGAAAGATCCCAGAGAAATGTTATGGAGAATGGATTTCTGGTATTCTTTTTTTTCAGTCACAATGTTGTAGATCTCATCGCGTAGAACAAAAATTATCCATGGGCCTAAAGTTTTTCCGCTGAAGTTACAGATACTCCAATTTGGGCAGTCTGCATCATGCAGGATGCGTAATATCTCTTTGATATTAATTTACTTTATTATCGTTATCCCGACTGGCCGATTCAACAACATTACAATCCTGTGACAAGTACAGGGCGGCCCAAGCTTGCATGGAAATAGTATTTCTCCGAGACACCACAGTTTTTGAACTCGCCGATATGTATGAAAGTTTTTGAAAACTATTCAGGATTATTTTACACCATTCCCATTGCCAAAATATTCAGAATTATACGAGTAATGTCCTCGAAAAGAGTTTTTTTATAGGCACCTATAGTTTTTTTACATATTTGGGTAGACTCATGCAAGTTTTTACGAGCAGTAGTTGTTAAGAATAATGCGAATAATAATTGTGTGTATGTGATGAAATAAACAGATTCCTTTTAATGTTGCAATCAATTCAATCTATTAAAGGGGACGGGATACAGATTGTCATACTTTCATGTTTTTTAGACAACATACTATTCTCAAAAAAACTTGTATAACACCGCACATGCTCGAAATTCTCAAAGGGGTGCAGGATAACTCTGAACACTTCTTGAAAAAGGTTGTTTCTCGGAGCAATATTTCCTCAATACACGTGTGGACCACCCTGTACACGTGATATAATAGAATTATTGCAATTTTGCTGGAGGGCTAACGATAAGAACATAGGTAAATATATATACAATAGTCTACGGCGTGTCCAACCTTGAGGCTCTGTATTTCAGAAACTAATCATGGAAAAAGAATTTAGCCCCAAAGCTGTGGAGTGAAGATATCCCGTGACGTTATAGATTCTGCCCAGTTCTGACCTTAGGATACCTCAGCCATAAACGTTAGGCATCTGTCAGATGTAACGGGAAACACTTGAATTATCTGGCGTTTATCGTTTGACATAAACTGTATTGTTCCGGTATAACGGTGTTCATAATATTCCAAAACATATGAACATCTTCTTTGGGGGACCTGGTCAGAGTGTCGAGTAACTAATACATCGACTAGACGGGCCGCGGGTTCGAATCCTGCACGCGGTAATAACATTCCGATCGATGGATGTAATGGTGATGGTCATGTGGATTATCAGTGTCATATGAGTGCATTTTATATCAATTAAAAATGTCTGTGGTCACTTCAATTGAGCTGCTGATTGCGCGAAAAGCGCAGGGACCAATAAATGATGAATGAAACACTCATCCTATATATGAATTTCAGACACGCTTCCTCCAATATAGGAGCAAAAAAGAGTAGAGTAAATCGCATCATTCTTAAAAAATGGATGTAAATGATCTGCTTCAGTTACTAGAGATTCAATTTTGACAAGATAGAGATGGCAGTCGTTACCTGGGTGGATGATGATAAACATGACTATGCTCATAGCACTTTCGATAGTCTGCTACGCATTTTCAATCATGAGGATGGAAAATAATAGGCAGACATCGATTAATGGATGAGAAAAATATATCACTTAGGAAAATAGCACAAGGTAGCTTGGGAACAGTAATTGTCAGATCGATAAATTAGTTGGGAAGTGAAAAGATGGTTTGTACCAAATAGAGAAATTTACTTTGATAAATGGCATGTAAGAGAATAAGAGCATTTTTGACATTCTTGAGCATTACCGCCTGCTTATTGAAGTACGCTACTTAAGTTCAGGATTGCTGTCAATGAGTCAACACAAAAAGTAAAGGCGACTGTGCATTTCCAGGGATCAGGAGTTTTTGTTCCAGCAGATACTACAGTGTTTGTGTAGTTTTGATTACTGCTCAAAAGTGCGTGATGGGCGGAGAATGTCATCACTCACTGTCAGCAAAAAAACATCAGAAAGCTTGAGAGAAGGCAATTTTCAGATCAATAAATTGGCTTAATACTAAAACAATGGATCTCATCAGTAGAAAAGACATTGATTTAGTAGATAATAGGATAGTCAAAGCTTTTTTACATTCTTGAACATTATTCTCGCTTAATCGAAGTATGCTATTTGTGTTCAAAAGGAACCATGCTAGTAAAACGACAGGGAATGTGGATTAGCAAGGAATATTAGGATAAGCTGGCGGGATTCTTTGATTTATTGCTCGTTGCATAGAGGTTGTTTACCTGTACAAAAATATCCAGGAGGTGACTGCTTAACAACCTTGCGAAGGTTTCTTATAAATAGTTAACCGTTATATATTAATATCGGTATGTGTCGAGTGACAGCAGTCGCCCCAACGCAACGATGTCTTTTGAGAGGGGCTGTTTCTGGTCCTAAAGGCTAGCCCACACATGGGCGATGTCTGGCAGCATCCGCGAGGTGGACGTCGACCCCAGGCGCGCGACGTTCGATGTTCGTGCCGTCGAGGTCGCGGAAAGACTGACTCCGGGATGCCCGGAGTATCGATCCGGGGACGTGACGTCACGTGGGCGGCAGGGCATTGGGCAAAGGGCGGCGATTGACGCGCGCATGACAAGCACCCGTTTCCCCGCGTCTCGACCTATGGCCGCCCACGCGTGGGAAGATGGGAAGTTTTGGGGGTCGCAGACGATGTGACAGAGGTGGCGGAGTAGTAGAGGTCTTAAGGGTTCTTAGTGATCCTTCTTTGTTGTGAGTTTCGGTATCCGGACAAAATTATGTTACTCGAGGTATAATAAGAAATACGGACTTAGCAGACGCACTGGAATAGTCAAACTGGATATTAAAGTTGGTCTTGCTAACTGCCTATACATATGGACGTTGAATTGTCAGGTTACAGACAATGGAGTCAAGTGGGTTGATTGCACTTCTCAGGCAACGCCGCCATCAATTCAAAAATAATTCAGCACAAGTCAGATCCTCGGAGACACAACAGTTAGTTACGAACAACTATAACAGAGGAATGAAGACAGTCGAGCTGGCCCACACAATTAATCCATCGACATACTTTCCCTACCCTACCCGTAACACTATATGGTAACGTCGCCCCTCCCCCATATCTGACCGCACAACGCGGCAGCAATGGGCAAGTGTACGGGAATATCTATATGTCAAATATATCCAGGTGCGTAAAACGGCCAAGTTTGGGAGCGAATAATTTTTTTTATATACTCCAACTACCACGAAGGCCTAAGGCCTAAACACCCATTGGGTACCGTGGGGTTATAGAGCGATACAGGGGAAAGGGGGGGCGCCACACGGACTCTGGCGAGGGAACACGTGTACATGCAACATGCACACATTCTGGCTGCGCCTACGAGATCAGCCGGGTGGTACCTCCGCGTTTGACAGTCAGAGACCGTCTACCACCTACGGACAATCACAACATCCATAGCCATGAGAAAAATTTCTCCTGGGACGGGACTCGAACCCGCAAAGCGCACGGAGACTGATCAGGAGACCGAAGAGTCTACTACTACGGCCACCGCTGCTGCCTAATATACTAACATCATAAAAATTGAGATAATATATCCTCACTGACCCTCTTACAATCCCCACCCTCCAATTTTTCAGAAATTACCAGGATCCTCTGTAACGTCAAAAGTCGAAGTTTGGGCGATTTTGTCCGCCACCACTGGACCGATTCTCAAAAACTATTTTCATCCCTGACATACTTGTAGTAGTGGCCTTCCCTGACAATTTCATCAAAATCCGACCGGTTCCTTTCAACTTACAGATGGCAGGCATACAGACATACATGGCAATGAGTGTTATACGGTTTTCGTGATGTACATGTCATATAACATCCATGGTCGACATGTCTTGACGAACGTTTTGCATGACACGCGCGCTACTCAAATTATCACGCAGCAAAACGCGCGTCGGTAGTGTGATAAGTCAGACGTACATCATAAGAATACTAAACACGCATTTTTTTTTGAAGCTATTAACAACATATTTTTGAGACGTACTTGTGAGCTATAAAATAAAATATAAATCAATGAAATAACAAAATCTTGTTTAGTAATTACTACGCTCAAAAAGCACCAAGAAGTTGGAAAAACAATCAAAACTTTTTTTGGAATGTCATTGCTTTGCGCTCACAACTCGTCTGTCACTGGACCGATTTTTTAAAATAGACAATTTTTTCCATCCCTCACATAGTCTTAACTCTGAGGCCAAATTTCATCAAAACCCAAATGACCATTCCTGGGTCCGCGGCATGCGCATTGGAATGTTCCCATTAAACGTATCAATTTATGGTAGTATGTTTATTCTATTCACAGCAATTGGGTGTGGCGGCCATTTGCAATAAAATTTTCCGTGTATTGTTAGAACTTATGCCCATGATGTAACAAGGCAAATTGATTAACGAGATCATCCAGAGTGAGAACCGTAGCCAAACAGGCTTGGCCCAGAAAGTGTACATGTGTTCAATACACACAATTTCTAATCCAGTAAATATCATAAAGATGCGCAATATTATCACCTCCTTTTACAGTCAAATAGATCGACTACATCTGACATTTGAAACTCTCATAGCCTCATAAATCTAGTCAATTACTTGCGCGTTTCCTTTTAGTCAAGTCTCCCACGTGCATGTGCTTCATCTATCAGATAACACTTTTATAGGTATCCACCTTAAAGCGTTACTACAGATGTTCATTGTTCCCCTTATGTCGTTGTTGATTATCTTAGACTAATACCATTTACCACTGGTGGAGGGCCATAGTTATTTCCATACGATAATGGATGGTGCATCAAGTACGTGATGCGTTCTGGGAGGAAGGAGTTGAATTGAATATCATCCCATCTCACGTGATGTATGGGGGGTGGACCTCGGAAAATATGACCTAATTTTCCCCACAAGAAATAGTATAAAATCACATGGATATGTTGCTTCCAATAGTCACTCCTCAGACCGTACGGGTCCTCATGGACTGAATTAAAATAAATATTATATTGTTAATTTTATTGTTCAATTTTATAACTGTGATTTATACTACGATTTAAGCATTATTGAATATTAATCTCAAAGAGCCTTGAAAATAATAAATCAAATGTTTTTTGGTTAAATCCAGTGCATTCATAGTGAAAGTTTAAAACATCTCACATGAGATCAAGGTCGGGGAAGGGATCTAGCAAAATCTCATAACATCACCAGAAGGAGAGGAGTTTAGAAAATTGTCAATACCACCTTACGTGATTAATGGACGCGCCCATACTATATGAAGGTCCTTATAGTTCCAGTTTATTTTGCGTTTTTAATGTGCATTTCGTTCTTCCCGTGCCGTCTTTTTTTTTATTTTGGGCCATTTTTACTTTTGAAACTGCAGTACGGAAGAGCGCTGCATTTTCCGGAGGTTCTTCGGCCAGGGGCTCTTCTTCGGCCAGGACCTCACGTTCCAATTTTCGCTAGAGTATAATTTTTTCTTCTTAATTGTGTAGAGATTTGAATAATCGTCTTCAGGTACAGTTTGACTTGACAAATCTAGCTTGGTCTGCCAAGGTCAGATGCGCGGTAAACACGGCGGAATGTAGTGGGGACACCCCAGTAGAAACCAGCAGCGATCGAGGTAGCATCGGGGGTACAGCACCAGTAAAAATTTTAATTGCGTTAGCTATAGGTTGTTTTAATATATACTCGGTTCTGAAAAATGGAAAGTAAAGTTGCAAATAAATTTTTAAGTGGTCAAAGCCGAGAAATTGTTACCTCGGTATTGAGATTCACGCAGAATGAGGCTGAACATGGAGTGGCTGTTCCTTTACGCAGAGTAAGTATAATTACGATTACAAAAAATTGCAACTACTATTGCGAATATTACTATAATTATGATGATTATTGTTATTATTAGTTCACGAAATTTTGCATATAGTTTTAACCATTAATGAAAGTACAATATAGCACTTTATCACAGAAAGATTTCAAATTACCTTTAACCTTCATGATGAGTAAGAATATATATATACTTACAAATAGGTAGCATTACTGGAAAAGCACAATGAGAATATACTTGTCGCCAACGTCACTGTTCTTGAATATTCCGGAGAAATCGTTCACAATCCATTAGTAACAGAAATCCATTGTCATGTTTCTCAAAGCATATCCTATTTTCTCCATTTTCCACGAATGTAACCCTATCACTGTGCGGCGACCCTGAGACCGTTCTCTCCTGCTACGTCAAACGGCTCTGTTGGCCTAAGCCATGCATTATTGGTGGGGAGCTGAGCGCCGATACGTGCGGTGTCTGTTCTCAAAAAGAGTAATGGAATCTGTCGCCCCCAATGCCATCGTTCAGATTGAAAGCTCTTGGAATTTATTTTTTCCTAGCAGTGCAAAGCACAGATATAACTCGAATCATGTGTTGTTAAACTTTGATCACATATATACAAATTGCATTAATTAATTAAAATTCTCTCTAAAATACAGTGTTTGGAAGGTGACTGGAAACCTACTTCTGGTACAGATTCACATTTTACTGAGGACTTACACCACAGAATTGGTAACCCAGAAGCTACACTTAGGCAAATTCCCCAATACAATTTTCAGCGATCGGCTACGGCGGGTCGCGCGCACCGCCGTTTATAGCATCAAGCAGTGGTAAATCGACATCTACTCTGTACGGGTTCAGCTCGTCGGTTCTTTCCAACAATGAATTTCCGATAGTCCCGACCGCATATATATATATATATATATATATATATATATATATATATATATATCAAATCAGAGCAGCTCATAGCAAAGCAACATAGTATCACTAATTTGTATGGATGACTGTATATAGTCTCTGATAGTCAAGAATTCCTTATTGGAAATAAGGGAATAATTTAGTAAAAGAATCGAGTCGCTACCGGTGGAAGTGTAGTAATTCTTATAATACATAATTAATCAATAATAAATATAGAATGTAATTTACGAGGTCTGTAAATTAAGTGATGAGATAATTTTTTTATTCAAATATAATTACAATTTTATATTGTCACCCTCAAAATATCTTCCTTCTGAAGCGCTGGAGATGATTCTTCCACTCCTCATAGCAGGGCTAGAACTCCGATACTGGAATAGCCTTCAGCTGGTCGGTTACAGCAATTTGAATGTTTTCGACTGACTCAAAATCAGTTCCCTTGCGGTGATTCTTCAACTTCGGGGAGAATAAAAGTTACAAGAACTCAAGTCAGGCGGATAAGGATGCTGGGGAGCCACAGGAATGTTTTTACTGGTCAAAAACACGTACTGAAAATGGTGGTGTGAGTCAAACTTAGCTCTTTCCCGATCATTTTGATTGTGAGCGACGATCTGAACACACGAGATCCCGGATTCTGTCGATATTTTCATCGGTTCTTGAAGATGAAGGCCTTCCGCTTAGTGGTTCAACTTCAATCGACTCTCTCCCTTCTGAAAAAGCATTGAACCACCGAAAAACCTGGGCTCTCGACAGAACACTATCTCCATCTGCCTGCTGAAGCTTGGAAATAGTTTCCGTTGTACTGTGCCCAAGTCTGAATTAAAACCTGATAGCACACCGTTGCTGGAAATTGATATCATCCATTTTTAGATAACAATAGAAAAAACTATTACATAAAAACATTACTACACACAACCAAATGACTCATGCGAGTTCAAACTTGTACTGAAGGTGGATCACATCTTCCCGTGTCTCCCGTCTAGACCCGGCGCCTCTAGTGTTGCCTGATCGAACGCTACTTTGCCAGTCTCATCACTTAATTTGCAGAGCCCGTATGATAAAATGGCGAATGTGCCCGACTATTTGTGATCTGCCGTTCATTTCCAAAGCTCGTAAGCTTGACAATGGCTACTCTAGCCATCTTGTCGTATAGACATAAGCGTAAGTCGAGTTTGTATATATTGTACCGGTTTTTTAACTGTTCCACATCAATATTTACTGAATTGTAGATTTCTAACGTCATTTGAATATTTGATGCATCTTGGCGTTAGAACATATCTGACCAAACCTTGTAACTGGCGGTAGTTCGTAAAAGTTGAAATCGTTAGTTTCTGTAACATGTTTACCACGCAGTAGGTGTTATAGAACCTTAAGCAAACCTTTGGGTTCAAATAATCGCTTTATGGCAGCTGATCTTAAGGTTTTCTTAATTTTTGGTTGTCTCGCAAGATTTTAGACTGATAAAGTTTAACCTAATCTCAGTTTTCAAAAAGAGATGAAACAGTTTGTGTCAATCAAACCGGTTTGACAATTTGTAGCACCATTTGGTCCGTTAAATTATGTCGTATCTTATATAGAATGTGGTCGTGTGCAAACAGTGTGTGATACTTGTGATTTTTATGTTTAAAGTAAATAAGTTCAGTCAGTCAGTTATATGTTATGATAATATTTTTTGTTTTACTAATGTGCTCCAAATCGGCGATTCTTATATTAAAGTTTTATAGGTGACATTTTTCGATGTACTCGTATACGGATATACTAAGTTAATTCGTTAGGGTAATATTTTGTCTCCCTTTTGTTCCTAATTTATGCTCTTTGTGTGTGATTTTGCTTAACTGTCGGTTTAATTAACAATGAAAATATAATGTTTTTGAAAAGGTACAATTTACAGGCCACTTGGTACCACTTAACAAACCGCTCGCTAAATTGTACTGTTTGCAACATTTTTTTAAAAAGTTCATTCTTTTAACTATCAGTGTTTACATAAATTTTTACCGCACATTTTGATAGAAACGTGTGAAATAATCTCACTTTAAATTAAAATAAGTAGCTTATAAGTTATTTTATAAAGTATGCCAAGTGGTTCACATTCCCCAAATTTACCCTAAATAATAAGTACTCTTTTCAAACACAAATAATCCTGCAGTAACTGAAAATGGTCAAGGTTCAATTATGTGCTATCAAGACGATTCCAAGGACACCTTGAGTTTCAAAAACCACCACGTCGTGAAATAGAAATTTCAAAGTCGATGTTTTCATTAAAATTCGAAATCCGTCATTTTGTTTTACTTTAATGAACTGCTAATACGAATCCAACAACACCTCATATGACAAAATCCATCTAGTCGGTGAGCGTATGGACCGTGGAATAGATTCATTTAACCCAGAGTTCTCCAAACTTTTCTGTGTCGTAGACCCCTTGCCATGTTTTTCCGTGTTGGGTAGACCCCCTACTTACCTGAATTTGATTTCCTGTAAATTTCTAACTGTTGTGAAGTTTAGTGTTAAAAACTTAAAGTAAAAACACATGTTAATTTATACATTTATTAATTGAATTTAAATTAAAACTACTCAAAATAAAATTTTGTATCTGTTATGTAAAATATACGTAACATTAAATAAACAGGTGTCTGACCAATAAGTGCCCGCATTGGGAATAAGTGCCCGCATTGAAAAAAAATAAGAGAGATAAAATAAAAAAAAGTGAAACATAATAAAAAAAAAGTTTTTTACTTAAAATGGTACAATAAGCGAGTTCGTTTATTAATTATAACATAAACGTATGTTCTACAATAATTTCACTGTTAGTTTGATTAAATTCCGCTTCTTATACGTTTAAGTTATCTAAAAATAGGCAAAAAATTAACGAATTTTAGTGTGTACCTATCCTTGAATTTTCAGAATAATTTTTAAAAAAAAAATATTTTCTATAAAGGGGGGTTCTTTAAAAAAATCAATGCGGGCACTTATTCCCAATGCGGGCATTTATTGGTCAGACACCAATAAATATAAAATATACTATAAATAAAATAACATAAGCAATAAGTCAATATTTTTAGTGAGAAGGATGAACCTGATGCTTTAATAATAAATTATCAACATTTGGCGTCAATTTTGTAAGGGTTAATCTTAAATCTCCTCGGCTAATGATGTCCGGTGTGTTTCTTTTTAGCGTTAGGAGATTGGTAACAGCGCTGACCCCCCTTTCCACTAAGTATGACGATGGAAAGGAAATTAAAAATTTCCTCGCTATATTCCATAATACGGGATAAGTAACGGGAGTATTGTTTTGCAGCCAGAATTGCTGATATCCGTTTTTAAACTGAACCGTTTGTACTTAGTTCAGTCAGTTCCTCTTGTATTATGACATTCGTTTCTTCTATCTCACCATATGGATTAATTATCCACGGTGGTATTACCATAGTCAAAATATCCTCAAACCTAGATTCAAAATCTGAATAGAGGGCATTTAAATGTTGAACGTAAGTTGAAACGTCGTCTTCCTGGCAGCTTGTCTGTGACAAATTGGGGAACTGAGAAAAATCGCCCCGTCCAATATTTTGCTTTATTAGTTTAACTCTGGCAAGAAACGCTGATAAGATGGACTTTGTTTTAATCAAATTTAAACTGTCGCCTTGTAATTGCAAATTAACCATATTAAATTTTGTAAACAAATCTGTTACATAGGCGATGTCTGTTTTCCTCTTCATTAAATTTTCTTTTAAAATTTTATCTTTAGTATCCAGAAATTCTAAAATAGTCTCAAAAAGTGCAAAAAATCTTGTCAAACATAAGCCTTTCGACAGCCAGCGTACTTCAGTGTGAAGGAGTAATTAACCGCGTATTCAACGTGTTGCTTCGGATTCGGTTTACTGCATCAATGACTAAATGAAGTGATTCATGCAATCTAACACTCAAATTTTTAGCAACTAAATGTTGTCGATGGATGACGCAATGTATTGCTAACACCGCTGAGACATTTTGTTTTAAATAGCTTATAAATCCACGATAACCTCCAACCATGGCAGGTGCTCCAACTGTAGCTACTGATATTATATTTGATAAAGGAATTGCTTTTTCAAGGAAGTAATCCTTCAAAACATGAAATATTGATTCACCTTTAGTGTCGGTTATCAAAGTTCTTGCGAAGAGCAGTTCTTCGTAGATTTCTTGATTCATAATAAAACGAACATATGCCAATAATAATGCTGCATTATCAGGTAAAGTTGACTCGTCCAGTTGTATAGAGAAATGGGTCGTTTGCAAATAATTATAATTACATGAGAAGCTTTCAATATCAGAACTCATTTCATCAATACGTCTTTCAACAGTACTGTTGCTTAAGGGAATTATTTTAATGATATCAGATGCAGGTTTGTGTCAATGATTTAACCCATTGATTCCCAAAGTGGTCTATATCGACCCCTAGGGGTCTATGACAACCTGCAAGGGGTCTACGTCAGCGAAAAAAAAATTGGGGGTCCATGAAATGAATATGGGGATCCACGATAGTGGATCTCAACACATACACTGGTAGTACCTATTTACTTACATCATACTATCTTATAATATCAAAACATATACATTATTTATAAAAGTACCTATGAAGTAAAAAATTTATTATATATGTTTATAAAATTGTGTAAGTTGTAGGATGTTGGTATTCGCTTTGTGGTCGCAATACATTTTGAACTTGTAAGAACCTGAGAGTCGCAGTCTCAGAGCTTCGCTACCTTGCACTGACTTGTTCAATTCGTCGCTCTATAAATACGAATGTGGGACAAATACGTTTATTCGTTTCCTGAATCTTGAAAAGGAAAGTGCTAAGAAAATATTTTAAAAAATATAAACAGATAGTATATCACACAAATTATAGTGAGTCAGTGTTATTTTGTTTGAGAGTGCTGGAGAAAAGTAAGTACATTATTTTTTATTAAATTTTAGTTTTGTACTCGTAGTTAGCAAAGATAGATAAATTACGCCAATCATGACTTTAGTTATCAGTAGTTAAATATTCAATCATGCAAAATTACACGAGTACTCCTCAATAGTTTCTTTTTGAAAGTTTTAGCAATCGGTAATAATTACAGTGCAATCTCCGTAATTCGAGCTAATTGTTGCAAGAAGATGTTCGAATTATGGAATGTTTTCGGAAAAATCAAAAAATATTTTTAATATGCAGCTGCTGGATTTTCTGTCTCATTTAAATAATTTACTTTTGCCCACAGATGACTGATGCCATGTCCGAATCTAAAAAGAAATGTAGACAGTACAGTGTTGATTATATGAAATTTGGCTTCAGTCGATCATTGCCGGACAAACAATCGCCTATGTGCCTTTTATGCAACAAAGTTTTGGGCAATGACGCTATGAATCCATCTAAACTGCAAGATCATCTGAGAAGATGCCACCCTGATAAAACAGAGGAAGATTTGAAATACTTTCAAACACTCAAAGATAAATTTCAGAAGAGACCTACACTGGACAGAATGTTCGCTTATTCGTTAATTTTTTGCCTATTTTTAGATAACTTAAACGTATAAGAACCGGAATTTAATCAAACTAACAGTGAAATTATTGTAGAACATACGTTTATGTTATAATTAATAAACGAACTCGCTTATTGTACTATTTTAAATAAAAAACTTTTTTTTATTGTTTTTCACTTTTTTTTATTTTATCCCTCTTATTTTTTTTGAAAGCGGGCACTTATTGGTCAGACACCTGTTTATTTAATGTTACGTATATTTTACATAACAGTTACAAAATTTTATTTTGAGTAGTTTTAATTTAAATTCAATTAATAAATGTATAAATTAACATGTGTTTTTACTTTTTTAACACTAAACTTCACTACAGTTAGAAATTTACAGGAAATCAATATCAGGTAAGTAGGGGGTCTACCCAACACGGAAAAACGTGGCAAGGGGTCTACGACACAAAAAAGTTTGGGGAACTCTGATTTAACCCATTACATACCCACGCGCGAAAAACATAATCTCCCTCTGAGACGAGTAAGATTCCACTGTTCTCCTGATAACCATCGTAACTTTATGCGCGCAATACAAGTTCTGCCATCTGTTGGATCTCTATGTGAATAGCAACAAGTAATAACAGAGGTTGAATGTAGCAGCGAGTGGCGAATTATTGATAAGTCAATATTTTCGGTAATGTTCAGTAGATGGCGTCATATGTAAGATCTGTTAATCCAGGAAACGGTTCATTTTTTTGGGAAACTTATTTCAATTGGATTAAGCTATTACCTCACATCAGCACAGGGCAAACTTGTTTCAGTTTTCCCTGAAATGGAGAAAGCGCTGTCGAGGAATTTATTTATTAATTTTCAACTTTAACCATATTCAAACCTCATTTTTTATGCCACGCCAAAGCAAACACTAGCAATTGGTCGCTACGTTCTCATCTTGGTCATACCTCAAAGTTCAAATAAAAAAATGATAATGACATGAATATATTTCACATTTATCCGTCTTCCAAATGGAAGTTTTTTGCTGCTGCTGTATAGCGTGTTTCAGTAACAGCCCGAACACGTGAAGCTAGCTCTACAATTATGAAATAGCTCCGTATGAACCTAGCCATGTGCTGTGCTCTTGAGGTGTCGACGTATTATTTTTCGCATTTCGGTTCCATGATTGAGATACAGCATTAGTAGTTGAAGATTGCATATCAATCATCTGGTGTATTTTGACAACCGTTCTGGGTGAATTTTCGCGTTCTCGTAGTCGCTTGGCGTTTTCGGGTGGCTGTGACCTGGTACACCCAAAGGAGGATGTAACTTTATGCTCGTTTGTCGCTTTGGGGAGTCTCGATGTCTTTAGGAAGTGGGAGCGTCTACCCCAGACGGCCCCGGATTTTGCTGAGCTTGCGCGGATACATTTTAAAATATTGTAATGATGGCTCCACGCGATTTTGGCGTGGTGCAGGACAGTTTTAGGCTGTTTTTGGAACATGGGGTGTAGTAGCGTAATAAAAGATCGAACTACCACCTGGTAGACATTTAATCCGACACATATGTGGATAGATTTGGCGGCCAGCAAGATTTATCACCATGAAAACTACAAGATAAGCTTCAAATGTTACATTCTCCCTCTTCCTCATCTATGGTGCCCTGTCATGTACGGCTTCAACATTGTATCAGGAAAATTCTTAGGCCTGCACTTCACTACCGGCGATGACCGTTGACCGTGTGATCGTTCATTAATAGACACGATAATCGTGCAAGCATCCACACGAGCGTCCGTAGTAGTTTTTCAAACGGAAAGCATCAATATGACCCGGAGATTCCCTTTGACGAGCGTCCGAAAAACCGACAATTCACGGGTCGAGAGCGATCATAGACGATGATCGGCGAATACAGCCGAGTATGCCCTCTTCACAATCCCCCTCGCCTAATCGTTTGTAATCGCCGATTGTAAAGAGGAGCTATTAGGTGTCGTATGCGGATCAATGCAAACAGCCTATAACATACTAGGTCAGTGGTATAAAAAAATAAAGCTCTTTGTTAATCCATCCAAAACGTAGCTAGTCCTCGTCACCAAAAGATGGATGGTTGAAGATTTCAGTCCCCTAACCCCCAACACTTCACGGTCTACCATTGACTCTCAGTCGAGAGGTAAAATACCTGAGTGTGGTGCTACGTAGTGAGTTGTCATGGAAACAGACTATCGACAACATCCTCAAAAAGTCGATAGCGATCATGTGGCAGTTGCATCGAGTGGTCGGCACGATTGAGGGTCTAGACACAACGCCTAGCATCTAAAAGAGCTATGTGATCCGTAAGCTCGAAAAGATTCAAACATTGGGGATAACTGGTGTGATAAGGACAACCCCTTCAGTGGCCCCCGATGTTGTCCTGGAGCTGCCGTGATCGGAGGACTGCAAAAAGCGGGAAGCCATGACGAAATTCCTATGCCTGTGCGATAAGGGCACGTAGGTGATACGAGAACAAGTGGTAGGCCACTCCAGGATCAAGGATGTGACGAAGATAAATGTTTCCATATCCGAGGTAAGAGTGGAGAAGCCCACGAACACAAATTTCTGCCTTATATCCTGATGTGTTTCACCGACGGATCCTTTTCCAATGAAACAGAATATTCCTGGAAGGCACAGGAGTGCAGCAAAGCTCCGCGCATCGAAACTACACGGCGGTCTTCCAGGCAGAAATATATCTTAATGGTGACATACTTAGAGGAGTTATAGCAGTGCACCACTCTGCCCTTCAGAGCTTACCCAGATCCAAAGAAGTGTCTCTGCTACCAGATAATGAGTGAGCCGATTATCTGGCTAGACAGGTGGCCAGCAGCCCCTGTATTGGTCCCAATCCTAGGCTGTGTATAAGATGTCAGGCCAATGCCGTATTGAATGAATGGGCGTATAGTGACCTAGGAATAGCGAGGCTATAGAGATGACTGCAGGGAGACTAAGAGCTTCGTAGAGGTCTGACAAACGTCGGACCCGCTAGCTACTGGACAGAAGCAGGGAATCACTCGATCTTCTGATGGGGATCCTTACCGGCCACTGTAGATTGAACAGGCTCTTATTCCGACTAAGGGTAAAAAAGGAGACCCTATCTGTCCTGACCGTCATTAGGAGATCAGGAAGGTTCGACAGACAAAAGGATAAGTATGTGTTTGTACACTCGGGGTCGACAAAAAGTGCCAAATATGCCCTACTTGTCAGGGCCTTCCCACTACTATTACTGCTTCTCTCAAATGTCTATCGTTACGTATCCATGCATTTCACGAGCCACTGAAAATGGGAAAACGAGAATTCGAAGCTCACGCTGGTGTTTATTTTGACTCATCAATGCTTAACTCTACTCAGCGAACTTCATAATGCCATCAAAGTTTGGTCACAATTCACATTCACAATTGACGTAATTGTTTCAAATATGCAGGTCGTGATGACGTATACTAAATATCCAATTGTGTACGTGTACTAGGACGTTATTATAACGAGTTTTACAGGTTATTTCCTTTGAATTATATATTTTTATATTATTATATTTATATTACAATATTTTTTTATTTTAGAATCAACCTTTCCGATTTAAAGCGAACTAAGTCAGATCACAAGGAAATAATTATCGTCTTCCATCCCTGATCGACGTTCACTCAAAAGCAAACCCTAGTATTTGAAGTGACAAATTATTCTTACATCACTAGCGTCCCTATATATAATATTTGCCAATTGTTAAAAATAAGTGTGAGTGAAAAGTGAATAAAAAATGACCGAATTGGACACATTCAGATATAACATACAAAACAAAAAATATGTCACATATTAGCTATTCAGTGTGGCATGCCTTCTTGAAAATGTATTTACGTTTAATCTGCAATGCTGCATCGAGTGACAATTGACAGGGAACGACAATTGCCAATCGCTGCAATCTACTAATATACTGAGTATCCCATAAGTTTAGAAAAACAAAATACGCCATTTTTTCAATTTTAAAAATGTGGCATTTTCACGTGCTTGTGCTATCTGTGTCATAGCCTAGGCTTAATCCTTCACCAGGACAACGCAGCAGCCTATAGTAGAGAAACAACTACTATATGTAAGCAATGTCTATTTCAGATGATTTGTTCCTTCTTAAAGAAAATTTGCGGCTAGCTCATCTATAGTATGGGGAACATGTTGTAATCTTGAATAAATTATTAGCTACTCGACTACTTGAATAATTTCACTATGTTATACCATTTTTATGCTGTTATCATCTTTCATACTATTTTTAATGTCTTTGTGTATCATATTATATCAAATCCACATTTACAACTTCTGCCATTGCACTAAAAGACAAACATATACGTATCTCATGGTATTTCAAATGCATTACATTGTAGAGAACTTAACATTATAGATTGATATGAATGTCTAAAAATAGCTAATGCTCGTTCATGGGATGCGATTACGTAAATTAAATAATGATTCAATGTGCAGTTCAAACGCTATGTCAACATGTCTTTTCATCGAATACTATACTAATCTAGCCATTACGTGATTTCTGTCTATTTGTATTGCAAACAAAATTGCGAATATATTTTATACTTGCAATCAGTGCTTGTTCATTTGTCAGATTAGAACAATTCCAAAATGAGTCTACCTAAAACGTTCGTCAAAGGGTTTCACGATGAAAGTGATGTTAAGAAGATGAAATACCTCACTTTAGGAAATACTGGTCTAACAGTATCTCAATTGTCATTGGGAACAGCTACTTTTTCTTATTTCTATGGGTGAGCATTTGTTACATACTCCATATTGAATTTCTCCTTGACAGTACATTGTTCATATATTTTAGTAGTAGTTATATATAATTTATTGTCGAGAAGGGCTTTTATATCCAAATCAAAAAATTCCACATATAAAAATCAAAAACAAGAATCATATTATGGTTAGAAGTTTGATATGAGAAGGAAGAAGTATTTCTTCAGCATATCACAATATCTTTTATGCTGTATTGATGGTTTTATAAACAAAATGTTCACTCATTGCATCATTTAGTTTTTTCATTGACATCTTAAATTAATTGCATTCAGGGACTACAATGAGGAAGAGTGCCGAAAAATGGTTAATGAAGCAATAAAGAGGGGGATCAATTATATTGACACAGCTCCATTTTATGGTCATTGAACATCAGAGGAAATCTTGGGAATGGTAAAAATGTGTCCTCTAGAATTTTCAAAATACTCATGTATTCTTTTAGTGCTTGGAAGAAATTCCAAGGAAAGCCTACTACCTGGCCACCAAAGTTGGCAGATACGAAAAGGATCCGAAGCTGATGTTTGATTTTTCTGCCGAAAAAACAAGGGAAAGTGTCGAAAAGTCATTGAAAACGTTAAAAGTAGATTATGTAGACCTGATTCAGGCAAGTTTCGGCCACAGTACACACAGTGTATTGCTTTGTGCTTTATCTGTCAAAAAGTTGTCCTGACGATGCTGACGATGCTGACAAATGGATGAATTTCATTTCCAGAATGTCTTTTATTTTGTCATAGGAATGTTCCTAGTTAATCTAGAACTATAGCTTACTATATATACAAATAGTATATATCTATATTAATACCTTTTCTGTTCAAAAATCATTTTTACAGGCGTTGCATATATGCAAGCGACCTAACTGAACTATGATTTGCTTTGTTCACACTGTATCCATGTATATCAATTGTAATAAAATTGTATACGCGTATACCAACAGGAGCATAAATTGACCATTGACTATGAATTGGTGATCATTCCAGCAGTGTTAACTTGGCACATTGCTTTCAGGTACACGATATCGACTTCGCGCCAAGTTTAGACATAGTTTTGAAGGAAACACTTCCCACGTTGCACGAATTTGTGAAGAGAGGAAAAGCGAAATACATTGGAATTACTGCATATACGTGCTCGACTCTTCTAGAGTGCATTGAAAAGAGTTCGGTGCCAATTAGCACAATTTTAAATTACTCTAGACTGACAATGATCGATGATACGCTAAGAGAGTTCATACCGAAATTCCAGGTAGGATTAAACAAGTTCGAAACTTTTGCAAACCTTAAAGTTGGTCTACTGCCTTCCAGGAAGTCATTGAGCAGTGTAAATAGGGTGCCCTGGAATAGCATGTTAGTCTCTTGTATCCATGTGGAATGCAAAACAATAATGCCGCAGGCTCCTATACTACGCTTCTCCTAAGGAACGCTACTAGAGGTCGGCTTTTCTCAAATAACTTTTGAACGGCACTGTATAATCCAACGACATTTCAACAACTTAGTTGGGGTCTTACGAGATAATCCTGTCCATGGAAAACAATTAACTCATTTAGGTCGCCTGGAGCAGACTAGTCCCAACGCAACAATGGCATTTCTTGATTTACTGGGAGAATTAGGGACCCATATAACACAAGCCGTATACTTAGTTATTCTAGATTGAGAGACATTTAACAAGAACTTTAGACACTTCGTATTGGTTGAATTTGTGACCTTCGCGCTGTTTTAGACTCGGCATGGTAAAATTTTGCCCGAATGACATTTATTTATAGGAGCCTTTGGAAAAATTTTGCTGTATGTTATTCCGGGGCATCTTGATTGATCCAGGAGATTCAAAATCATATTTCAAGATATTGCCAGCTAGCCGGAACGTCAACTAGATAAATGAAACAATCACGGGTCAACTTTCAGACGTTACTGTAATTGAAAATAACTTTTGGTAAAACCATTTATTTGCAGATGAAGAATATAGGCATTATTAATGCAGCTATACATGCTCAAGGTCTGTTAACTAATATTGGCCCATCTGATTGGCAAGCAGCTGGTAAAGAAATTAAAGACGCTTGTACCGAAGCCAGACGTCATTGCATCGTAAGTATTTTTGGCACACTTCCACAGAAAAATAGCGTCAAGTAGGTTAACCCTGCACTTCCTATGCAACACTGTCATCAATTCATAAAGGATTAGGTATATTCGGCACGACTTAGTCCATCTTAGAAACAGTTGACTACACGCGTGTATAACAAAGCAATTAAAGTTAGTCAAACAGGCTCATACAATTAATTAGTCAATAGTCGCCACATACCTGACGACATTGGTATTGTATACATGAATTCACATATCACCATTCAGTTATCCCTCAGCATTCGAAGCAGATAGACTTACCTTAGTTGAGCTGCCCGACACGCACATATCAAAAATAATAAATGGAAAGGAATGGAATTTTTTAGAGCAAATGTACAGAGAAATTTATGATGTATGCAATACGTTTAAGAGATGCGTAGAATTACCGGGGTTGGAAACGTATAAATTGGTAGCACCAAAAAATTGACATATACTCTCCTTCACCCCCTCCAAAATCCAATTTTCAACCTCTGGACTGATTTTCAAAAACTATAAAGCTTCTTCTGCTTGGCATAGTAGTAACATTGTCTAAACGTTTCATCAACATCCGAGCAGTGCTTCCCAAGTTGAGTTGTACTGCTCGGGAATATGGGCTCAGGATCAGCGGACAGAGAGACAGACAGACGGAAATGAGTAACATGGTTGTTCGTAATCGTCATTCCAACACTTCATCGCCCGATGCGTAGGAAGTAAAAAGTAAGATAATACCTATCCCTCATATATGGACCTCTACTGGATCTTTTTTATACTTTTCGTTTACAAATTGGCAACTTATATAAAGACAATGCTCCAACACATATTTCGCAATTTTGGATCCCCCAGGAGAAAATAGAACATATCTTCCACCTTTCTATCGTTTTGTAAACTTATGGAGGATTGAATATTTGCAAACAAAATCACCAGATTTTAAAAATAACACCAATATACCAATCCAATTTTTAGGAAAGTGGGGTTGAGCTGGGAAAACTTGCATTATATCACAGTTTGCAGCAAGAAGGCCCTGCCACAGTACTTGTGGGTATGAAAGACAGAAATATTCTAGAGTATAACCTGAACGTGGTCTTTGGAGGGTTATCTTCCGATGAAAAGGCAGCATATAACCACGTATTGAAGTAAGTAAAAATGTACTGCTAAGATACTTCCTTCATATCTTATACGTTATGTGTTTGCGTTCTCTAGATGCTTTAGAAAGCCTTCTACTATCGCTACTATTTATTATTATTATTATCACTATTATTATTACTATTATTATTATTATTACTATTATTATTATAATTTTTATATCGTCTTTTTGTCACAGGATATTCGCAAAACTTACTGTGAAGCACTGGGGAACAGTTGAGATTGAAAACTACTGGAAAGCCGTTTCTGCTTCGGGGCATTAAATATTCGACATGCATTTTTATAATACGAATCTTGTAAATTATAATGATAAAAGTAATTCTAACATTCTATGTTATAACCAAATAAAAAGAGGTTTCTGGGTTTGTTGTTTGTGTTTGGTTGAAAAAAAAACGGCATTAAGTATCCAGATTCACTGAATTTGACTCTCCATGACAACTCAAAAGTATGATGAAAATGTAGAAGAACCTAATATACAAGTCGATACTCAGCATTTTCGTCGTACTAGCTTTTGTCACCAAAATCCGACATTAGATTTGCATATATCACATCGCACAATAAAATATTTAGTCCTGACCTGCGTAGTAAGTTTTTGTGGGTTTTCAACTTGGTCTGGTAAGTAAAAGTTGCCGTCTCCCTTTTTAAGCAAAGCTTCTGTTGCTGTACAGCATCAGTTGGTAAAATTAAGTATATCATTAAAGAAATAACGAAAAATAGGCTGCATAACATTAGTTTCCCTTCTGTTCATATCATTTATTGCTCTTTTTACTAGGAAATCTTAAATTCAGAGTTACAGGAGGGAATAAAAAATGAATCCGGAATTGGAATTTTGAAATCCCAAGGTAAAATGATGAGATCAAGTTAGTACCGATTGAAATTCTGACTTTTATGTCACATAAACTGATAGAAAGAAAAGATTTAGTCAAATAAAATGTTTCAATTAAAATACTTAAAGATGCACAATCTACTTTGCTAATTGATAAGCATCATTCATTAGCTTTTTTGTACAGTCAAACATTTCAATACTTTGCGTAACAGGTGCTGATTATAATAAAATAGTAATAATTAGAACTTCCTAGGCAACGCCATCATCAGTTAATAAATGCACAAACCTCTGAGAAGCAAGTTATTTACGAACTTGCACAATATAGAAATTAAATGGATCAAGTCAGTCAAACAGACTCAAACAATTAGTGCGTAAACATTCTTTCCATGCTCTAGGTACCGATAATTACCATCCATCTGACAATGTTGCCTCTTCGGATATCGTTAGACGCGGCCGCCTCCACCGAAGCACCGCCGTAGCAGAACAATCAAGCAGACCGTTACGCCGGGCGCTGGGCCCAGATAGCAGAAGGAGACGCGTATCGAAAACACTTTTCAAGTTACAAAAGACTGGGGAACCTGTGATGTGTGAAATATGCGTCAGCAAGTCATGTCTGTCTATCTCAATATCTGTTGTAGATGATGATGGACTGTGAGATGGTGATGGAGTGATTCTGTTTACAATATCTGATTCTGATTAACTGTAGCCGGAACTATCTCTCCAACTCCTTGCCGGCAGCGAGCCTCTGCTTGGGCTAGGGCGAGGTAATCTTTGTAGATGGGCTTGTCCCTAAGTTGATGTTTGGCCAGCCCTGTTACCGCCACCATATCTTGCAAGAAGTACTTAAGAAAGCAGATTGGCTTCGATGTTGGCAAGCCTGATGCAAACTTCTACTTCCGAATACGGCGCACTTTCTACATACTCCCTGTTGTACTCCATAGGATGATTTTTTTTGGTGTGCAGCCTTGTAATCCGGGGTCCCCTCTGAATGTTCGGGGCGACCTGAGGACATCTTCTGTGATGACTTTGTAGATAGACCACAAGGACAGTTGTTGGTCGGCCGGCCTGGTCTGTTCCGGGGTGATGTGGTTGGGGATGAGAAACGCCCAGAATGAGCTTTAGGGGCCATCGGGGAGCAATTTTCTGTAATCTCCATCAGCAGAAGCTGAGCATTGCACTCAGTGGTTGATGAAATTGGGGAGGTAAGGGGGCAAGCTATTGTATCTGCTCGGACGCTGCAATGCCTGATCAATGCAGCAAGGGTAGTCAATGTAGGGATTTGTACCTCTTTATACTTTACGGACTTGCGGGATCACCGCGAGTAAAAGGAGGAAGTTGCTCCTAAGGAAGGGAGATGGGAAATCCAACTGATCTGCTAGGTGCAGATGCTGATGGTGTTCTAGTCTGCGACGGCACCACAAGTTCGCTGATCCAAAAAGTGCAACAGAGGTTAAAAAAACAAGTCTAGCCTTGGATTCTTCAACCGTCCGACTACTTTTGCCTGTGTAACAGAGCGTAAGTTTTGTCATTATAAACATAAATCACCGTGCATATCCATAAAAAATGGGTTTAGAAATTTTTATATGCCGATATATGTAAAATCTCGGACAATACTCGCTATCTCTAATTTGGTAAAAAAAAGAAACGGATCAATCAGCAATTTTAATTTTTCATGATTATGACTCCTTATAACACGTTCTATCTAAAAAGATTTTACTTTCTGCCAACTTGCATCTAAATCCATTGAGCCCCACTGTCCTTGTTTTATGGTGGTGGTGGTGGTGGTGTAGATTAGGGCTGCATAGGAGGTTGTTGCGCCGAAACTTTCGCATGATTATACTTTAAAATAGATTTAATAGAACTAGATTAAATACAATGAAAATAAAACCTACATCTACATTTGCACTATCACTAACATTTATTATTTTCGCAACGAATGGGTCCAAATTCGTCTTGTTGTAATTGGCAAAATACCAGTCCTTATCACTTTTCGTGTTAAAGCTTCTACTGTCGATCAAAGTCTTCTTAGATTCCCTATGAGCCATTGGATCTGGTACAAAGAAGTCCGCAGAATCAGACTGTAGAAAAGCACTGGTAGACTGTAATGATGTTGAAGGGCTTTCTGATTGAGCTGGTGATGCTATTTTGGTTGTAGTAGACTTACCGCCATTTCTGTTCAACTGAGGTGGAGGGGCTACCGGTGCCAATAGTGCTGGAGTTACACTGGTTACCCTTTCGATCTTTGAAACACTATAACTAAGAGTACTGGTGGAAACAGGAGTTGTTATAGAGGATTTTGTCATAGGAGTAGTGTCTGGGGTTGCAGTTGTTTGTGTTTGCAAATTTGCTATATCTGCTGCAGTTGTGGTGTCGACAGCGGTACTTGGAGTGCCAACCAAGTTACTAGGAGATTTTAGAGGAATATCGGAAGCATTTTTCAAATAACTGCTATGAACCGATTCTGACAAAACGTTTAACTCGCTTTTTATATGCTGTTTTTCTTCGGTCAATGCTTTCTTTGATACATTGAAATGTTCCGAACTCCCACTTTTAGTTGAAGGAGGTGTTATTGACAACAAATGGGGACTAGATGCAGTGGGGACGCTACTACTACTCTTATTCTGATGCAAAGAACTATTGAACTTATTCTCAACAGCAACATCATGGGAAGTTCTCTGAGACACCTTCGGAGGTGCAACATTAGCAGGTGGTTCCGTCATGGGATGTGGTATAGGCTTAAAACCTCCATCTCCAGGTAGAATAGGCTTAAATCCTCCTTCAAATTGTGGCGCAGATGGTGGCTGCATAGGAGGCGGTTGCATCAAAGGTGGTTGAAGCCTGTTGATCGTAGCCTTCATATAAGGCAAATGTGACTGGATGTTTCCCATAGTAACTCTTTCATTGCCTTTGTTGACCACTGCAGTTTTTCTTTCAGCTTTTGGTACATTTTGTTTTTGGATGAAGTTTCCTCCCAGAAGCGTATCGAGTGGTATTCCGAAAAAGGTGAATCCACTGCTGCTTGGTGAGTTTGTGACTTTATTTGGGATATCTGGCTTTTTGGTTCTGTTCTTGGGCGCTGCGTAGATTGTAGGTGTACCTGCTGAAACATCAGATATGCTGATCAATATCGATCTTTACAACCAATAATAAAAATCACATATGCGAGTTCAAACTTGTACTGAAGGTGGATCACATCTTCTCGTGTCTCCCGTCTAAACCCTCTAGTGTTGCCTGATCGAACGCTACTTTGCCAGTCTCATCACTTAATTTGCAGAGCCCGTATGATAAAATGGCGAATGTGCCCGACTATTTGTCATCTGCCGTTCATTTCCAAAGCTCGTAAGCTTGACAATGGCTACTCTAGCCATCTTGTCGTATAGAGATAAGCGTAAGTCGAGTTTGTATATATTGTACCGGTTTTTTAACTGTTCCACATCAATACTTACTGAATTGTAGATTTCTAACGTCATTTGAATATTTGATGCATCTTGGCGTTAGAACATATCTGACCAAACCTTGTAACTGGCGGTTGTTCGTAAAAGTTGAAATCGTTAGTTTCTGTAACATGTTTACCACGCAGTAGGTGTTATAGAACCTTAAGCAAACCTTTGGGTTCAAATAATCGCTTTATGGCAGCTGATCTTAAGGTTTTCTAAATTTTTGGTTGTCTCGCAAGATTTTAGACTGATAAAGTTTAACCTAATCTCAGTTTTCAAAAAGAGATGAAACAGTTTGTGTCAATCAAACCGGTTTGACAATTTGTAGCACCATTTGGTCTGTTAAATTATGTCGTATCTTATATAGAATGTGGTCGTGTGCAAACAGTGTGTGATACTTGTGATTTTTATGTTTAAAGTAAATAAGTTCAGTCAGTCAGTTATATGTTATGATAATATTTTCTGTTTTACTAATGTGCTCCAAATCGGCGATTCTTATATTAAAGTTTTATAGGTGACATTTTTCGATGTACTCGTATACGGATATACTAAGTTAATTCGTTAGGGTAATATTTTGTCTCCCTTTTGTTCCTAATTTATGCTCTTCGTGTGTGATTTTGCTTAACTGTCGGTTTAATTAACAATGAAAATATAATGTTTTTGAAAAGGTACAATTTACAAGCCACTTGGTACCACTTAACAAACCGCTCGCTAAATTGTATTGTTTGCAACATTTTTTTTAAAAAGTTCATTATTTTAACTATCAGTGTTTACATAAATTTTTACCGCACATTTTGATAGAAACGTGTGAAATAATCTCACTTTAAATTAAAATAAGTAGCTTATAAGTTATTTTATAAAGTATGCCAAGTGGTTCACATTCCCCAAATTTACCCTAAATAATAAGTACTCTTTTCAAACACAAATAATCCTGCAGTAACTGAAAATGATCAAGGTTCAATTATGTGCTATCAAGACGATTCCAAGGACACCTTGAGTTTCAAAAACCACCACGTCGTGAAATAGAAATTTCAAAGTCGATGATTTCATTAAAATTCAAAATCCGTCATTTTGTTCTTCTTTAATGAACTGCTAATACGAATCCAACAACACCTCATATGACAAAATCCATCTAGTCGTTGAGCGTATGGACCGTGGAATAGATTCATTTAACCCAGAGTTCCCCAAACTTTT
Organism: Acanthoscelides obtectus; assembly: GCA_963669975.1. Classification (NCBI taxonomy): domain Eukaryota; kingdom Metazoa; phylum Arthropoda; class Insecta; order Coleoptera; family Chrysomelidae; genus Acanthoscelides; species Acanthoscelides obtectus. The sequence goes on along the minus strand of CAVLJG010000008.1, from coordinate 72,941,281 downwards.
TTGTGTCGTAGACCCCTTGCCATATTTTTCCGTGTTGGGTAGACCCCCTACTTACCTGAATTTGATTTCCTGTAAATTTCTAACTTTAGTGAAGTTTAGTGTTAAAAACTTAAAGTAAAAACACATGTTAATTTATACATTTATTAATTGAATTTAAATTAAAACTACTCAAAATAAAATTTTGTATCTGTTATGTAAAATATACGTAACATTAAATAAACAGGTGTCTGACCAATAAGTGCCCGCATTGGGAATAAGTGCCCGCATTGAAAAAAAATAAGACAGATAAAATAAAAAAAAGTGAAAAATAATAAAAAAAAGTTTTTTACTTAAAATAGTACAATAAGCGGGTTCGTTTATTAATTATAACATAAACGTATGTTCTACAATAATTTCACTGTTAGTTTGATTAAATTCCGCTTCTTATACGTTTAAGTTATCTAAAAATAGGCAAAAAATTAACGAATTTTAGTGTGTACCTATTCTTGAATTTTCAGAATAATTTAAAAAAAATATATTTTCTATAAAGGGGGGTTCTTTAAAAAAATCAATGCGGGCACTTATTCCCAATGCGGGCATTTATTGGTCAGACACCAATAAATATAAAATAAACTATAAATAAAATAACATAAGCAATAAGTCAATATTTTTAGTGAGAAGGATGAACCTGATGCTTTAATAATAAATTATCAACATTTGGCGTCAATTTTGTAAGGGTTAATCTTAAATCTCCTCGGCTAATGATGTCCAGTGTGTTTCTTTTTTGCGTTAGGAGATTGGTAACAGCGCTGACCCCCCTTTCCACTAAGTATGACGATGGAAAGGAAATTAAAAATTTCCTCGCTATATTCCATAATACGAGATAAGTAACGGGAGTATTGTTTTGCAGCCAGAATTGCTGATATCCGTTTTTAAACTGAACCGTTTGTACTTAGTTCAGTCAGTTCCTCTTGTATTATGACATTCGTTTCTTCTATCTCACCATATGGATTAATTATCCACGGTGGTATTACCATAGTCAAAATATCCTCAAACCTAGATTCAAAATCTAAATAGAGGGCATTTAAATGTTGAACGTAAGTTGAAACGTCGTCTTCCTGGCCGCTTGTCTGTGACAAATTGGGGAACTGAGAAAAATCGCCCCGTCCAATATTTTGCTTCATTAGTTTAACTCTGGCAAGAAACGCTGATAAGATGGACTTTGTTTTAATCAAATTTAAACTGTCGCCTTGTAATTGCAAATTAACCATATTAAATTTTGTAAACAAATCTGTTAAATAGGCGATGTTTGTTTTCCTCTTCTTTAAATTTTCTTTCAAAATTTTATCTTTAGTATCCAGAAATTCTAAAATAGTCTCAAAAAGTGCAAAAAATCTTGTCAAACATAAGCCTTTCGACAGCCAGCGTACTTCAGTGTGAAGGAGTAATTGATGAAAGTGTTCATCATTTTCTTCACAAATAACCGCGTATTCAACGTGTTGCTTCGGATTCGGTTTACTGCATCAATGACTAAATGAAGTGATTCATGCAATCTAACACTCAAATTTTTAGCAACTAAATGTTGTCGATGGATGACGCAATGTATTGCTAACACCCCTGAGACATTTTGTTTTAAATAGCTTATAAATCCACGATAACGTCCAACCATGGCAGGTGCTCCAACTGTAGCTACTGATATTATATTTGATAAAGGAATTGCTTTTTCAAGGAAGTAATCCTTCAAAACATGAAATATTGATTCACCTTTTGTGTCGGTTATCAAAGTTCCTGCGAAGAGCAGTTCTTCGTAGATTTCTTGATTCATAATAAAACGAACATATGCCAATAATAATGCTGCATTATCAGGTAAAGTTGACTCGTCCAGTTGTATAGAGAAATGGGTCGTTTGCAAATAATTATAATTACATGAGAAGCTTTCAATATCAGAACTCATTTCATCAATACGTCTTTCAACAGTATTGTTGCTTAAGGGAATTCTTTTAATGATATCAGATGCAGGTTTGTGTCAATGATTTAACCCATTGATTCCCAAAGTGGTCTATATCGACCCCTAGGGGTCTATGGCAACCTGCAAGGGGTCTACGTCAGCGAAAAAAAAATTGAGGGTCCATGAAATGAATGTGGGGTCCACGATAGTGGATCTCAACACATACACTGCTGGTACCTATTTACTTACATCATACTATCTTATAATATCAAAACATATACATTATTTATAAAAGTACCTATGAAGTAAAAAATTTATTATATATGTTTATAAAATTGTGTAAGTTGTAGGATGTTGGTATTCGCTTTGTGGTCGCAATACATTTTGAACTTGTAAAAACCTGAGAGTCGCAGTCTCAGAGCTTCGCTACCTTGCACTGACTTGTTCAATTCGTCGCTCTATAAATACGAATGTGGGACAAATACGTTTATTCGTTTCCTGAATCTTGAAAAGGAAAGTGCTAAGAAAATATTTTAAAAAATATAAACAGATAGTATATCACACAAATTATAATGAGTCAGTGTTATTTTATTTGAGAGTGCTGGAGAAAAGTAAGTACATTATTTTTTATTAAATTTTAGTTTTGTACTCGTAGTTAGCAAAGATAGATAAATTACGCCAATCATGACTTTAGTTATCAGTAGTTAAATATTCAATCATGCAAAATTACACGAGTACTCCTCAATAGTTTCTTTTTGAAAGTTTTAGCAATCGGTAATATAATTACAGTGCAATCTCCGTAATTCGAGCTAATTGTTGCAAGAAGATGTTCGAATTATGGAATGTTTTCGGAAAAATCAAAAAATATTTTTAATATACAGCTGCTGGATTTTCTGTCTCATTTAAATAATTTACTTTTGCCCACAGATGACTGATGCCATGTCCGAATCTAAAAAGAAATGTAGACAGTACAGTGTTGATTATATGAAATTTGGCTTCAGTCCATCATTGCCGGACAAACAATCGCCTATGTGCCTTTTATGCAACAAAGTTTTGGGCAATGACGCTATGAAACCATCTAAACTGCAAGATCATCTGAGAAGATGCCACCCTGATAAAACAGAGGAAGATTTGAAATACTTTCAAACACTCAAAGATAAATTTCAGAAGAGACCTACACTGGACAGAATGTTCGCTTATTCGTTAATTTTTTGCCTATTTTTAGATAACTTAAACGTATAAGAACCGTAATTTAATCAAACTAACAGTGAAATTATTGTAGAACATACGTTTATGTTATAATTAATAAACGAACTCGCTTATTGTACTATTTTAAATAAAAAACTTTTTTTTATTATTTTTCACTTTTTTTTATTTTGTTTTTGAAAGCGGGCACTTATTGGTCAGACACCTGTTTATTTAATGTTACGTATATTTTACATAACAGTTACAAAATTTTATTTTGAGTAGTTTTAATTTAAATTCAATTAATAAATGTATGAATTAACATGTGTTTTTACTTTTTTAACACTAAACTTCACTACAGTTAGAAATTTACAGGAAATCAATATCAGGTAAGTAGGGGGTCTACACAACACGGAAAAATGTGGCAAGGGGTCTACGACACAAAAAAGTTTGGGGAACTCTGATTTAACCCATTACATACTCACGCGCGAAACATAATCTCCCTCTGAGACGAGTAAGATTCCACTGTTCTCCTGATAACCATCCTAACTTTATGCGCGCAATACAAGTTCTGCCATCTGTTGGATCTCTATGTGAATAGCAACAGGTAATAACAGAGGTTGAATGTAGCAGCGAGTGGCGAATTATTGATAAGTCAATATTTTCGGTAATGTTCAGTAGATGGCGTCATATGTAAGATCTGTTAATCCAGGAAACGGTTCATTTTTTTTGGGAAACTTATTTCAATTGGATTAAGCTATTACCGCACACCAGCACAGAGCAAACTTGTTTCAGTTTTCCCTGAAATGGAGAAAGCGCTGTCGAGGAATTTATTTATTAATTTTCAACTTTAACCATATTCAAACCTCATTTATGCCACGCCAAAGCAAACACTCGCAAATGGTCGCTACGTTCTCATCTTGGTCATACCTCAAAGTTCAAATAAAAAAATGATAATGACAGAATATATTTCACATTTATCCGTCTTCCAAATGGAAGTTTTTTGCTGCTGCTGTATAGCGTGTTTCAGTAACAGCCCGAACACGTGAAGCTAGCTCTACAATTATGAAATAGCTCCGTATGAACCTAGCCATGTGCTGTGCTCTTGAGGTGTCGACGTATTATTTTTCGCATTTCGGTTCCATGATTGAGATACAGCATTAGTAGTTGCAGATTGCATATCAATCATCTGGTGTATTTTGACAACCGTTCTGGGTGAATTTTCGCGTTCTCGTAGTCGCTTGGCGTTTTCGGGTGGCTGTGACCTGGTACACCCAAAGGAGGATGTAACTTTATGCTCGTTGTCGCTTTGGGGAGTCTCGATGTCTTTAGGAAGTGGGAGCGTCTACCCCAGACGGCCCCGGATTTTGCTGAGCTTGCGCGGATACATTTTAAAATATTGTAATGATGGCTTCACGCGATTTTGGCGTGGTGCAGGACAGTTTTAGGCTGTTTTTGGAACATGGGGTGTAGTAGCGTAATAAAAAATCGAACTACCACGTGGTAGACATTTAATCCGACACATATGTGGATAGATTTGGCGGCCAGCAAGATTTATCACCATGAAAACTACAAGATAAGCTTCAAATGTTACATTCTCCCTCTTCCTCATCTATGGTGCCTTGTCATGTACGGCTTCAACATTGTATCAGGAAAATTCTTAGGCCTGCACTTCACTACCGGCGATGACCGTTGACCGTGTGATCGTTCATTAATAGACACGATCATCGTGCAAGCATCCACACGAGCGTCCGTAGTAGTTTGTTGAGGGCGATCATAGACGATGATCGGCGAATACAGCCGAGTATGCCCTCTTCGCAATCCCCCTCGCCTAATCGTTTGTAATCGCCGATTGTGCAGAGGAGCTATTAGGTGCCGTATGCGGAAGAATGCAAACAGAATATAACATACTAGGTCAGTGGTATAAAAAAATAAAGCTCTTTGTTAATCCATCCAAAACGTAGCTAGTCCTCGTCACCAAAAGATGGATGGTTGAAGATTTCAGTCCCCTAACCCCCAACACTTCACGGTCTACCATTGACTCTCAGTCAAGAGGTAAAATACCTGAGTGTGGTGCTACGTAGTGAGTTGTCATGGAAACAGACTATCGACTACATCCTCAAGAAGTCGATAGCGATCATGTGGCGGTTGCATCGAGTGGTCGGCACGATTTAGGGTCTAGACACAACGCCTAGCATCTAAAAGAGCTATGTGATCCGTAAGCTCGAAAAGATTCAAACATTGGGGATAACTGGTGTGATAAGGACAACCCCTTCAGTGGCCCCCGATGTTGTCCTGGAGCTGCCGTGATCGGAGGACTGCAAAAAGCGGGAAGCCATGACGAAATTCCTATGCATGTGCGATAAGGGCACGTAGGTGATACGAGAACAAGTGGTAGGCCACTCCAGGATCAAGGGTGTGACGAAGATAAATGTTTCCATATCCGAGGTAAGAGTGGAGAAGCCCACGAACACCCTAAGGACATGTCAAGAATTCTCATGTATCATCCTGCAAGGACAGAATGGGTGGATGGAAAGATTCAATTTCTGCCTTATATCCTGATGTGTTTCACCGACGGATCCTTTTCCAATGAAACACAATATTCCTGGAAGGCACAGGAGTGCAGCAAAGCTCCGCGCATCGAAACTACACGGCGGTCTTCCAGGCAGAAATATATCTTAATGGTGACATACTTAGAGGAGTTATAACAGTGCACCACTCTGCTCTTCAGAGCTTACCCAGATCCAAAGAAGTGTCTCTGCTACCAGATAATGAGTGAGCCGATTATCTGGCTAGACAGGTGGCCAGCAGCCCCTGTATTGGTCCCAATCCTAGGCTGTGTATAAGATGTCAGGCCAATGCCGTATTGAATGAATGGGCGTATAGTGACCTAGGAATAGCGAGGCTATAGAGATGACTGCAGGGAGACTAAGAGCTTCGTAGAGGTCTGACAAACGTCGGACCCGCTAGCTACTGGACAGAAGCAGGGAATCACTCGATCTTCTGATGGGGACCCTTACCGGCCACTGTAGATTGAACAGGCTCTTATTCCGACTAAGGGTAAAAAAGGAGACCCTATCTGTCCTGACCGTCATTAGGAGATCAGGAAGGTTCGACAGACAAAAGGATAAGTATGTGTTTGTACACTCGGGGTCGACAAAAAGTGCCAAATATGCCCTACTTGTCAGGCTGCGCCTTCCCACTACTATTACTGCTTCTCTCAAATGTCTATCGTTACGTATCCATGCATTTCACGAGCCACTGAAAATGGGAAAACGAGAATTCCAAGCTCACGCTGGTGTTTACTTTGACTCATCAATGCTTAACTCTACTCAGCGAACTTCATAACGCCATCAAAATTTGGTCACAATTCACATTCACAATTGACGTGATTGTTTCAAATATGCAGGTCGTGATGACGTATACTAAATATCCAATTGTGTACGTGTACTAGGACGTTATTATGACGAGTTTTACAGGTTATTTCCTTTGAATTATATATTTTTATATTATTATATTTATATTACAATATTTTTTATTTTAGAATCAACCTTTCCGATTTAAAGCGAACTAAGTCAGAGCACAAGGAAATAATTATCGTCTTCCATCCCTGATCGACGTTCACTCAAAAGCAAACCCTAGTATTTGAAGTGACAAATTATTCTTACATCACTAGCGTCCCTATATATAATATTTGCCAATTGTTAAAAATAAGTGTGAGTGAAAAGTGAATAAAAAATGACCGAATTGGACACATTCAGATATAACATACAAAACAAAAAATATGTCACATATTAGCTATTCAGTCTGTCATGCCTTCTTGAAAATGTATTTACGTTTAATCTGCAATGCTGCATCGAGTGACAATTGACAGGGAACGACAATTGCCAATCGCTGCAATCTACTAATATACTGAGTATCCCATAACTTTAGAAAAACAAAATACGCCATTTTTTTAATTTTAAAAATGTGGCATTTTCGCGTGCTTGTTGTCATAGCCTAGGCTTAATCCTTCACCAGGACAACGCGGCAGCCTATAGTAGAGAAACAACTACTATATGTAAGCAATGTCTATTTCAGATGATTTGTTCCTTCTTAAAGAAAATTTGCGGCTAGCTTATCTATAGTATGGAGAACATGTTGTAATCTTGAATAAATTATTAGCTACTCGACTAACTTGAATAATTTCACTATGTTATACCATTTTTATGCTGTTATCATCTTTCATACTATTTTTAATGTCTTTGTGTATCATATTATATCAAATCCACATTTACAACTTCTGCCATTGCACTAAAAGACAAACATATACGTATCTCATGGTATTTCAAATGCATTACATTGTAGAGAACTTAACATTATAGATTGATATGAATGTCTAAAAATAGCTAATGCTCGTTCATGGGATGCGATTACGTAAATTAAATAATAATTCAATGTGCAATTCAAACGCTATGTCAACATGTCTTTTCATCGAATACTATAGATACTAATCTAGCCATTATGTGATTTCTGTCTATTTGTAGTGCAAACAAAATTGCGAATATATTTTATACTTGCAATCAGTACTTGTTCATTTGTCAGATTAGAACAATTCCAAAATGAGTCTACCTAAAACGTTCGTCAAAGGGTTTCACGATGAAAGTGATGTTAAGAAGATGAAATACCTCACTTTAGGAAATACTGGTCTAACAGTATCTCAATTGTCATTGGGAACAGCTACTTTTTCTTATTTCTATGGGTGAGCATTTGTTACATACTCCATATTGAATTTCTCCTTGACAGTACATTGTTCATATATTTTAGTAGTAGTTATATATAATTTATTGTCGAGAAGGGCTTTTATATCCAAATCAAAAAATTCCACATATAAAAATCAAAAACAAGAATCATATTATGGTTAGAAGTTTGATATGAGAAGGAAGAAGTATTTCTTCAGCATATCACAATATCTTTTATGCTGTATTGATGGTTTTATAAACAAAATGTTCACTCATTGCATCATTTAGTTTTTTCATTGACATCTTAAATTAATTGCATTCAGGGACTACAATGAGGAAGAGTGCCGAAAAATGGTTAATGAAGCAATAAAGAGGGGGATCAATTATATTGACACAGCTCCATTTTATGGTCATTGAACATCAGAGGAAATCTTGGGAATGGTAAAAATGTGTCCTCTAGAATTTTCAAAATACTCATGTATTCTTTTAGTGCTTGGAAGAAATTCCAAGGAAAGCCTACTACCTGGCCACCAAAGTTGGCAGATACGAAAAGGATCCGAAGCTGATGTTTGATTTTTCTGCCGAAAAAACAAGGGAAAGTGTCGAAAAGTCATTGAAAACGTTAAAAGTAGATTATGTAGACCTGATTCAGGCAAGTTTCGGCCACAGTACACAGTGTATTGCTTTGTGCTTTATCTGTCAAAAAGTTGTCCTGACGATGCTGACGATGCTGACAAATGGATGAATTTCATTTCCAGAATGTCTTTTATTTTGTCATAGGAATATTCCTAGTTAATCTAAAACTATAGCTTACCATATATACAAATAGTATATATCTATATTAATACCTTTTCTATTCAAAAATCATTTTTACAGGCGTTGCATATATGCAAGCGACCTAACTGAACTATGATTTGCTTTGTTCACACTGTATCCATGTATATCAATTGTAATAAAATTGTATGCGCGTATACCAACAGGAGCATAAATTGACCATTGACTATGAATTGGTGATCATTCCAGCAGTGTTAACTTGGCACATTGCTTTCAGGTACACGATATCGACTTCGCGCCAAGTTTAGACATAGTTTTGAAGGAAACACTTCCCACGTTGCACGAATTTGTGAAGAGAGGAAAAGCGAAATACATTGGAATTACTGCATATACGTGCTCGACTCTTCTAGAGTGCATTGAAAAGAGTTCGGTGCCAATTAGCACAATTTTAAATTACTCTAGACTGACAATGATCGATGATACGCTGAGAGAGTTCATACCGAAATTCCAGGTAAGATTAAACAAGTTCGAAACTTTTGCAAACCTTAAAGTTGGTCTACTGCCTTCCAGGAAGTCATTGAGCAGTGTAAATAGGGTGCCCTGGACCCATCTTACACAAGCCGTATACTTAGTTATTCTAGATTGAGAGACATTTAACAAGAACTCTAGACACTTCCTATTGGTTGAATTTGTGACCTTCGCGCTGTTTTAGACTCGGCATCGTAAAATTGGGCCCGAATGACATTTATTTATAGGAGCCTTTGGAAAAATTTTGCTGTATGTTATTCCGGGGCATCTTGATTGATCCAGGAGATTCAAAATCATATTTCAAGATATTGCCAGCTAGCCGGAACGTCAACTAGATAAATGAAACAATCACGGGTCAACTTTCAGACGTTACTGTAATTTAAAATAACTTTTGGTAAAACCATTTATTTGCAGATGAAGAATATAGGCATTATTAATGCAGCTATACATGCTCAAGGTCTGTTAACTAATATTGGCCCATCTGATTGGCAAGCAGCTGGTAAAGAAATTAAAGACGCTTGTACCGAAGCCAGACGTCATTGCATCGTAAGTATTTTTGGCACACTTCCACAGAAAAATAGCGTCAAGTAGGTTAACCCTGCACTTCCTATGCAACACTGTCATCAATTCATAAAAGATAAGGTATATTCGGCACGACTTAGTCCATCTTAGAAACAGTTGACTACACGCATGTATAACAAAGCAATTAAAGTTAGTCAAACAGGCTCATACAATTAATTAGTCAATAGTCGCCACATCGACTTGCTACGCAACTCTAGCATATCTCAACTTGTTGATCGTCCAACGAGATTCAGGGAAGGACAGACGCCTAGGGCTCTGGATTTGATATTCGTTAACGACGCCGACTTTGTTTCTAATTTAGATTATTTGCCACCTTTTGGCAAGTCTGACCACTGTTCACTTTTATCTTCTCTCCAATATAAATAGTCGTTCTACAACCGATAAGTTTAAAACCATCAAAATTGTAAACCACGATGCTCTTAACCAAGCCCTGTCTGAAGTCAACTGGCCTGCTTTGCTTAACAACCGTAGCACCCAAGATATGTGGGACACTTTCGCTCAACGAGTCCTAAGCGAAACGGCTGACAATACTGTTAAAAAGAAGGTATACTGTGACCCCTCAAAGCCCTGGATCAACTCTAACATATCGAGGATGCTTCCTCACAAGAGATCTTTGTGGCCACGGTTTAGGAGGAGTGGCCATTCACAAGATTACGTGTCTCATCGATCCTTTTCTAACCTCCTATCTAGAACGTTACATAATGCCAAACATGCTTATGAACGAAAACTCGTTACCTCCAAAAATAAGAAGAAGCTGTTTCGGTATCTAAGAACAAACCTGAATTCCAAAGTTTCATCACCTCAGATCCGCGACGCTGACGGTCATCTCCACATGGATGCCACCGAATCTGCCAACTTACTGGCAGAGCCCTTTAGTGATGACTTCGTCGATGAGCCTAATGGAGACCTTCTACCGACCACTATCTGCCATAGGTGTCCCAACAGCCTTTGCGAAGTTGAGTTCCTGCCTGAAGATGTATTAATGCACCTGCGAAATCTGAAGACCTCTTCCTCCCCTGGTAAAGATGGGATGACGGCTGCTGTACTTAAAAACTGCGCTTCAGCACTGGCCCTACCATTAAGCTTGATATTCACATCGTCTTTTAGATCTCATACCCTACCCTCATGCTGGCTTAGTGCTTCTGTTACCCCTGTATTCAAAAAGGGCGACAAATCCTCCGCTAAAAATTATCGACCAATAAGTCTCGTTCCTATCGCCGCCAAAATAGCTGAAAGAATCATATTAGATAAGCTCCTGTCATTTGCTTTCAAAAATGACCTTATCCCTAAGAATCAGCATGGATTTATCCCTGGTCAATCAATAATGACCAACCTTCTCCACTCTCTCAACGATTGGACTCAGTATCTGGACACAAAGACTCCTGTTGATATAATCTACTTAGATGTTTCTAGGGCTTTCGATCGCGTACCACATAGAAGGCTTCTGTTTAAGTTGGAGTGTATGGGAATAAGAGGCGGGTTGTTACTGTAGATTAAGGCTTTTCCCACCGGGAGGACTTTCTCTGTGCGCGTCAGTGATAGCCAGTCTCACTTTCATCATGTAGCAAGTGGAGTTCCTCAAGGCTCTGTCTTGGGGCCAGTGCTGTTCCTTCTGTATACAAGTGACCTGCCCGCATTGATTTCCTCCACATGTTCAGCTTATGCCGACGACACCAAGATTTACAATACTGTCGTAAATTCTGCTATGCTTCAACGAGATCTTGATATTGTTTGTCAATGGTCAGTCAGTTGGCTTTTACCCTTAAATCTAACTAAGTGTTGTGTCCTTCACCTCGGGAAGACAAATCCGCGATTTACATACAAGATCTCTGACCACAACATCGAAGCAGTTTCCAGCCACACTGATCTGGGCGTTGTAGTCAACGATCGTCTTTCCTGATCAGAGCATATTCACCACGTTACATCAAAAGCCAAGAAACTTCTATACATGCTGGAGAGGTCTTTCAAAGGATCTGATGTCAACACTTGCGCCTACATTTACAAGGCATTCGTGAGGCCAATTCTTGAATTCGCTGGCCCGGTATGGGACACTGTGCTTCTGCGTGATAGAAATCTCGTCAAATCAGTACAGCGTCGGGCTACTCGTATCCCTTTTGGAGCACGAATACCAAGCTATGAAGATCGCCTTGAATTATTCAACCTGACCTCATTCTCTGAGCGATCTTATAGTTACGTTCAGGATACTTCATGGTTTGATGGGCACCAACCTCATGCATCTATACCGTCTGTCGCGCAGCAATCTACGCGGACACAGCTTCAAACTGCATAAGGAGCCATTTAAAACAACAGTCCGACAGTGGTTTCTTCCCAACCGCATATTCAACACCTGGAATAGTTTACCTGAAAGTGTGGTTGGTACTATATCAGTTAATAGCTTCAAAGTGCAGTATGATAGCTGGAGGAGTGTACAAACTTTATAGCTATGAACTGTCTTTTTTTATTTTGTATTTTTTTCTATTTGATGTATTTGTGTTACGTGTCCGTACACTATATTTACTGCATGAGCTTATAGTACTGTGTACTCTGCTCATCTCAATTATCATAATAATAATAATAATAATATTTGACGACATTGGTGTTGTATACATGAATTCACATATCACCATTCAGTTATCCCTCAGCACTCGAAGCAGATAGACTTACTTACCGGGGTTGGAAACGTATAAATTGGTAGCACCAAAAAATTGACATATACTCTCCTTCACCCCTATTATCTCCAAAATCCAATTTTCAACCTCTGGACTGATTTTCAAAAACTATAAAGCTTTTTTCTGCTTGGCATAGTAGTAACATTGTCTAAACGTTTCATCAACATCCGAGCAGTGCTTCCCAAGTTGAGTTGTACTGCTCGGGAATATGGGCTCAGGATCAGCGGACAGAGAGACAGACAGACGGAAATGAGTAACATGGTTGTTCTTAATCGTCATTCCAACACTTCATCGCCCGATGCGTAGGAAGTAAAAAGTAAGATAATACCTATCCCTCATATATGGACCTCTACTGGATCTTTTTTATACTTTTCGTTTACAAATTGGCAACTTATATAAAGACAATGCTCCAACACATATTTCGCAATTTTGGATCCCCCAGGAGAAAATAGAACATATCTTCCACCTTTGTATCGTTTTGTAAACTTATGGAGGATTGAATATTTGCAAACAAAATCACCAGATTTTAAAAATAACACCAATATACCAATCCAATTTTTAGGAAAGTGGGGTTGAGCTGGGAAAACTTGCATTATATCACAGTTTGCAGCAAGAAGGCCCTGCCACAGTACTTGTGGGTATGAAAGACAGAAATATTCTAGAGTATAACCTGAACGTGGTCTTTGGAGGGTTATCTTCCAATGAAAAGGCAGCATATAACCACGTATTGAAGTAAGTAAAAATGTACTGCTAAGATGCTTCCTTCATATCTTATACGTTGTGTTTGCGTTCTCTAGATGCTTTAAAAAGCCTTCTACTATCGCTACTATTTATTATTATTATTATTACTATTATTATTACTATTATTATTATAATTTTTATATCGTCTTTTTGTCACAGGATATTCGCAAAACTTACTGTGAAGCACTGGGGAACAGTTGAGATTGAAAACTACTGGAAAGCCGTTTCTGCTTCGGGGCATTAAATATTCGACATGCATTTTTATAATACAAATCTTGTAAATTATAATGATAAAAAAAATTCTAACATTCTATGTTATAACCAAATAAAAAGAGGTTTCTGGGTTCGTTGTTTGTGTTTGGTTGAAAAAAAAACGGCATTAAGTATCCAGATTCACTGAATTTGACTCTCCATGACAACTCAAAAGTATGATGAAAATGTAGAAGAACCTAATATATACGTACAAGTCGATACTCAGCATTTTCGTCGTACTAGCTTTTGTCACCAAAATCCGACATTAGATTTGCATATATCACATCGCACAATAAAATATTTAGTCCTGACCTGCGTAGTACGTTTTTGTGGGTTTTCAACTTGGTCTGGTAAGTAAAAGTTGCCGTCTCCCTTTTTAAGCAAAGCTTCTGTTGCTGTACAGCATCAGTTGGTAAAATTATATCATTAAAGAAATAACGAAAAATAGGCTGCATAACATTAGTTTCCCTTCTGTTCATATCATTTATTGCTCTTTTTACTAGGAAATTATAAATTCAGAGTTACAGGAGGGAATAAAAAATGAATCCGGAATTGGAATTTTGAAATCCCAAGGTAAAATGATGAGATCAAGTTAGTACCGATTGAAATTCTGACTTTTATGTCACATAAACTGATAGAAAGAAAAGATTTAGTCAAATAAAATGTTTCAATTAAAATACTTAAAGATGCACAATTTACTTTGCTAATTGATAAGCATCATTCATTAGCTTTTTTGTACAGTCAAACATTTCAATACTTTGCGTAACAGGTGCTGATTATCCTAAAATAGTAATAACTAGAACTTCCTAGGCAACGCCATCATCAGTTAATGAATGCACAAACCTCTGAGAAGCAAGTTATTTACGAACTTGCACAATATAGAAATTAAATGGATCAAGTCAGTCAAACAGACTCAAACAATTAGTGCGTAAACATTCTTTCCATGCTCTAGGTACCGATAATTACCATCCATCTGGCAATGTTGCCTCTTCGGATATCGTTAGACGCGGCCGCCTACACCGAAGCACCGCCGTAGCAGAACAATCAAGCAGACCGTTACGCCGGGCGCTGGGCCCAGATAGCAGAAGGAGACGCGTATCGAAAACACTTTTCTATCAAGTTACAAACGACCTGTGATGTGTGAAATATGCGTCAGCAAATCATGTCTGTCTATCTCAATATCTGTTGTAGATGATGATGGACTGTGAGATGGTGATGGAGTGATTCTGTTTACAATATCTGATTCTGATTAACTGTAGCCGAAACTATCTCTCCAACTCCTTGCCGGCAGCGAGCCTCTGCTTGGGCTAGGGCGAGGTACTCCTTGTAGATGGGCTTGTCCCTAAGGTGATGTTTGGCCAGCCCTGTTACCGCCACCATATCTTTCATGGATATGACTCCTTATAACACAATAAAACGTTCTGTCTAAAAAGATTTTACTTTCTGCCAACTTGCATCTAAATCCATTGAGCCCCACTGTGTTAGTCCTTGTTTTATGGTGGTGGTGGTGGTGGTGGTGGTGGTGGTGGTGATATAGGGCTGCATAGGAGGTTGTTGCGCCGAAACTTTCGTATAAGGCATGTGTTGTGACTCCGTGTATGTTATTAATAGAGCATGATTATACTTTAAAATAGATTTAATAGAACTAGATTAAATACAATGAAAATAAAACCTACATCTACATTTGCACTATCATTAACGTTAATTATTTTCGCAACGAATGGCTCCAAATTCGTTTTGTTGTAATTTGCAAAATACCAGTCCTTATCACTTTTCGTGTTAAAGCTTCTACTGTCGATCAAAGTCTTCTTAGGTTCCCTATGAGCCATTGGATCTGGTACAAAGAAGTCCGCAGAATCAGACTGTAGAAAAGCACTGGTAGACTGTAATGATGTTGAAGGGCTTTCTGATTGAGCTGGTGATGCTATTTTGGTTATAGTAGACTTGCCGCCATTTCTGTTCAACTGAGGTGGAGGGGCTACCGGTGCCAATAGTGTTGGAGTTACACTGGTTACCCTTTCGATCTTTGAAACACTATAACTAAGAGTACTGGTGGAAACAGGAGTTGTTATAGAGGATTTTGTCATAGGAGTAGTGTCTGGGGTTGCTGTTGTTTGTGTTTGCAAATTTGCTATATCTGCTGCAGTTGTGATGTCGACAGCGGTACTTGGAGTGCCAACCAAGTTACTAGGAGATTTTAGAGGAATATCGGAAGCATTTTTCAAATAACTGCTATGAACCGATTCTGACAAAACGTTTAACTCGCTTTTTATATGCTGTTTTTCTTCGGTCAATGCTTTCTTTGATACATTGAAATGTTCCGAACTCCCACTTTTAGTTGAAGGAGGTGTTATTGACAACAAATGGGGACTAGATGCAGTGGGGACGCTACTACTACTCTTATTCTGAGGCAAAGAACTATTGAACTTATTCTCAACAGCAACAACATGGGAAGTTCTCTGAGACACCTTCGGAGGTGCAACATTAGCAGGTGGTTCCGTCATGGGATGTGGTATAGGCTTAAAACCTCCATCTCCAGGTAGAATAGGCTTAAATCCTCCTTCAAATTGTGGCGCAGATGGTGGCTGCATAGGAGGCGGTTGCATCAAAGGTGGTTGAAGCCTGTTGATCGTAGCCTTCATATAAGGCAAATGTGACTGGATGTTTCCCATAGTAACTCTTTCATTGCCTTTGTTGACCACTGCAGTTTTTCTTTCAGCTTTTGGTACATTTTGTTTTTGGATGAAGTTTCCTCCCAGAAGCGTATTGAGTGGTATTCCGAAAAAGGTGAATCCACTGCTGCTTGGTGAGTTTGTGACTTTATTTGGGATATCTGGCTTTTTGGTTCTGTTCTTGGGCGCTGCGTAGATTGTAGGTGTACCTGCTGAAACATCAGATATGCTGATCAATATCGATCTTTACAACCAACAATAAAAATCACATATACTGATCAAATAGCTTCAATGTAGTTTCGATTGCCATGGAAGACTTTGAAAGTCAAAAAACAATGTTTTACATATTTAATTATCTTTCCCGTATAATATATATAGATGCAGTTTTTTATCAGGGAAAACTGAGGTTTTCAGTTGGAATGTCACTTAACAGAAGAATTGATTCATTTTTTGTTCCTCGCTGATTTTAACTGGACACAAAAAGATTTTTAAGGCTAATCTGAGAGCTCAAAATTTAAGCTGGGTTGTGATGAAATGGGGTAATTACTCTAGATTCAATTTTTAATCAACCTGGCTTCTAGTATACTATTTATCCCTAAATAGGAGTATTTATTTCATATACTGATATCTTACACACTGTTACACTGCTTTGACGACAGCAAAATAATGATATAAATGATTCATATTCTTTAATGAAATTGGTTCATGAGCTTTATATTCTAACATTAAATGGGCGTTTGAAAATTTCAAGATGATCAAAATCGACAGTTGACAAACTATATTTCGAAAGCATGTTACATATACTAGTACATATTCGGATATGATAGAAGAAGGTTGATTACAAGTACTTTTAGCAATTTACATATTAAATTATACACGGGTACTTTGACAGTCCGCCATTTTGAGAAATCGTGAACGCCATATTCCAACATGGTACGAGCCGGTATCCCTAATGGTTCGGTCCTAGGACCAGTCGCCTACTCATTGTACAGAGTGGCCAACTAAGAATGCGAGGTACTGTATCTGGCAACCCATCCATCGTAGCAGCTTGCGCCAAAAACAGGTATTTCAAAAATGGCCAAGAGAAAAACCTAGAAAGTTTCGGCAAGTTTCAGAAATGGCCGCTAGGGGGCGTGACTGCAATCTTGAATCTGAAAAATACCGTATTTTTCAACTCGAGGATGACCTGAACCTTTTTTGTTTGGCAATTTTTGCTGTATCTGTACAAATAAGAGGGTCATTTTTCGACATTTCGACAGAAATGGTTAATATTCTGAACAAAATCAAAAGCGTTGATATGATTTTTTTAAGAAAAAGTAGCTAAATGATGTCTCATCTTATATCTTATTCCTAACCTGAAATTTAGGCCAAAGAAGATTTTATACGGAAATCCCTTAAGTTTGTATTTTTTAAACTAATTTTTCTGGAATTTTCTTTTATTATTCAGTTATGGCACTAGAAAAGATCGATTTAATGTCTATCGTATATACCCACAGTGAATATTCATTATACAAAAAATATGTTTTTTGTTATTAGCACTACTTGCTTATCTCTTAGCGATATTTGTATATTATGTTTTCAGAAAGGGGATTTTATTCTGATGATCAAAAAAGAATTCCAGAAAAATAGTTAAAAAAAATAAATATTCAAGGGATTTCCGTATAAAATTTTCTTTGGCCTAAATTTTAGGTAAGGAACGAGATATCGAGATGTGGTTTTAACGAGCTTGTTTGAACATCATTTAGCTACTTTTTATAAGAAAAATCATACCAATGCATTTAATTTTTTCGAGAAAATTAACCATTTCTGTCGGAATGTCGAAAAAAGCCCCCTAGCGGCCACATGTGAAACTAACAAAGTTTTGTAGCCCTTCAACTAGACCAAGTTTGTTCAAATCGGAAACTCTGAAAAGAGATACAGCAAAAATTGACAGACAAAAAAGTTCACTCTATCCTCGACTTTAAAGATCAGGTATTTTTCTGTTAGGTTAGGTTTTCAGATTCAGTTACGCTCCCTAGCAGCCATTTCAGAAACTTTAAAATATTTTCCAGGTTTTTCTCTTGCCCGTTTTAATAACAACTTTTTTGCCGCAAGCCTCTACGATTGATAGGTTTCCAGATTCAGTACCTCGCGTCCTGTACATTTATAACGTTCCTACCTAGTAACTATGATGATGAGTTAGCAAATTACCATTTTCATATTTGAATATGTTTGTATCATACATCTTTACTAGCTTAGTGCCTGAAGTACCATATAAGAGACATACCGTTTTTTTTAAAGAAACAATTTTTATCCTAACTGTAGTGATACTATTCCGTATAGAGTGCAATAAAAATGTGTTTCTACGACGATTGAATTTCTTCTAACAAAAGTCAGGCATACAGCGGTTAACTTGTTATATAGCGCTATCAGTCATGAGTTCTGTGTTAAATTATATTAGGTTTTCTTAACGCGGAAGCCAGCCTCTTGAGTTTTTTTGGCTGGCGTTCAATTTGTGGTTTCTGGATTACCAGGACTGAGTAACCAGTGGCTTACAAATTGATACTATGACACAAAAGATAAGGTCTCACGGATCGCTCTGGCAATAAACGATGATCTGAACGACTTGATTGATGCTCCTGAGGAGCTTCGAAATGGTCTATCAGATGCATGACCCCAAATTCCATTCAAGCAAACTTTTAGCATGGTGCCTAGCTGCAATCTTGCAATTTTCAAATATCACTTTTACGCTAGAATACAATAAGTATTTGCGCATTTAAAATTTCAATTTGAGAAATTGACCCACGTTTAAAAATGAATGGAGGGCAAGCAAAGGTGTGTGGAAGTGTGTATGTAGGTACCTGTAGGACGTGGGGGTGATTCGGAGCTGCTCTGAGTAGTAATAGGTTCTCTAATCTTGCTATTTCCAGCAAGGCCACCCTGTTCAATCATAGTCTCGTTGATTGGATAATCGACATATTCATCGTAGAAGTATTCTGACTCCTCTGGGGTTGGTGCTAACTGATTTTTCTCCACACTAGTGTTGTTTCTCACCACCCACTTAGCGGAGGTCTGGAAAAAATATCTAGTTGTTTATCCATGTTCAAATGTATTTTGTATGTCATATTTTTATATGTTCGGTATAGTCCAATACGCAATAATGTTTTATGAACATCGATATGTCATCAAACTGCAGTCGATTTAGGCCTACACAAGATAAACAGTTCCGAATCCGCAGTCTTATTAGACTGACACCATTACGTTTGAATTTCATTTTTACTTATCAACTCAGTCTGTAAGGAAATATTGTTATTATAAATTTAGCATCTATACCACGAAAACACGTCACTCGTTTTCAACGGATTGTTTGCCTCTTCGCGGTTTATCGTCTGTCAGGTGATATTTAGCCGCTACACCATGCTCCTTAAAATTACTTGCTAATAGTGCAGGATCTGATTTCTCAAATAATTTCATAAAGAAATGTTCATATAAATATACGTCTGTAATGCCTAAAACCTTTAGATACATTGTGTTATATTGGAAAACAGACGTTTTTATTTTTTATTTCTACAAAAGTACTATAGATATTATTCTTCGTTTTGACATCTCATTATACGAGGGTCATGCTATATATTTGGAGATACACGAAAACTAAAAACTATTTTTCGAAAACTAGTTTATTTATGTTAAGGTGTTCTCCTCCAGCATTAATGCACTTCTGTAACCTGACCTTCCACAGATGAAATGCTTCTAGCCAGTCAGTTTTTGGATTGCCTCCAACAAACTGAGACTGAGACATAAAATGGCTCATTTTAGTATAAAAATTATCCTAATGCACCACCAATGGTGTCCCTGCAAACAAGTCGTGATATTTAGCAATAAAAACCTTCTTTTGCTTTTCTCAATAGATGCGCCGTTTTTTTTTGACAAAATGGTAACTGCCAATACTTACATTCAGAAATATCGATAACGTACCATTTCTTTTTATTTGTGAAAAATATCTAATATAAATAGATAAGTACTACTCAAAAGTATAAGTTCCAACACAATGCGGACATTCGTCTACATAAACTTTTCTCCATCAAATTAATTGAGAAATTATATCTTGGGATATCGGCATGTCATTAGGCAACACAATATATAATTTCGGAAGTGGATTTGGATTTAATCTTGATACAAAATTGCTACCATGGCAAGGATGAATAAGCAAATATTTCAGAATGGACCCCACGTCACTGAAAGTTTTTGGGCGTAATCAGGTACACTTTTGAGGTTCTCGAAATTTTTTATATAATCTAAAACCTCATTTTCAACCTTCAGATCACTTCAAGGAGTGCTGGAGTCACTAGTTTTAAAATCTTGTATTCCTCATATTTCATTAACCACGAGTGACAATCAGACATAGTTTTGATATAATAGTCTCTGAGGCTAGAACTACTGTTGTACTAAAATGTGTCAGAGTTTCCTTACCTCATATCTAGGAGTGGGGTAAGGGTACTCCTATAACCAAAGATGTTTAATCATATCGAAAATGATAAATGAGACGTGGCACAACTAGCTACCAGATATTAATTGAGATCATATTGCGAGTAATGAGGACAAATCCTCTTCTGGCGTTGATACCTAATAGTTTAGTGACCGTTAGATGAAACCACAAAGTGAATAAGCATTGTTCTGCCACCAAGACCCGTATAGTTTATAAAAGACGAGATCACGCAATCCATATCTTGGTCGATATGTAAGAATGTAATACTAAGGTTATTCCACATATCTTCTCACCCAGTGGCGGGCTTTAACTTTTTAAAGCTCATTTTACTCTTTTATAAAATACACATTTTTTAAATAGTCCAATATTCATCTGATATACCAAGTTTCTATCAAGTATTTAAATAACTGTACTTTAGATGGAGAAATGGCCTTCTTCTAGTGAAGCTAAAAAAATTTCATACAGTTAAAAGTACTGTACTTACTTTTTGCCCATATTACGAGAAAGTCAAACTAACTAATCCACATCTTTCAAATATGGAAACGCTACCTATGAGACATGAGACTAGATACCACAGTACGGTTTTATGTTGTTTGATATATGCTTTAAATTTTATTGCGGGAGTTGATGAAATTCAAGCAGGGGTATTTGAAAACAGATATCATGTGATCCAAGCCGTTGTTATAATATATTCAAAAATGGCCGCCAAATCACAAAATATTTCCTTGGGCGTGTCTCAGGAATATTTTGCGATCAGGCTGCCATTTTTGAAATAACCACAATTCGGACCACATGATCTATTCTTATAAATGCTTCTTATGCATGTTATCATTACCCGCAATCAGTGCACACGCTACTGTAATGTATAGTCTTATAGACATTTTTCAAAAACTTGAAATATATTGGTGTAGTTCGGTTTTGTGGTAATGTTAGCCTTAACTGTAGTATTGGTAAGTTGATTTGGGCTCTACAAAAATTGCACCATTTCACAACGTAATGGAGTATTATTTAAAGCCCTGCGGAAACTATATAACTTTTGGATTATTCGAAAATGTGTTATTATACAGGGTGCTCAAAAAATAGACGGAGATATTTTAGAGTAATTCCTAGCTAAGAAATATGGAAAAAAGTTTCTATAAACATGGGATAAATTGAAAACAAATGTTAACTTTCTAGAAAAATTTCGCAAATAAAATAACGTGAATAATTCTGTTCTAGAAGAACTGACGCGTAAATGTCAACCCTCTATGCAGAAATGATTTTTTGTGCAAAAATTAATAAACCACTTTTGTCCAGTGACTTGTTTTCTCGAAAACGAAGCGAGGTACGAAAAAATACAAGCGGCAAAGAAACTCTATTTTTAGATGCCTAATCAAACAAAAGATATTGTAGTTACAAAAAATGCAGTGGCATATATTTTTTGACAATAATATTCGCTAAGGTGCCCCCCGGGATACTAATAATTTTAATCTGTCTAAGTCTAAATTCGCTTCTTAATACAACCGAATAAATATTTTTTAGTATAATAATAAAAAATGGTAAAAAATCGAACTTATCATCTTGTATCTTGAAAACTCTTCATTTCCGGACCCATGTTTATAAAAAAATTATTTTTTAAGAAGGAACCACCCTCTGAAATATTTCCGTCTATTTTTTTACACCCTGTATAGCCTGTTTGTTTTTACAAATGTGTAAGATGCGATTTGAGAAATTTAATTCGGAACACATCTTACGAAGATGTATTGAATAACTATGTAACAGCTTGGCTGTCATTTTCTCTATACCCCTACAGGTGCTTATTAATGCCGTGCGTTTAAGCTATAAAGGCCACGTAACTTTAATGACTGTTTCTAGACTATAATTTTTGTCCGGCTAATGAAACCACATTTATTGGATATATTCCTTTATTGTAGTAAACGTTTCGAATACAACGGTGACTTTCTGCTGTATATGAAATGAAGAAGAATCTGAAATATATGTGGTTTCATTGGCCACACAAAAATGGGAGATTGTCGGCATGACAACCACAGTGTCGGTTTCAGATGTTACATTATAGTTTTATTGTCCATACATACATTTTCAGTAGGTAGGTTTCACATGATTTTATCATCCTGGGTATATACGAGGAGGTACTCAAAAATAACCGGAATAGCAAATCAGTAGGTGAGCTTGTGTAGTATACATTTCTGCCCCTAGAGGCGTACACCGCAACTCATTACCAATTCAGTGCCACCTGGGTTGTCGATCTGGCTTGTTCCGTTCCTCTGTAGTCATTATTTTTGCTAGAACTGTTTCGTGCTTGTTTCATTTTTAAGAATGGCAAGCTTCAGTGAGCAACGTGCAGCTAAGAAATTTTGCTTTCTAATTGGTAGAAATGCTGCTTAAACCGTTTTAATGTTGAAAATAGCTTAGAAAGATGATCCTATGGGAAAAACTAAAGAGTGCGAGTAGTTTGCTCGATTTAAAAATGGCGACATGTCGATTGATGAAATCCCCGCTCTGGATGTCCATCAACTACCCGAATCGACGAAAATGTTGCTTGTGCTATTTGAAGGTTTTAAGACGATCGGCAAAAACTACCCGATTTTTGGCAGCCAGGGGACTGGTTTTTCCACCACCTGCGCACACAGCCATCTCTATTTGACAGTTTCTGGCTAAAAATGCCATGGATATCAGGCAGCAGCGGTGGCCGCAGTAGTACACCCTTCGGTCTCCTGATCAGTCGCCGTGCGCTGTGCGGGTTCGAATCCCGTCCCATGAGAAATTTTTCCCTTGGCTATGGATGTTGTAATTGTCCTTAGGTGGTAGACTGTTTCTGACAATCAAACGCAGAGGTACCACCTGGCGGATCTCGTATTCGGGGCCAGAATGTGTGCATGTCGCATGCACACGTGTTCTCTCGCCAGAGTCCGTGTGACTTTCCCCCGTTCCCCTGTATCCCTCTATAGCCCCACGGTATCCCATGGGTGTTAGACCTTCGTAGTGGCTGGAGTATAAAAAAATGGTTCCGCTGCCTCACGCACCTTATTTGCCTGACCTGGCTCCATGCCACTTTTTCTTATTTCCACGGATGAAAAGGGGCATGAAAGGACGCCGCTTTGATAACATTGAAGAGGTCAAGAAAAAAACGAGGGAGGAGCTGACATTTATAAGGAAGACTTCAAAAAATGTTTCCAGCAGTGGAAGCACCGGTGGGACAAGTGCATTAGTTGTAGTGGACAGTATTTTGAAGAAAATAAGGTTACTTTGTGAAAAAGTTGAAAATAAATAGCTTATAAAAAATAATTCCGTTTTTTGGGTACCACCTCGTATACCCAGTCCCAGCAGACCCAACCACTTAAAACTCTGTATAACCCAAAGAAGGAGTTACCTTCTTGACCCTAAACACATTCTTCCAATCGACCAATTTGATCTTGTTGAAAAAGGCTAAAACCGACAGCAGAATAACCACGAAGATGATATTAAAAGTGATGATGACGGCGTTGATAAGTACCTGAGTGTTCCCGTACCCCACTCCGGTGAGACTCTCCGTTTCGCACCCTGGAGCATAGATCTGGGCGTTACGCTGCTCTTCGGTGCAATCGTGCCTGGAAGTCCGCATGCCTCTCAAGAGGCTGCCATCGGAGCACTTCGGACCTCGCTGGTGGGGGGTCTCCTGGAGCCACGCCTGAAGCCACAGCATCGGGCAGGTGCAGGAGAGAGGATTGCCTGGATATGGTTTTGTGTAATAATGATTATGATAAACAAGTTTCAAATAGTATAAAAGCAGCGCCACCTTCAAACACGAGCCATGAAGAGAAAAAGGCAACACCGCATCATGGCATTTTGGGGTCCGGCCGTCCAGCTGGTGTGTGCCGTTATTAAGGCGCGTTTTCACGGGTCGATCTGAGTCGAACAATTTGTGTCGAACATTGAATCGAAAGCAAAGTGGTGTCGTTTTTATTTTTGGTCAACATACATCGCCTATCGTGTAAACCTTTTTGCTTTCAACTCAGATCGAACCATGGTCGAATAACCCAGGTGGTTCAACTTAGATCGACCCGTGAAAACGCGCTTTTACAGAAACTTCGATTTGAGCATTTTTTTTATGAATCTCAAATTTACGAGTACAAAGTACAAAACAATTTCACTAGACATAAGTTCAAAATCGAAATTACAGAATGTGAATACTCTATGCGAACCCTAGAGAGGGAAATTCACAAGAATACTAATTATGTAGTGCTTCTTATAACTAAGTTGTTTGCTGGCAGACGTATACAGGAGTAGAATCGTACTTGAGATGTATAAATGAGGTATTGCATTACCACACCAAGTTACCAATTTATATCGGGAGGTTTTGCCAAGAGCCATATATCTGTGGTACTAAGGCAAAACCCAATATGTCAAAAAATATTGATTTTTTGTTTTTAATGTCAATATGTACACCAAATGACGAAGTATTCTATGGCAAGACCCGATATAATTTATAAAATTTCCGTAACACTCTAAATTAATGTTATTTTTTTAAGGAGGAGCTTAAAATTTAAAAAAAATTGGTAGGTAGCAGGAGACTGATTATAGAATATAAATGCCATAACAATTGTGAGTGAAGAATATCTATTTTTCTTATTTTGAATTTGTTTGAGCTGGTCAATTAAAACTTCTAGATTTTTAAAATGAGGGAAAGGTACTGACACATGATTTATTACACTAACAGCATGTTCTAGATTCTCAATCCCTTTGTGAATATGACTATAGGCTAAATTTATATTTTTTAGTGTTTCTGTATTATCAAAATAAAAACTATACCTACTCAGTAAGTTTTCTAATTGAGACCATCTAGAGAGCTTCAAGTCAAATGGGAGCACCCATTTCAAATCATTACTTGAGAGCGGATCCCCTTTATTAAATACCTTAGTTTCTAATAAACTGTCTATTATAATTTGCGTATTCAAAACTAAAATTTCACTGATTGTTTCTAATTTATAAAAATAAATTTTGTCATTAGTCTTCTTCACCAACCAATGTTCAGGGATTTTAATCATTTTAGAATAGTTTTCCAATAAATCTGAGAATCCTGTAATTTTGTCTTTTTCCTGAAATTCTGAAACCAAATTCTCATGCCTTTGAAGGATCTTATCTTGTCTGATGGCAGGATCTGTTCTACTAGAAACTTGACGCTTACTTCTAGATAAGATGGCACATTTGGAAAGACTGATGGAACAGCACCTTCTGAAAGTTTTGGACGACTCAGTGTGACTGTGTTAGCTGATCCATCCTGCAGAACATAAGTTTCCGTACGGACAATTTCTGCTTGTTGAAAATGTGCATCACAAACAACAGAATCTTTAGAAGGCGACCAGTCCTTTCTTGGTATTGAAGCTAGCCACTTACTTTTCAACTCCTCATTTTTTGGAAATCGAAACACTGACCTGTAGGGTGTCGATCTCAATTCTGCCTCGTAGTTTCCCTTGCAGCCTGGTACACAGCAACGCTTAGGCATATTAATTAAAAGAAAAGATGTACCCACGCGAATCTACACACTATACAGACGTTTCTAACAAGCACCGATTCACACACATTTTAAACACATCAAAGCACGATTTTATACTACCTAAAATAAATACTTTCTGCACGGTTTGAAGAGCAAAACTAAGTAGATTACTCTGGTTTGTATGAATTGCACTGTTCCCAGAGATTTACAACAAAATTGCACCAAAAAGTCGGAGGTTAGGAATATAAACAAACGAAAAGCCCGGCAAACACCTGTCTGTGGAAGACCCCAAAGCTGCGTTGCCATATCTATTGTTCATGGCTCGTTAGTTGAAGGTGGCGCTGATAAAAGGATCAGTGTGAATTGGGATTGCATGATTCATAAGATTCATAAGCTGACTTGACAATAAGAGGGCTTATCCCTAAGCTCCACCCCTGACCCCTTGGAATGAAGCTACATTTGATTTATGTTTTATTTTAGTTTTCTTCTTAATCACATCTTCACATAAATGCCGTAGTTAACCGATTCTCGTAAGAGATCGGCAGTATGTAAGCTAATATTGGAACAGACCGAATATTGATAATATATATTGCGCTTCCATCTTTGATTAACTTCTTTGCTGCCATCTCTCGACAGCCTTTATCGTATTTTCTAAAAAAATGTCTGTACCAATAACGCAGGCTGAAAAAATTTCAAGTTGACTCATATTTTGTTTAGTTTAGTTTATGTTATTTATATTCCACCAGAGACTTCTAATGACACTTACGAAAGTTTTTTGCCACACATGAGTACGTTATTAATCAATCAGCCCAACGTTTTGATACTGGGCGATTTTAATGCCCCCGGTTTCGTATTTAGTCTCCATGCAGATTTTCGTTATACAACGCTATCAAATTTTTTAGATCTTACCAACACCATCCAATCTAACGTGATATTAAATCCGCTGGGGCGATTGCTGGATTTAGTCATAAGCACTGAAAGTGTACCATGTATTATTTCACGGGAAGCTATTTCTATTGTAAATCAAGTAGATCCTCACCATCCACCTTTAAGTATCCTATTTACCATACAGCTGTCTAGTAGGTCTAACTTGTCCCCAAATACTGAACCTACATCATTGATGTATATAATGCTTTGAGTTATATTGACTGGTCCTTTTTACGTAAAATTACTGATGTTAATGAACTATGCGATACATTTTATGTTAAATTTTTTTCAATATTTGATATTTATGTTTCTAAATATACCAACACCTGCAAATTCAGGTATCCTCCTTGGTATACTGGAGAAATTATAAGTAACATAAATTTGAAAGATTATTACTACAGAAAATATAAGAGAACACGCAATGTTTACCATTACAATGAATTTTCTAGATTGCGCAGAATCATAAAGGGGCGAGTTAGAGTTGCTTACAGTGAGTACTTGTCGTCGGTTGAGGACAGTATAATCAACGACCCGAAGAAGTTCTGGTCATACATTCGGAATAAGAGAGACTGTAGCAGAATACCAGGCCAAGTCCAGTTCAACGGCAACGTATTCAGTACTCCACAAGGTGTTATTGATGCATTTGCCGACTATTTTAAGAGTGTGTATGTTACTCCTCGAAATATTCCCTCTTCTTTAGTTAGTGTCACTTCAACATCATGTATTTATCTAGAGGAATTAACGGAAGCTGATGTACTGAAGTCTCTCTCTAAGCTTCAAAATAAACTTACGTCTGGTAGTGATCAAATACCTAGTTTTATTATTAAAGATTGTGCTCATGTTTTCGTCAAGCCGATGCTGATAATTTTCAATGCTATATTAAAGAGTGGAATTTTTCCTGATGTTTGGAAGATAGCTAAGGTGTGTCCGGTCCTGAAAGATGGTGATAAATCTGATGTACTCAACTATAGAGCTATAAGCATTTTGAACAACTTTGCAAAGGCTTTTGAAATGGCCATTTACTCTTTTATCTTCGTGAACGTTAAAAGCCTAATTACTCCATCACAACATGGTTTCATCAAAGGTAGATCCACTACGTCAAATTTAATGACAATTACGCAGTATATAGCAGAATCGTTAGACAAGAAACAACAAGTCGATGTTATTTACATGGATTTCAGCAAGGCTTTCGATAAATTAAACCATCATCTTCTTGTGGATAGCCTTCATTATTTCGGCCTTAGTGACTCGTTAGTCGGTCTTTTAAGCTCATATCTTTCTAATAGGACGCAATATGTTTACTATAATGGTTATTCTTCAGCAAATTATACTGTTCCCTCTGGAGTACCGCAAGGTTCAAACCTAGGTCACTTGCTGTTTTTATTCTTCATAAATAACCTAGTCGCTTCACTAAAGTGTGAATGTCTATTTGCTGATGATCTGAAAATCTACACCAAAATTACAAATTTGGAGAGCTGTATTTCCCTTCAGGACGATCTGCATTAAAGTATGTACATATTGTCGTAAAATGAAACCGATTATGTTTGATTACTCCATAAATAATGCGGTTTTGGAGAGAACAACAGAGACTAAAGATCTTGGTGTAACATTTTCCTGTAGATTGGACTTTTCTGTCCATGTAGCACGCGTCACTTCCGAAGCGACACGGATTCTGGGTTTCATAATGAGCAACTGCCGATCTTTTTCCAACGAAGCGGCACTAAAAGCTCTTTTTATTTCACTGGTGCGACCAAAACTTGAGTATGCCTGTTTGATATGGAACCCTTTCTATGCGTATTATATAAGCATCTTAGAAAACGTGCAGAGGAAATTTCTTAAATTCTGTGTTTATAAAATCGATGGCACATATCCAGAAAGGGGGGTCTCTCAATTTGTTCTGCTGCGTCGTTTTGAACTAGAGACTCTACAGTAAAGACGTTCCACTGCTGGCCTATCATTCCTTCATAAGCTTTTGCACGACAGAGTGGATGCACCAGAACTTCTCCAGAGGTTAAATTTCTATATTCCATGGTTAAATACGAGAACTCTAACTTTCTACTGCAGTACCTCCCGTACAAATGTATTATTTTATTCTCCGCTACATTCTATATGCAACAATTATAATTCCATAGCAGACAGTTCTGACATTAATTTTGATTGTATCAGTAAGATCGTGTCGAATTTCAGGTACTATTATAATAGCTAGTTCTATTTTTTTTAAATTAGTTTTAGGTATACATTACATGTATGAATTATAAGTAAAGTTACCATGATATTGTCCTTTAATTGGAATAGTTCTGTTGGGCAATAATGTATAAATAAATAAATAAATAAATAAATATTTGCTTGTTTAGTCTACATCCTCTGTCTCCAAACACCGTACTAATGATTGCTAAGAAGCCAGAAACAATATTGTATACGGTTGGTTATGGTCACAGACCGAAAGGCGATCAGATTCTATTTATCCTGGAATCCGTAGCATAAGTATTTGTAATTCACGACTCTGGAATCATCATGCTTTTGATATACAAGACCTTGCAAGAAGCCATGCCTCTATCAGCATATCAGATGTCTTCAGATTACGAGGCCATAGGAAAAGCTCAAACTAATTAAACCTTTTGAACTAGTATAAATTTGTCGTGTAAAACAGAATACCCATGCCATTATTTAGTGAAAAAAAAGCACTTCAAACGAATGAGAGATTCACGAGACACTACAGTATATTCAGATAAGAGATAGACCGGATGTAAACAAAAGGTTCGGGTGATTTTCACGCTAACGCCGCCGTCTCGACGTAAAACAGGAGCCCTCATTGGTCAATTCGCAATTAAATGCCTATGCCGAGCGGCAGAGCAGTCGTATCAAGGCAGAGTCACATTCAGGTTCAGACGTGTTACGTATGTCGTGTGCATCATTGCAATTTGATATTTCTTTGGACGTTTTCGTTTGTTATCTTATTAAGTTGTTGAGTTTGTCGTTGTTATTGTTATACCTTGTTATTGATTGTTATTGTTATCAATTGCTTGCGCAAAATGCCCAGTAGTACAGATACTGCCGATGAAGTTGTAAACTCCTGTAGTCCACCTAGGAAACGCTCTAAAAAAAGACACCTGAGTGCAGAAATGAAAGAGGTCATTTTGAATACTTATATATAAGATCGAGCGCGAGGAGAATGAGGCATCAACCATCAAAGAAATTGTTGTGAAGGTTTCTCACAAAGTTGGGGTGTGTCGCGCATCAGTGTTTAATGTGTTAAGACAATACAAAAAAAATCACACCTTTTCTGAGCCAATGACCAGTAAACATCGCAAAAGTATTGTTAAATCATTGGATGAAGCTGATAAGCATGCGATTAGGAGGAAAGTGCATGAATTCTTCTTTAGGAATGAAATACCTACTATAGATAAAGTACTGCAGGAGGTAAATGGAGATACAACGTTGCCAAATTTCAAACGATCAACTTTCCATGCGTTACTGAAGCATTTAAATTTCAAATGGAAAAAACGGGGTCGTAATAGTTTACTACTGGATAGAGAAGAAATTGTGCTATGGAAGAGGCATTATTTAACAAAAATTGGGAAATATAGAAATCAAAACAGGAAGATTTATTACCTTGATGAAACGTGGGTAAACGCAGGACACACTACAAGTAAAGTATGGGTTGATGATTCTGTAACTTCATCCAGGAGGGCCTTTCTAGATGGACTGTCCACCGGATTAAAAAATCCAGCAGGTAAATACGAGTAATAGACAACAATCGGATGTTTTTCAAACCTTGGGAACAAGGTTCTAAACATTAATTCCAGGGGGCAGATAAAACATATTACAAGTAACAAAACTTTTATAACTTTCGATAAAATGCGTGGATGTTTTATTGTCATTTTCATTTGTTAGAACTTTTTTAAGCCATGTTTTTATGTGTTTTCGATATTTCAATAATTTTTTAATATAATCTTAAAATATGTCGAATATTATAAACTTAAAAAAAGTTACTAAGTTTTATATTGTGTACCGTTCCTAATATTTCTAATCATTTTAATTCATACTTTAAGCTTTATAAAGTTATAATTTGTTAATATTAATATTTGCGCGTATTTCAGGTTCCTGATCATTCATTTTTTAAAGGTTTATAACTTTAAATTAAATTGTGAAGCGCTGAGTAATCATACGACGTTCAATATTCTTTCTTTCAATATGACTAAATAATCCCAATTATAGCAATCTGATACTCATGTCTCAATGTTTTTTCGCTGAATGTGATGAAAACATTTGAAAAAGGTTCGCTTATTGAAATAAATCTACACCAGTTAGTACTTCGATTTCCAGGTAAAGGGGCTCATTATCTGCCATATTGGCAGTGAGGATGGATTTTTTGTTGACGGTCTGTGGTGCTTTGAGTCTAAGAAAACTGGAGATTACCACGAGGAAATGAATGGCGAATCGTTTGAACAGTGGTTTTCAAAAATTTTACCGAACTTAGAGGAAAACGCAGTAATTGTGTTGGATAATGCGCCTTATCATTCTCGAAGAATGGAGAAGGTCCCAACAACGGCTTCAAGGAAAGTTGATGTTCAAAATTGGCTCCGCTCGAAAAATATCAACTTTGAAGAAGCAATGCTGAAAGTACAATTATTAAGAATTGTCAAGGATCACAAGGCGGAATATCAAAAATACGCCATTGACGAAATGGCAGCAGGTCAAAATAAAACTGTGCTCCGTTTACCTCCATACCATTGCGAGCTCAATCCCATTGAGCTCATATGGGCAGAGGTTAAAAATTATATAGCTAAGCACAATACAACTTTTAAATTTTGTGACCTCAAAGAAGACTTTTCAAAGAAGCACTAGAATTAATAACAGCGCAAAAATGGGAAAACTGTATTAAGCACGTGAAAGACAAAGTTGAAAAGAGAATGTGGGAACTGGACAATATTTTAGAGGAACAAGTCGAGCCATTCATTATTGACGTTGGTGCTTCAGGCAGTAGCGATGATGAAAGCTCATCAAGCTCATCTTTCCAATAAAAGATGTCGTTCATCAAATTCGGTAAGTTATAAGTAATTATAAAGCTACTGTATTTTTAATTAATTATTGACATTTTTGAACCCATTTTGGCAAAACCTATTCAAGAATCTACTTTCTGACAATGTTCAACCATGCACATTTTTTTACGTTTTGAACGTTTTAATTTGGTTACATATTTACCTAGAAATCAAAAAATATACTAATCAATATTCTAAAAGCAATTTTAAGAGATATACGATTATTTTTAATTTAGGCTAATTTAAACGCCATTTTGAGATTATATTCGACTGTATTTCACCAAACATCAGGCGGCATCCGAAGCTGGAAATCGAAGCGAAAATTTTGAAATCCTTATGTATATTTACATCAGTATATATTTCTTACCGCACCCCCACATGATCCTATATCCATCACCAATCGTATACACATCGAATTGTGCTAATTTACTACAAAGTTACGCAAAGCAGCATCTACTATCTAAAATATGTACTGCGTGACTCTTAATACGTCCCTGCCGAATGTTACAGCGTTCGATGATCACGTGGTCATGTTTATGTCCGGTCTATCTCTTATCTGAATATACTGTAGAGGGACTAGCTTGCAGTAGCAGTAGTTTCTAGCCATAGCTTAGGCTAGGACAAAATAAATCAATTTACATAAGAAATGCCATCCATGAGTAATTTTCCAGAAATAGCTTATACATATACATAGGTTATACACTGAGAACCAAATTTGTCTGACGGCTTGAGTTTAATGTGTACGAGAGGGAAGTGTGTATAGACTCATGTGTTAGAATGAGCAAAGTTGAATGTTGAAAATATGTATTAGTTTATTCTCTACGCCCAAATAATAGTTTTATTTTGAGCGTACACATTTTTGGATTGTGTCGAATTTGCTTAGGATCGATTTCCAATTGGTCCTATCGACGCTCCATTTTAGGTCGAAATGAAAGATCAGCATCACTGTCGCAAAACTCAGGATGTGTTGATTTTATCACCATCGGTGAAAATCAAAGATGATTCTAAAATAAATTAAAACACTTAGTCTGTGCGAACGTTTTCTGGTGTGACATATTGGTAACGCGGCAGATTTCACGATCTTCTGCGACATTGTTGCTAGGCGATGTGGTGATGACCTTCGCTCTTCAGCAACATGTGTTGGTACACACTTCTCGTGCTCCTGTCCCATAAACATTGAACTCAAGCCGTCAGACATCGAACGATAGTCTCAAAATTCACCATCAAGATCCAGCATGGCAATGTTACTCCTCAATCTCTGCACAGCCCTCTCTGGAAACGTCATCAGCTTGTTGTTCCTCAAACTCAAAACCCTCAGTCTCGGCATCCCGTTGAACACTGGTCCCTTCACCCCACATATTTCGTTGTTGTCCATTTTGAGCTCCACCATCCATTCCATCTTTTCCAACACACCGTTGTTTAATCTTGTTACGCGATTGTTACTCAGGTCCAATACCTCTAAAGAGGTCATGCTCCTCAAACCAATATCCTCAATGTCGAATATTTGATTATAGCTTAAGTTCAACATAATCACCTGTGGTACCAGATTGAATGCTTTAGGAGCAATGGTTCTGATATAGTTCTCTTGCAGCTCTACTGTCTGCAGAGAAGGAAGCTTATTGAAGGCAAGATTCGGAATTTCTTTTATTTTGTTCTTGTTAAGTTTGATAGACTTTAGTACTGGCAGGGCTCTGATGGCATTTGGTTCTATGATCTCCACTTCATTGTTATCCAAGTGCAAAGTCTTGAGATGAGCTAGATTATGGAATGTACCTTCTTTGACCTCCTGGATGAAGTTTCTACTAAGCTTCAATGACTTCAAACTAGTCAGTGTACTCAGTATATCGGGATCTATATTTTTAATCCTGTTGTGGGTTAAATCTAGCTTCTTCAAAGTTCTGAGGTTTTGGAAGGTCTTGGGAAGCTGTACCAAAACATTTTCTGAAGCATCAACGCTCTCTATTTCAAGGTTCTTATCCAAGGTGCCAGCAAGCAATTCGGGTAAGGAATTTCCGCTTATATCAACTCTTCTCAATTTTGGGGAGAATTTCAACAAATCTGGTACTAACAAATCTAGATGATTTTTCTTCAGAACAATCTGCTTCAACTCTGGCAAAGATTTGAAAGCATTTGGATGAACCTCAGTGAGTCTGTTGTCCCTTAAGTCAAGTATCTCTAAGTGAGACATACCTTCAAGCACGTGTTCTTCTATCTTTTTCAACAAATTATCTCCTAAGTACAAACGCTTAAGATGGGGTAGTGTTTTAAAGGTCCCTACACCGATATTCTCTATTCTATTTGAACTTAGATCCAACGACTTCAGAGCAGGAAGATCTAGATCTGGAGAATGCAAGTGTGGTATGCGCTGAATTTCATTATGGTGAAGTTGAAGATGCTCTACACCTCTCGGCAATCCTGGTACGAACTCTAGCAACTGATTGTGGCTCACGTCTAACTCATACAAGTGTAGAAGATGCCTGAATGTTGCAGGATGTAATACTTTCAGATGATTGTAGGAAATGTTGACATGTTCTAGCGATGGTGTGGGTAAAAATGCTGTTTGCTCTATCATAGTGAGTTCATTACCACTCAAATCCAAACGCCTAAGGGATGGTAAGTTTTCTAAGAATGTAGGTTCTAATTTTCTTAAATAGTTCTGTGACAAGTCTAAACCTTTGAGCGCAGGTAAATTCCAAAATGGTCCTGGAAATATGTCAGTGAGCGAGTTATTCTTCAACCTCAACTCTCTTAAAGCAGGCATTGCCATAAATGCTTCCTTCCCGATTGACCTCAGCTTATTATAGTTCAAATTAATATGTTCTAATGTGGCATGGCCCCTTAAGGCACCACCTGGTATCGACTCCAAGTTGTTATAGCTCAGATCCAGGAATATCAGTCTTGGTAAGGCATCTAGAAGAGATCTAAGCTCAGCTACATGGTTGATATCATTGCTGACCAAAAACAGTTCTTCTAAGCCGCTACCAGATTGTTGTAGAAAGCTCTCGGGGTGAATCCTTTTCACCACGTTGTTGTTCAGATTTAATGTTCTCAATTCTGGAACTCTATGAAAAGCTCCATGATGCAATTCCATAATCATGTTGTGTTCCAGAGATATCCTCTTGAGAGAAGGGATGTCTACGAAGGCAGCCTCACCTACTCTGTCAATCTGATTGTGGTCTAACACTATGCTTTCTAGTTGTGGGAGATCTCGACTTCCTCTACCAACTATACCGGCATCTATAAACTTGGTACCAACAAATCTGAGTTCTTTGAGCTCAGGTAGTGCTGTTAAAGCCCTTGGATGAATCCAGTTGATACCACTATTCGTGATGTTAATGAGATCAAGCTTTGGGAGATCAGAAAACGTGTTCCCCTCTAGTCTAGTCAATGCTGGGCAGTTAGTTATGTGAATTTTCTCCAAACTAGGATTGTTTTTGAAGTTAATAGGATTAAGCTCAAGCAAAAGTTGTGACTCTATCTGAATATATCTCAACTTAGGTAGATCTGATAGTAGTGGACACCTCTTCAACAATTTGGACTGAATAGTAACAGCTTGCAGAGACATAAGCTTGGATAAGGACTCATCGGGAATGCTTCTCAGCTGAGGCTCCACAAGAAAAATCTCCATGAGACTGTCCTCAAGACCGGCCAACCAGTCTGTAGAAAGTCTTTCAAGTGCATTTTGGCGTAGCATAAGTCTTAAAACCTTAAGAGAGGTGAAGGCTCTTCCAGGAAGAGACGGTAGGTAGTTGTTTTCCAAGATTAGTTCGTCGATGGGCTCTTTGATGTGTTTTGAGAGAGATCTGAGGGAGTCGAGGACCCTTGGTAGGTCGCTGTGGGAGCACCTGAAAAAAGAGTTTATAAAGTTACTTTATATCACTTCGTCATTATTTTAGGATATCCATGCTTCTAGACAAGTAAAAACGATATGTTTGTTAATGCTAATTTAATTACAGTGCCGTAAAGTCAATTAAGCCGGATTTTCATACACTATTTCACTAGTTGATAGGAATACTTGACATCATATCATTGATCTAGCTGGTAACGTTACAAATAAGAATTAGGTAATGTTTGGCATCTGGATACACTTTGTTGATTTTCATGAAGATATATAACTTTTGTCTTGAACAGTGTGGACATGCCAATATGAGATGTGTATTCAGAATATGTGATGTCTTTCATTGTATCCAGTCTTAGCACTTACTTTTTTCTCAAAAGGAGAGCCTTCCTACCATCATCTGTCATAAACAGTCCTGTTTTAGTACCATAGTTTGATTTTCAAAAATATTTTTTTTTGTGATGGCGGGTTAAACATTTTACTTCTGAGAACACTTTTTTGACAATATCTCTTTTTAGACTCATTATTCGATCAAAATAGCTATATACCAAATTAAACTTGAAGGAATTTTCTACAAGGGGTAAAATTCATATTTACAGGAGTTACTCTAATATGATATACAGGATTCCATGATTCGGTAGTTTTACCATGACCATTTTTGGAAAGAATTTCGATTGTATTTTACGGCTGGTGCCTATATCATTGCCATACAACTTATAAAAACAGAGTAGTACCTAAGTTGTAAGATTTTTTCTTTAATCAAGTTTGTCAGACAAATATTTTCCTCCCTGTAAGATGATCAACATTTTATAGGTCGCCATGTTTCCACTATGGTGATGCTAGAGGCAAGGATAAGAGGTATAAAAGTCACGTCAAAATATAACAAAGCAGTTGTTTTTAAAAAAATTCTAAAACTTCCCATGTAAAGCTATCAATTCGTAACGTTTTTGGAATAATAATAATAATAATAATAATATTTATTTACTCTAAAATACAGGGAACATGAAACGAGTAAATAAATATAATATATCCATAGGAGGACAACGCCTGTGCATGGATCATATGTATGTTGAATTGCAAAATATAATAAAATAGAGAGAAAAAAGAGATTATTGGTAAGAATGGTAGAGCATTTATTGTGTAATATTTGAGAATATTTTATTAATTTGATTTCTCCCAATCGTGTTAATAAATTTTTTTAATTTTTTTTTGAAGCCTAATGTATTGCGTAATTGTTTTAAATTATTTGGTAAATGTTCGTACAATTTTGGAGCTATATACAGGTGACATCGTTTCATTAGGGATTTGTTTGGCTTAGGAACATTTTTTGCGCGTAATTTATATCTGGTTTTATGATTATGTTTAATTATGTCGTGTTCACTAATAGTTTTGTGATAATGAGTGATGGTATGTAAGAAGTAAAGTTGTTTAGTATCATATACTTGTGCATCATTATATAAGTCATTAGTTGGGTATAATTTTGATTTGCCTAACATTGATTTTAAAATTCGTCTTTGAAGTACATCTAAATCGTTAAAGTATGTCGTGCATGCAGCACCCCACACTTCTATACCATATGTTATGTGTGGCTCGACTAAAGCTTGATATATTATTCGTAGATAATATTCAGTTAATATACCGGTTAGAAATTTTATTTTATATGCTATGAATCTAATTTTCTTTAGTATGTATATATATATATGCATACCATATTTGATATTCTTCTTTCTTGACTATGCACCGACAGGGTAAGATGGCTTCTTGAGGTGGACATCGCTTCTCTGATCTCACTGCCGCAATGAATAACAGCAATAAAATGCCCCTCACGCCTACAAGCATATTTGTCACGTGGTCTCATAGTACTTCACAAACATGTCACAACACTAGAGAACTATACTCAAATTGTCCGGTAAAGTAGTATTATCTGAAACGAAAAAAGAAATATCAATACAAGTTGACTCATTTATTTATATTATCCCAAGCAACTTGAGGATTATGTTATAATCATGATACAAATAATGCATTGGAACTTTTAAAAATAAATATCTCGAAAACTATTAGCTTTAGGCACTTCTAACAAGTAAATCTATTTTGTTGACGAAATACAAAAAAATAAGATTTTCCAGTCAGTTGTTGTATACAGGGTAGCACAAAAAAGTTATGAAAGGTTATTTACCGAAATAGTGCTGTAAGTAGCGCCCTGTAGAAGTTTGGCCATAAGAAATAACAGATTCTTGTTTCTCATACTAAAAAACCTTCCTACACCGAGTTTTATGCCAAAATCTAAAATACTTCTCAAGCAATAAGCAAAAATAGAAAATAACACCCTGTATGACACCCTGTATCTCGCAAACTATCAACTTTTGGACTGAGGTATGTTTAGGTCAATTCGCATATTTTGGTCTGTAGTATCTCCAGTTTCGAGATTTCCCAACCTTGCACAGAGTATGTTAAAAACTAGTACAATATTATCTAAAAATCTAGTATGTATTGATCAACTGACGTCGTCGTTAAGTTTCTCTTAACTAAGTGGGTTTCTACGAACTAAGATCTAATGATACATTACAATCGGTTCCTTCTTTGTTGATTATTGTCTGCCAATTAAGCATAAAGAAATCATTACTTCAACTTCTTCAATCAAATAAGATTAGATTTTTAAGGCAGAAATAATGAATCAAGAATTTTATCATTAGTCGAAAGTAAAATTTTCTCGTTGAACAAATATTGAACTAATTTTTCCAATGGTTACTAAATAATTTTAGGGAAGGTCGTTCCATGCTATAAAAAATAGTCAATATGCGTACACCATATTCATGGATGTATGCAAATAACCCGCACGGGTATCATGTAAAAAAACCTACAAAACGTCACAGACAGACAGACAGACTAGGTAGTTTTTAGGGCGCAAACAGTCATTCCACGTTTGCTCACTAGGATCGTTGTGAACGACCATCCATGGAGGAATCACTCAACTAAATTACGCATTATTGGTTGCATAGTTTTGTGAGGCTGAGTGATCCGGCTCTGTAGTTTTTATCTCTGAGAAGAAAGTTGGTTGAATAGCAAGATCGCTTCTGTGTGAGAAAATCATTACCGAATATGCCGAATATGACGGGTTATTTATATGTTGTGCTTTCTGAACAGAGTTTATGTTCAAAGTTATAAATTACAAAAAACTGAGGAGAATTACGGGAAATCATCACCGCGCCCGCGTTGTGTGTAATTACTGTTAGCATGTATATGGCTTGTAATTCGACAGTGTAGGTACAGTGAATATAATTATTTCTTATCTCTCTCATTTTTGAAATTCATCAAATTTGTATATGTAATTACCAGAATGGATATGAAAAAGTAGATGCGCAACTAATTTCTAGCGTTGATTCTCAATTAAGTGTATTTGAGACAAGAACCCAATGTAATTATCATCAACACATACAACTTACAGCTTAGACCTCCAGTAATGCCATCTCGGAAGCAGATTTTACATCACATCAGAGCCAAAGATTGATAAAAAGCCTCATGACGTTTAGGCAAAACGTACAACTATTGCTAAGTTAACATCTTGTAGAATAACCTACATAATGTCAAAAAAAAACAGCATAATGTCAAAAAAAATCGGCATAATGTAACTTTTCAAGATACGTGATACCCGTGCCGGTATCCCGTTAGTAAAAGTTTTGAAGTTATAATGGATCCGCAGGGGTATTATGTGAAAAACGAAATGTCATCTTGCAGATTAGGTAGTTTTTAATGTGCAAATAGTGCATTCCACGTTTGCTCGCTATCATCGCTGTTCGCTGACGTGTAAGCTACACGTACAGCTACAAAACGAGTTCACAACAAGCGTGTGCTAAGTTAACATCTTATAGAAAAACCTAGTTATATCACAAAAAACCTATGAAATGTCATCAAACAGATTATTAATTATTTGCTTCGATTTTTTGGAATGTCTCATATATACATTCAGACCTACCCTTCTAAAAGAAAAGGACTGATAGACTATGATGTCTTGATGAATAGTTGTTTATTTACAAGCGATTCAATTTACGAAAACTTCCAATTTTGACAGCCTAGCAATCCGCTATTTTGAAAGATAGCGATTTAATATAAGCTATAACGTGCTCATAAGGAGCTCCAAGATGAGGCACGTCACCCCTCATTGGAAAAATGTTATACGATGGCGCCCAGCTGCCAGCTTGAAATTTTCAATTGTTATTTTCACGTAATATAGTTTTCATGCGTCAGTTTCAGCATTCCAGATTCCCCTTACTTGACCAGTTTAAGAAGTAAGTAGACGGGAGGACCTTTCTCAAAAGCACTGTGTACTTTTTACCATTAAACAACTCATTAGAATGTTTTTTCCGTGCTTTTTTCATCTTAAACAACATACAGGGTTTGTCCGGAAAGTAATAGGACTTTCTTCCGCCATGACTGTCCTTCGGAGCGTGCGATTCGGTAGAGGGCGTTCCTAGCTAACGAATGAGAGGCTGGTCAGTTGTCTCCGAGCACGTGGAGAGTCAGGACATCATTTTCTCGCGACGTGTTTCTGTGAGTGGTGCAAGCCGAAAATTCAGCGTTCGTTAGAGCAGAGGTACGCGATTAAATTCTGTGTTGGAAATCGCGCTGGTAGCGCTGCATCGACGCAGAAGGAGCCTATTTTGAAAGTTTTTAACGAATTGTAACGATTAAATAAATAAATAAATAAAAACGCCTTTATTTTGGCTATATTGGCTATATTGGCTCAATAAATTTTTTTAAATCGACTCAGTCCTATTTCTTTCCGGACAAACCCTGTATGCTGCCAAAGTGATGGTAAACAGGGCTGAGATGAACACAATAAGATTTTCATCGTCCACAAATTCTTGTATACAGGGTTATCCAAATTAAGTGTCCACCATTAGTAACTTTGTTATTAGTGAAAATACAAAGTTGTTTGAATTAGCAAACTAGTAGCATTTTTAACGCTGGTAAAAATGAGAAATAAAAAAAAACAATTGAGAGTCGTTATTTTGATTTTTTTCAGTAAAATAACATTTTTTTAAATGGAAACCCCTGTATATTATATTTTTTTCTGTTAAAGCATCAAATTTTAAACAAAAAAGCTTACAATAACTTTTCTCCTAGGTTACAAATTGTTGAAGTTATGGCCTCCAATCTGAAACAATTAAATTGTATCGACAAACTTTATTTTCAACATCAACTTATAATCTTACAAAATACAATAACAATTTTTTTTTAAGAAGATGCTCGAAAACACCACCTTGTTCTTCAATACATTTTTGGGCACGTTTTTCAACTGCTCGAACTGTCTTAAGTATGGTCCTACCATCTATCTGGGTTATCTTTTCCCTAACTGCAGTCTTTAACGCGTCAAGGTTATCGTACCTTCGCTTGTAAATTTGGTTCTTTAAGTAACCCCACAAGAAGTAATCAAGTGGGTTTAGATCTGGTGATCTGGGAGGCCACTGTATTGGGCCATTTGTTCCTATCCACTGATCATTAAAAGTAGTACTTAGAAAATGATAAGTACCTCTGGAGTTGTGGGCAGGTGCGCCATCTTGCTGAAAATGCAGATGATGTTTACTTATAAGATCCAATTCGTCTAAGAAATTAGTCAGAATTTCTGACATAAATTCCACATATCTTTCACCAGTTAGGGTTCCCTCATAAAAGAACGGGCCAACAATTTTTGAACCAATTATACCGCACCAAACGTTGAAACTGAAACGGACTTGTGGGCCTCTTGGATGTACTAACAAAAGATTTTCTCTTGACCAATAATGGTGGTTTTTTCTATTAAACATTCCAGAATTTGAAAAATTTGATTCATCTGTCCATAAAAGGTAACGAAAGTTATTTACATTTTGGCGACAGAAGCTAAGATACCAATGGCAAAAAACAAGTCTTCTCTCTGGATCCCCTGCCAAAAGCGTTTGAACTGGTCGGTACTTATACGGAATAAATTTGTATTTTTTTAAAATCCTTTGAACAGTACCATAACTGAAATTAGAGTCCTTGAGGATATCTGCTATTGAATTCTCACGATAAGCTTCAAAATATCCAATAACTGCAATTTCCGTGGCCTCGCTTATTATGAATTCTTTTTTTGCCCTTGTTTTAGCAAAAACATTTTCGTTGCCCCTAAATTTTCGATACAGTCTCAGAAAATATCGTTCATACGGTTGAATGCGAGCGGGATATAATTCACTAATGCTCTCAAGGAGGATTTTCTGCAGACTAAATAGCATTCTAACATATCACACTTTTCTTCATGGGAGAACATTTTTCTTTAAATTAATGACACAATAAAGCTTATAAACAAGTATTTACACTAATGTTTGGTATTATTTGATTTTATCATTGTTTTCCAAAGCCTTCTAGTTGCGAGTATGTCCAGTTTAACAATTTGTCGCTTATCTTAATGCTGTCAAATCGCGAACGCCATGTTGTTTTCATAGCCGTCTTAATATTATAATACTGCAAATAATTAAAAATATTTATCGTTATTTTGACTTTATTTTTGACTTTAGCGGAAAAGTCATTATGAACTTTTTTGTTTAAAATTTGATGCTTTAACAGAAAAAAATATAATATACAGGGGTTTCCATTTAAAAAAATGTTATTTTACTGAAAAAAATCAAAATAACGACTCTCAATTGTTTTTTTTTTTATTTCTCATTTTTACCAGCGTTAAAAATGCTACTAGTTTGCTAATTCAAACAACTTTGTATTTTCACTAATAACAAAGTTACTAATGGTGGACACTTAATTTGGATAACCCTGTATGGCTCTGCGTTACTCATAATATTGTATCATCCAAAGAAACCTGAAGAAAATTGAGAAGTGTAGCAAAGCAGGCATTTCCTCTTGCTTCGGCAAGAACGTCGCGTCGTAAGCTTTCTACCGAAGAACAAAGTGAGGAACTTGCAAATTAACAATTAAAAGTGTGTAAGATAACGCAACCAGTTGAAAATGAAACGATGTTGTGATCACTTTCACTTGATGCAAGCTAAATAGGCCGGAGATTCACTTCATCGTAAGTCAAGCGTTATACATTTATATTGATTGACAAGTTATATATCATAGCGGGAAGTGGACAGAACCTACAATTTGTCGATGATCGCAATGTAATGTACCAAGACAGACCAACAGCCCAAAGCCCAATATCATGAGATGAGGAATTAGTCCTGTAAAAGCTTTTCACAGCTGCTATTTGTGTGTTATTTGGACCAAGTACTAGAGTAAATGCAGGTAATTTGGAATACCAGTTTGTAAAACAATCATACTCACCAAGGGTTGAGAGCAACAAGAGTGAAAACCACACTTACAGTAACTGAAACTAGTGTATTAATAGCATAAAAATAAACAACAGTCTTATTCTTCTATAAATGGCATAAACATTGGTTTATATATAAAATCACTGAAAGGAATATGGTATTCCAAATTATGTTCACTTTTAAATAATAGACTTTTAACTTAAAGTTCAGTTCTGAAATCTATATAAGTCTTACTTAAACTCTTAAGACTATATATAGACTTTTCTATTCTTTGCAAAAATCGCACACATAGTAACCGTCGTCATAGCCAGCGCATTCGCTATGCAACCATCCTTCGCACATGAGACATTGGACCAATTCCTCTCCCCTTCGATCATCTGCATATTTTCCATCGCAAAAGAAACAAGTGCAATCATCTTCTGTTGGTTGTTTCACCTGATCTTCCTTGGGTAATTCCTCTTCTGACTCGTCCGACTTGAATGTAGCATCACTATCAGAGTCCGTAAACTCATCTTGTAATATCATTCTTTTAGCAGCAGTCTTACCCTTACGTTTCTCTTTTTCATCAATTTCTTTACCTTTTCTCTTTTCCTTTTCTTTTTCTTGCTCTTTCCCTTTATTTACTCCTTTTCCCTTGCCCTTGCTGTTCTCTTTGCCCTTTCCTTGAACTACATGTTTATCCTGATCTTCATTTTTAGTTAGTTTTTTCTGCCTTTCAATCCTTCTCTTTTCTGCTTCCTCCAGTTCGTTTTTATAAGGTGAATTTGAAATAATTTCAGATTTTCCCGATTTGCGACCTCTATTAGATGTGCGTTTCCTAGTTGTGGGAATAGGCGAAATATCAAACGGTGTGGTAACGGAGCCACTATGAGAAGGGCCTGGGCGGTTTTCTTTTTCCTGTTCTAATAACGCTGAAGTATTCGGTTGTTCTTTGTGATTTATTGAAGTATCACAAGGGCTTCCAGGCTGAATAATGGACGGTGACAGATTTGTGATTTCAATTCTGCCCTCTTGACAGTTTGCGCTGAGATGACATGGTTCTGTTATCGATGGAGGTTCATCTGGCAGTTCACTGATGTTTGATTGATCTTGTTTTACATCATGAGCTGCTGCGACATAGTCTGAATCTGTGAAGACGTATCTATTAAAGGGATAAATTCCCCCGATACTGAAGCCTCTAGCTGCAATTTCTCCAGTCTGGCATTTACGATATGCTTTACCAAATAACTCTACAATATCATAAGCTGTAAGGGGTCTATTATTTTCGCGCAACCACACCCGAATTTCCTCGCTATAATAGGTCTTAAGGGGACCCATGAAGGACTTATCCATGGGCTGAATCTTATGTGTACAGTGTGGTGGCAGTGAAACCAAGGTTACGTGATTTTGTCTCGCTTTATCTATGAGCTCCAGGTTTTTTGTATGACTAAAGTGACCATCGAACAAGAGAAGAACTGGTGCCGCAGCAGATGGTTTCACATAGTCAATAAGATGCTGGAACCATTGAGTGAACAAATATGTCTGTATCCAACCAGATGGATGTGCCCGTCCAATCGATCCCACAGGTGCGCCTTTCATTAAAATTTCGCTCATATTTTTGCGGGGGAAAATTATCATTGGCGGAACAAAAATCCCAGC
Organism: Acanthoscelides obtectus; assembly: GCA_963669975.1. Taxonomy (NCBI): domain Eukaryota; kingdom Metazoa; phylum Arthropoda; class Insecta; order Coleoptera; family Chrysomelidae; genus Acanthoscelides; species Acanthoscelides obtectus. The sequence continues at coordinate 72,896,570 of CAVLJG010000008.1, read as the reverse complement.
AGGACTCATACAGGTCACTATTGTAATGAGCCAACCCCCTTTCAGCGGACGTTATGGCTCCAATTTGTTTTTTGCCGCGACGAGCAATTATTTTAGGGTATTTAGATTGGACAATAGATAGTCCTGTCTCATCGACATTGAAAATACGATCAGCAGTAAATTTTTTCTCATCGTAAACTTTGTCAAGGTTATCGTAGAACTCGTTCATTCTTTCTTTCGTAAATCCGCTTGCTCTAGCAAATGATGTCTCAGAAGGCTTCCGCATTGATAGTATTTGCCTATGTCTTGAGAGAAATCCTTTTAGCCAGTATCTGCCAGCTTTTTCATCCTTAAATGGATTCGACAGATTATTTCTGATAGCAAGTTGGTACGCTATTCTTCTCATATCCATTTGAGTCAAACCATATAATTTATCTTCCATTATAAGGGCGTAATTTACTAGCATGTCCTCAAACGCTTTATCAAAGAGTGGTTTGCGACCAATCTTTTTTGAAAGAAGTTCTGGCATTGAAAGTTCTGTTTGATTTGCAAGCCGAAATACAGTAGTTCTCGGTACGTTATAAGTCTTCGCTGCCTTCAAATACCCCATCTTTTTTTCTCTCTCTCTTCTTCTTGTACTGCAGCAGCCATATCTTCTTCAGACCACTTCTTTCGTTTTTTGTATCTGTTAGTGGAAGAGGGCATTGCTAAAACAAAAAACAATCAATTATAAAGAAGCCACAAAGCAGAAAATACGAAAAAGAAACGTATGTGCGCTAAATGTGCATATAATTCGGAATATTCCAAATTCACTCCACCTGCCGTATACCAAATTAACAACAAACCTTACCTAACCTTAAAATGTTGTGATATATTTATATCTACAATTTGTAGCAAAATAAGCATTAATTTCAATAATTAATATACTAAACTGTGTATTTGTATCAGTGTAAACATCTGAATATGCTTAAAAGTTGAAATGCGAATGGATTACTTACTTATTTAAAAAAATTCACAAACAGTACTTCCACTTGTACGATAATTGCCACGACACTAACAACACAGCGCCCTCTAAGCCACGGCTTATTCGTTGACTGCTATGTAGACTATCTGATACCGATGTTTCTTAAAAGATATCGCTGCTAATAACTTAGTTTCTCCAGTATTCCAAATTGCCAACAGTATTCCAAATTACCTGCATTTACTCTACTTTATCGTTTGAGAAATAAGTTTGACAGAAGCCACATATTTCCATTTCTTTAGAACAAGTTTGTAAGCTTATTGGAGATAAAAAAAGTTGTATTACATATCCACGATAGAGTAATACAAAAATTCAAAGTAGACCTTAGGTAAATAAAAATTGACCGTACTTTACCACTGTGTGCAGGTATTTGAAGTCATTGCATGGTAACAATATGAACATTTCTTGTAAAGGAATAATAATGGATCAATTTAAAACGACGGACGCTAAAGTTAATTTATCGCCCGGAGAAGTAGAGACGCCCGTATGCTGGACAAGTTGGTCTCAAACCGGAAACCCTATTTATAAGGTATACTTTACCGCCCTGTCGTAGATAATAGTTATTCATGTATCTAGAGCGTAAAACGGGCGGTTATGGCCCGCGGCATGAAACTAGAGCTAATGGACATAAGTATTACAAACTTCAGGGCTATGACGTAAAACATCGATTTCAAATTCAAATTCAAAGTATTTATTTTGTCATGAATAAAGATCGTAAACAAAGGAAATTCTCCATGTAGAGCAATGACGAAAAAGGACAGTCTCTCGATTATAAAACCGATACATTGGACCCTTTAATACAAAGAGTCCATGCGAGAAAGCCCTGAATACCCTAAAAGTTCTTAAACAAAATAAAAAATACAATAAAGAGGCAAATGAAGAGGCGGTGAAACACAAAAAAGGCAAAAACGAAGAGAGAACCCCCGGGAGCTGGCAACGGACGCGAAAAACAAATCTATACAACCTGTCCGCGAGTAGGAATGTAAAAACGATATTTTTGCTCACACAAACGCTGCTAAAGTAGCTGGTGATTCTGTAACAACGTTTTTGTCAGTTTTGAGAATGTTTTTGACGATGAGCTTTCAACTGAAGTTCGTAAATTATTCTACAAGTGAACCGCCACATAAGCAAACGATCGTCGAAAGGAACGCGTTCTATCCCTAGGTACGATAAAATTGAGATTATTTCTGCTCCTTTGGGCACGCGGCAAAGTCACATATCTTTCTCTTAAATAGGGCGGTTGACCTGTTTTTATAACCCTATAAATAAAAGAATACATATGATATTTTCTGCGATTCGTCATGTTTAAATGTTGTAGTTATTCAGATGAGGAGTGATATGGTTTCGATATGGAATTCCAAACGCAAATCTCATGCAACTATTTTGAACTTTTTGTATGCATTTTATGGTTCACGGCGATAGCGAATCACCATAAACGATATCTCCATAGTCAAAAAGTGATAAAATTAAGGTATTACACAAATAGTATTTTTGTTTGGCTGATAAATGCTTTTTTAATTTCTTAGTCGCATGTAAGCTAAATTTGTTCTGTTTTTTATATGACTTCTAAAGCCAAGCGAGCTATCAAATATAATGCCTAGATTTTTTGTCTCCTGAACCATGGGGATTCTGTCATTGTTAATTGAAATTACTAAATTTTGTTCAAAATGTTCTACTTCATTACTGTTTTTATCAATAACCATTACTTGCGATTTTGAGGGGTTTAGTTTAAGATTGTGATGCTTTGCAAATCTGTCAATACTTTAGAGATCTGAATTTAGTTGTTGTGAGTCATCTGCATATTATTTTATCTTTGCGAATTTTACCGATTTGACCATGTCAGGTATGTAGATTGAAAATAACAAACGAGATAAAATTGGTCCTTGAGGAACTCCTCTTTTTATAGGTTTAAAATCGGTTTTGTAAATAGCGGAATCATTTGCTAACATAACACAGTCTGAACGGGGTTGCTTAAGTATGTTTTTATTAGATTTACGGAACTCTGCGAAAACCCCTGGTAATGTAACTTGGCTAGTAAGATTTCATGATTCAGAGTGTCGAACGCTTTATTAAAATCGAGAAGAACCATGCACGTACTATTTTTTTGTTCTTGATGATGTCTGATATCATCCAAGATATTAACTAATGATGTACTTGTGCTGAAGTTTTTCCTAAAACCAGATTGACTATCGGGTATGATATCGTTTGTGTCACAAAAAAATCTAATTTGATTATAAATATGCCTTTCTAATATTTTGGATGTGGCGGGTAATATGCTAATAGACCTCAAGTCTGTAAATTCTTTAGGTTCTGCTGTTTTTGGTAAGTATAATAGCTTTCTTCCATATTTCTGGAAATAATCCCTCCAAAATACATGTGTTGATTATATTCAGCAAGGCATTCGTACAAAATGGGATACATAACTTTAGGTCTCTCATAGAGAAACCATCCTCTCTAATGGCATTTGGTGAGATATTCGTTACAATTTTGATTAGACTGGCCCTGTCTAACAGTTGGAAGCTAAGAGAATCGTTAATGTTTACATTGTTTTTGTAAAAATTGATTAATTCTTGGGAAGCAGTGTCTGGTAAATTGTCGGTCATATACATTTTGTAAGTGTTCGGGTATCGTTGAGTGAGTTTTCTTTGTTGAGAGTAAGTTAAAGAATGCATTTTGTCTCGGATAATTACATGCTTTGTATAGTTCCTTAGTTGTTTATAGTATTCAAAATGAGCCTGTGGTTTGGATTTTAGAAATTTTTTATGAGCTTTATCTCTTAGTCTGATTAAAAATCTTATATTTTGAGTTATCCAGGGTACATAAGGTTTTTCGGCTATTTGTTTTGTTTTTATCGGAGCGGTTACTATATTTTTATTAAAGGCTTCTGTTTCTTGGTCGATTTGGTTTATATAGTAGAAACCCTTCATTTAAGAAGGACTCTCTATTTATATTATTGTAGTCTCTATATTTAATAGTCTTTTGTGATTCATTTATTTTTGACTTTCGAAAGGCTGAGTAAATTAAATTATGATCTGAGTGATTTTGAGAAACCGCCAATGATTTAGAATCAATAGAGATAAGATCCTCACTAGCACAGATTATATCAATGAGGCTAGCCTCTCTTGTGGAAAAATTGAATCTTGTTGGCTCACTGATCCTTTGTGATAAGTTAAAACTGAGAATTATATTTTTGAGGCGATTTGTGTATGCAGAATTATTTAAAATATTAATATTTAGATCTCCTATCAATAATAAATAATCATATTTGAGACTGACAAGACCGAGAAAATTTTCTAAGGAATCTAAAAAATAAGTGACACTCTCAGAAGGCGAACGATAACTATTAACTAAAAGATAAGTTTTTCCACCTATCTTAAATTCTATACCTATGTTTTCTGCACATTTGATTTGCACATTTAACCTTGAATATTTCAACCCGCTTTTTATGTATAAAGCTATTTATAAGGTATAGTTTACCGCCCTGTCGTAGATAATAGTTATTCATGTATCTAGAGCGCCAAACGCGGCATGAAACTAGAGCTAATGGACATAAGTATTACGCACGGCAAGGCTATGACGTAAAAAATCGATTTATTGTCATAAAAAATATGTAAAATGTCAACATGTGCTAGTGCTAGTCGCTAATCAACACCACGCACACTCGCTGTTGACGCCACCTATGGAAGAATGAAACAACGATCAACAGTATAGAATTTACAACTCGAGCCATAGAAGATGTAAATGACATCCACTAGTGCAGCAGCAGATGTTACATCACATCAGAGCGAAGCCAAAATGGCTCAAGTGTCAATATGAAACAACCACAACTAACAAGTGAAGTGAATGACAGCTAGTTCCAAGGTGTTTTTTTTTTCCGGAAAACCCTACAAAATGTCACTAAAAATCGGCTAGCAATAAATAAATGAGGACTGCTTCCGTAATTGCCATATTGTGCTCCATATAGATTAATACAAACGTAGACGTCGCTAAGGTTACTTTACCACCCTAAGATCCAAAGAAGTCCGTGGGCTTCTGCCCAGGAAACCTATGCATAAAGTACACGTAGCCACCTGATCGTAGATAATAAGCATTTATGGCTCTTGTTGTGGGAGCGCATTATATATCTCGGAAACCACTTTACACCTTAGATACGTAAATAACTACTATTTTCTCACCCGCATAACGATAAAACATTCTCATCTTTTTTCGAGGTTGCAATCTGATCTTCCAAAATTCATCCATAAAGCCGATACGTTGTTTCTTTAACTAATTATGCGTGAGTAATTTTATTTCATTGCGGTAGGTAAGTGATTGAACATGGGGATCATGACGTATTAGATACAGTTATGTCCACAGCCTTGTTATCTTCAGTGATGTTGCTCATATGTTTCCAGTTGTAATGAGGATTCGTTGAGCGGAACTACCGTTTACAATGTCACACAGTGTGTTAAAAATTACTGTTATTACTGAAATAACAGACATACACAGCAGCCAGAAACACGTTCATAAATTGTGTTCCTAAGGAAGAGGGCATCGGTATGTAGGTCAAAACGAGTACTTGTGTACAGGGTTTTTTTTTTTCTTTTTTTTTTATACTCCAACTACCACGAAGGCCTAAGGCCTAAGCACCCATTGGGTACCGTGGGGCTATGGGGGATACATGGGAAAGGGGGGACGCCACACGGACTCTGGCGAGGGAACACGTGTGCATGCAACATGCACACATTCTGGCTCCGCCTACGAGAACCGCCGGGTGGTACCTCCGCGTTCGACAGTCAGAGACCATCTACCACCTACGGACAATCACAACATCCATGGCCAAGAGAAACATTTCTCCTGGGACGGGACTCGAACCCGCACAGCGCACGGCGGCTGATCAGGAGACCGAAGGGTCTACTACTGCGGCCACCGCTGCTGCCTAAAACAAACACACAACATCCATGGCGAAGGCGAGATTCGAACTCGCGGCCCGGCCGGCCGGCTGATCAGTAGCACGACACTCTGACCCACGCGGCCAACCGAGGCAGGATGTGCAAATTCTCCAAAACAATGATCGCTGAAGCTACGTATATATGTTAGTAGCCAAGATTGGACCCTGTTTTGCCATTATTTTTCTCTAGGTGGTAAACATTTTCCTTAACCCTGAGTGGGATGAGTCCATTGTAAGGTCTGTCATTTATTTCCAAAAATTACATCACTCCAGCACACTCATGTGTTTCTCAGTAACCCCGATTGCGATTAGGACCGTAGCTACGGTGGGTCAGCAAGCCCTCTGATCGGGCAGAAGATGACTTTTGTTCTTCTCAGTTAAATATTCTTCTTTTTTCTTTAGGGTTTACTAATAATGCTGGTATCGTACAACCCACCAACAGAGGACATATCGTGTACAGCGCTGATTCAAGCTTATTTTAATTTCATAAGTATCTCGGTTGGACAACACCCGAAAGCAGAGAAAAAGTAGTCTCTATCAGAGGTCCATCGAAATCTCATAGCAGCAGCGAAAATATGGCACTTTGTGATGTTGTATTCAAAATACCAGAGGTTCACAAAACCTGTTGATAAAAATTGCAGATCTTGGAAAACCCTATGATCTTTCCGATTTTGCGACTATGCGGCTCAGTTTTCTCCTATTTTTCCTTTCCTACTCCCACTATTTTTCGACCATTAGTTGATAATTCACTAGATGATATGTAAATATATACAGGTGAGTGATCAGTGTGTGATCTGCCAAAGATCTATAGTTTTTAAAAATATATAATAAAACTAGTTACACAAATTGTAGGAAACGCTTGTTACTTGGTAAATATACCACCCTCTATGGAATTTCACAACTACGTGGAAACACAAGCATAATTTTTTTTAGATTGGAATAGACTGTGTATTTTAGGAAGGACCTCTTCAAGTAAGCTCGATATAGTATACTGTAGGGTCTGGATCGCTACTTAAGGATCTAAGGGATGTTTAGTCCAAAAAAACACTTTGTCATCAGTCTTGAGTTCATTACCAGTTAGTACAGTTTTCTTGCTAGTACTGCACAACGCCTCATTGGTTTTATGTTGGATTTCCCAATTAGCTACTGTCCCTGGTGATCCAACAATTTGCACCCGCATGTGATGTGATGTGTACAGATATCCTCTCAGGACATTGTATTGTAGCATGACTTGATTTGGAATACTGAAAAGCCAAATCTTCAAGACAATCATTTGACCTCATTCTATGAGGCTATAAAATCAATACCAAAGCATTGCAGAGCATTTCCATCTCTCATTAATGTCACCCCTTTAAGAATTTATTCCTCAAGATTGAGTACTTTATACTTCTGATCGTAGTTAGAGTTGCTTTAGATCTCATTCATCCTAGATCCTTCTTAACAGACTTCCTTTATGCCAAAGCCGTCTTTAGCAGATGCGAGACCTAAACATATTTGCGAGGCTTTTTTGAGAAAGTGGTCTAAAATTCTCGTGCAAGAAAGAGTTTTTAGCATTTTTGATGAAGTCATTCCATCTCAAAGCACGCCAATTATTTACGCGGTTTTTTTCATTTGCCATTAGAGGAACATTTTGCAACATCTCAAATTTCCAAGATCCGTGCCTGTACTCCAGAGTGGATCCGTTATCAGATAATTGTCCCCTACACTCCATGATTTATAGTCCAATTTCATCTAACACTTGCTGAAGGATATAAGTAAGATTTTTCCCTGTTATTAATTTAACGTCTAAGAAACCAACCCAGGAAATGTTCTTCGATGCTTACACCTTCTTTTTCATTCTGGAGAGAACTTGCATTGATATCAGTTTTCACAGATCGTATCACCAAGGATAACTGCTCCTTGTGGCTAAGGTCAGGTGTGCATTCTAGCATCACTGAAAAGTACTTAGCTGCTTTTATGTCCGTAACATTCTTGGATTTTATCTTTTCAAATAGTGATCATGAATTTCAGACGATCGAATTCGCCTAACATGCTCTTGAATGACGGGGTCGAATGTAGCCAATATTTCAATCATTCTCAAAAAATTACCACTGAATGCAATGTTATGTTCTGCTAAATACTTAATAACATTAACAACTCTGTCAAGAACCGCACGGCAGTGCTCTTGTTCTTTATTTAAGAGTTACCTCTGCTTTTTATCAATTGCTAACGCTTTGTTTAAACGTATTTCACATTCCCTCCACTTTCTAACTAATTTACAGCGAAAAATAAAACGCCTTGTCACTAGTTTTACTATACACAAGCCATTTCCTATGCAGCTCTTCTCCGTTGCTCATGACTCTTTTGCACTACTTAGCAGAAAAATGTATTTTTTCTGAATTCTTAGGAAAACTTCAATTAGTTACTTGCAAAGGGCCCTTTTGTATAATTTCATCAAACTTAAGCAGTTGGAAACAAAACAGGCCAAGCACCTGGAAAAGAAACAACAAACGAAGCGTCACCTAGAAGACAGCTAAATAGAATAATGGTAAAAAAGTTTCGAATGCTACTTTACAATGATCCTACAGTTTTACAATATAATAATTTTTGGGACATGAAACCTTCCAGTTTTAATGAAACTACAAAAGTGAGCGATCACCGAATAGTTTCGAAACCTGAAACAATGGCGTATCTGCTCATTCACTGCCGTCGCTAACAATGTGACCCACTCATTTCCTAACGTCCTCAACTGAAGAAAAACGACCATAAACAAACTGAATTTAACCATTAGTTCCGTTAGACGCAAAATTGCACACATGCAATCTCTCTTTGGCATCTGAAAAAAATGCAGCCTCAATATATCAATCAATTCTGCAAGGTTCTTACTACTATCTGAAGAAACACATCCTCTTCATAACGTTTTGTTGGAACCAATTAAGTAATTCCTCGTTACCTTTAAGATAGTTTAATTGAAATGTTACTACGATATAGTTTTGCGTAAGAAAAGTGGATCACAAAATAGCCTGCCAGTCTAATCTAGGATTGATTAACGGATTTTCCAAGGAGACCCCTACCATACGCTGCATTTGGACGTTCATTTACAACTCCTACCGTCAAAACCATGTGTCCCTTAGAAGCAATAAAACAGACTCGATAAACCTTTAAAAGAAAACTATATATTTTTAAGCATGACAACAATCTTCCCCTTAACCTACCTGGTGATTATGCCTAGGATCTTAGTCCTGGCATTATCTTGCCATCTGATGGGAAAAATATTCTTATTAAAAAAGCCGATATTTAACGAATCTGCATGTTGTCAGGCCCAAATATACGTGAAAAATGTTCTAGACATTTTTTTAAACAAATTTCAAAATTGATCTCACTCCGGTGAGGGTCTTTTTGGTTTTTCAGGACATTCTGAAATTTTTGAAATTCGCTTAAGATCGTTAACTAAAGTATATTCAGATAAGAGATAGACCGGACATAAACAAGACCACGTGATCATCGAACGCTGTAACATTCGGCAGGGACGTATTAAGAGTCACGCAGCACATATTTTAGATAGTAGATGCTGCTTTGCGTAACTTTGTAGTAAATTAGCACAATTCGATGTGTATACGATTGGTGATGGATATAGGATCATGTGGGGGTGGGGTAAGAAATATATAATGATGCAAATATACATAAGGGTTTCAAAATTTTCGCTTCGATTTCCAGCTTCGGATGCCGCCTGATGTTTGGTGAAATACAGTCGAATATAATCTCAAAATGGCGTTTAAATTAGCCTAAATTAAAAATAATCGTACATCTCTTAAAATTGCTTTTAGAATATTGATTAGTATATTTTTTGATTTCTAGGTAAATATGTAACCAAATTAAAACGTTCAAAACGTAAAAAAATGTGCATGGTTGAACATTGTCAGAAAGTAGATTCTTGAATAGGTTTTGCCAAAATGGGTTCAAAAATGTCAATAATTAATTAAAAAATACAGTAGCTTTATAATTACTTATAACTTACCGAATTTGATGAACGACATCTTTTATTGGAAAGATGAGCTTGATGAGCTTTCATCATCGCTACTGCCTGAAGCACCAACGTCAATAATGAATGGCTCGACTTGTTCCTCTAAAATATTGTCCAGTTCCCACATTCTCTTTTCAACTTTGTGTTTCACGTGCTTAATACAGTTTTCCCATTTTTGCGCTGTTATTAATTCTAGTGCTTCTTTGAAAAGTCCTTTGAGGTCACAAAATTTAAAAGTTGTATTGTGCTTAGCTATATAACTTTTAACCTCTGCCCATATGAGCTCAATGGGATTGAGCTCGCAATGGTATGGAGGTAAACGGAGCACAGTTTTATTTTGACTTGCTGCCATTTCGTCAATGGCGTATTTTTGATATTCCGCCTTGTGATCCTTGACAATTCTTAATAATTGTACTTTCAGCATTGCTTCTTCAAAGTTGATATTTTTCGAGCGGAGCCAATTTTGAACATCAACTTTCCTTGAAGCCGTTGTTGGGACCTTCTCCATTCTTCGAGAATGATAAGGCGCATTATCCAACACAATTACTGCGTTTTCCTCTAAGTTCGGTAAAATTTTTGAAAACCACTGTTCAAACGATTCGCCATTCATTTCCTCGTGGTAATCTCCAGTTTTCTTAGACTCAAAGCACCACAGACCGTCAACAAAAAATCCATCCTCACTGCCAATATGGCAGATAATGAGCCCCTTTACCTGGAAATCGAAGTACTAACTGGTGTAGATTTATTTCAATAAGCGAACCTTTTTCAAATGTTTTCATCACATTCAGCGAAAAAACATTGAGACATGAGTATCAGATTGCTATAATTGGGATTATTTAGTCATATTGAAAGAAAGAATATTGAACGTCGTATGATTACTCAGCGCTTCACAATTTAATTTAAAGTTATAAACCTTTAAAAAATGAATGATCAGGAACCTGAAATACGCGCAAATATTAATATTAACAAATTATAACTTTATAAAGCTTAAAGTATGAATTAAAATGATTAGAAATATTAGGAACGGTACACAATATAAAACTTTTTTTAAGTTTATAATATTCGACATATTTTAAGATTATATTAAAAAATTATTGAAATATCGAAAACACATAAAAACATGGCTTAAAAAAGTTCTAACAAATGAAAATGACAATAAAACATCCACGCATTTTATCGAAAGTTATAAAAGTTTTGTTACTTGTAATATGTTTTATCTGCCCCCTGGAATTAATGTTTAGAACCTTGTTCCCAAGGTTTGAAAAACATCCGATTGTTGTCTATTACTCGTATTTACCTGCTGGATTTTTTAATCCGGTGGGCAGTCCATCTAGAAAGGCCCTCCTGGATGAAGTTACAGAATCATCAACCCATACTTTACTTGTAGTGTGTCCTGCGTTTACCCACGTTTCATCAAGGTAATAAATCTTCCTGTTTTGATTTCTATATTTCCCAATTTTTGTTAAATAATCCCTCCTCCATAGCACAATTTCTTCTCTATCCAGTAGTAAACTATTACGACCCCGTTTTTCCATTTGAAATTTAAATGCTTCAGTAACGCATGGAAAGTTGATCGTTTAAAATTTGGCAACGTTGTATCTCCATTTACCTCCTGCAGTACTTTATCTATAGTAGGTATTTCATTCCTAAAGAAGAATTCATGCACTTTCCTCCTAATCGCATGCTTATCAGCTTCATCCAATGATTTAACAATACTTTTGCGATGTTTACTGGTCATTGGCTCAGAAAAGGTGTGATTTTTTTTGTATTGTCTTAACACATTAAACACTGATGCGCGACACACCCCAACTTTGTGAGAAACCTTCACAAAAATTTCTTTGATGGTTGATGCCTCGTTCTCCTCGCGCTCGATCTTATATATATTCAAAATGACCTCTTTCATTTCTGCACTCAGGTGTCTTTTTTTAGAGCGTTTCCTATGTGGACTACAGGAGTTTACAACTTCATCGGCAGTATCTGTACTACTGGGAATTTTGCGCAAGCAGTTGATAACAATAACAATCAATAACAAGGTATAACAATAACAACGACAAACTCAACAACTTAATAAGATAACAAACGAAAACGTCCAAAGAAATATCGAATTGCAATGATGCACACGACATACGTAACACGTCTGAACCTGAATGTGACTCTGCCTTGATACGACTGCTCTGCCGCTCGGCATAGGCATTTAATTGCGAATTGACCAATGAGGGCTCCTGTTTTACGTCGAGACGGCGGCGTTAGCGTGAAAATCACCCGAACCTTTTGTTTACATCCGGTCTATCCCTTATCTGAATTTACCATAGAACATTTTTGACGCAAATTTGGGACTGGCAAAATGCAGACTCTTTATTCTTTATGCAAGAAATTTGCCCATCAGATGCAAAAAGGAAATCCATTGACTGTCCGAGAGGTTACAACGATGTGCGGAGGTAGGCAAAAAATTTTATAATACCGCCTACCAATGGTTTGCCAAGTTGATCTTCATTCTCATCCCGCACGATGAAAGATGACAAAAAACTCCTGCGTTTCCGGCCCATAACTGCTCAACGTTCTGCGGAATGTACAGATAGATGTTGCACCACCAAAACGGTAGACTCATCTAGCAGCCGGAATGCAAAGTACATATACTAAGAGACATATAAATCCGAACACCCAGTTTAAATGGTTTTATTTTAATAACATTTTGTATAAGTACTTAATGAAGCATAATAAGTAAATGATAAAAATTTCAAAATGATTGCACTGCTTTAAAGCCCCACCTTTAATAATGTGTGGATGCACCCTGATGTGCTACGCATTCTCCAACGCGCCTAGGCATGCTTCTGATCAGGTGGTCAATGTCCTCCTGTGGTATCTCATTCCAGGCAACCACCAACTCCTCTCGAAGTGCTTCTAGAGTCTGAGGAGGATGTTGCAAATTGAGCAATCTCCTACCCATCATGTCCCACACGTGCTCAATTGGGGATAAGTCGGGAGATCTTGGTGGCCATGGTAACAATGTGACATCATTATGTTGAAAGAAGTCTATTGTGACTCTTGCAACATGTGGTCGGGCATTATCTTGTTGGAAAGTTGGATCTGCCAGGATGTCAAGATAGGGTAAAAGATGGGGTTCTAGAACTTCGTGGATATAACGCTGCGCGTTCATGTTACCTCTGATGGAGATTAAAGATGACCTGGAACCATAAGCTATAGCATCCCAAACCATAACTCCAACAGTGTGATGAACATGTCTTTCAACAAAAAACTGTGGATTCCTCCTTTCACCACGTCGCCTTCTAACCCTGGCACGACCATCGTACGTGCCTAAACAAAATCGAGACTCGTCACTAAAGACAATACTGTTCCATTTCTGATCCCAGAGTGACCGTTGTCTGCACCACTCAAGGCGATTACGTCGGTGTTCTCGAGTTAAAGGGAGGACCCAGTGTGGCCGGTATGAAAACAAGCCAAAACTTCTCATTCGTCGGTAGACACTTCGCATGCCAATAGGTCTTCCGTGTTCTGCAAACCATTCATTTGCAATGGACCTGGTAGTGGAGAAACGGTCCCTTAAGGCCAATAATCTTAGGCGGCGATCTTCACGGTCTGTTGTTCTACGGCGGCGTCCAGTGCCCCTTCTCTTTGCGTACGGCCTTCTCGAAGCCATGCCTGACAAGACCTAACCACAGTGTCTACACTTCTTTGCACTCTAACTGCAATTGCCCGAAAAGAAAGTCCAGCTTCCCGAAGTCCCACTATACGGCCCCTATCAAACTCACTAAGTTGACGAAATCGTACAGGTCTCCGTACTCTAGGCATCGTAACCGATCGAAAAGGATGTCAAGAACCAAAATCCGCCAACGTTGATTCTTTACTGCGGCTGAAATATTAATTTTTAGAGCGTTAGTGAATTGAAAAAAGAGCAGTATAAAAACCGGAATGTCTGGAAAGGCTGAAAATTTTTTCACTTGATATTTACAGTAAGATAAATACATTCACCAACTTTTCTTAAAATAAAACCATTTAAACTGGGTGTTCGGATTTATATGTCACTTAGTATATTTACAGAGCACACCAATAGCGCGCGGCGGCATCATGGAGGTGAGCCTTGAGGAGCAAAACCCGTTGACATAGCGATAGAAGGAAGCGAAGGAGTCCCTCAGAACAGCATAAGGTATGGACAGTATTCGAGGGTAGATCTTATATGGGCCTCGTACGGAGTGAGGATATTATGTGAAGAAGAATACTTCTTAGTCCTGAACAAATAACCTAGTTTTTGCTTACCAGCTATTGCGATTGACGAAATGTGATCATGCAAATGGTAATCTGGATTCCGACTAGCCGAAATGATTGACTCTTTAGTTAAAGTACAGTACTGTGTTTTTGGAGGCATTAAACGTCGCAGCTATCTAACGCACTCCAGCTCTCCAGCAGAGATCGGCGCGGCACTCTGAATTCCTGCATGTAGAGCGCTGTCAAACGCAAAGCTGTGGATCCGATTGATCTTAGAAAAGGGGGTCGTTCATAAGTAATAGAAACAATGTCGGAGCCAAGACCAATCCCTGGGGAACACCACACAGTGTGGAATGAGGAGAGGAAACTGTCAATTACGACGGATATCTTGCAGCCAGAGAGAGAGAAGTCAGCCACCCACCTACAAAGCTTCTCTGGGAGGCCATAGGATGGGAGTTTGCGTAATATGGCAGCGTGCCTCTGCTTGAAGTTGATAATATTTCTAGACAATTAACAGGTTAGACAAGTTCCTATCAATATGAGCCCTTAAAAGAGCCCTGATCGAGATACTGAATGGAAATTATGTACAGATAGTACTAACAGCATAAACAAACATTTCATGCCTAAGATTTCACCAATGGCGTAGAATTTGGGCATTTTTGACACTCATAGAATAAAATGAAAAATTGTTTTCGACGCCATTGGCAATGTGTTTTTTGATACATCTGTTACACTGTGTAGTGTCTGTTAATTTCACATGAATCGCCTTTATTGACAAATACCATTGACAGATTACTTTTTTTGAGAAAAATTGCTTTGAATATTTGAGTTAAAACATGTATAAAAAACTTCAACCTGTTCTACTTTGAAAGTACGCTGAAGTTAGTGAAGTTTGATATTGAAAATTGTATGTACAAGCCCCTTCCCACTTCAGTTGGCCAACTTCAAGATTTGTACCAAAATATACCTTTATAAACTAAACAGGACGAAAATATTTACTTCTAAAACAATTTATTTTCTCAAACACATTATAGATAGACTCTAGTCGTAAAAATACATATTTGAAATCACTTAGACCTATAACTAATAGAACATCTGAACAAATAAACAATGTGCGAATAAATGCGCGAAGTTAACAAAGCAACAATTGAAATATTACCATTGTGTAACATCACCTTTATTTTTTATTACGGCTGATAATTTTTTGGGGCATAGTGTTAACCAAGTTTTGGCAAAAATTTATTGTAAAACAATCCCATATTTCTTGAAGCTTTTGTCTCAGTTCGGTGATTGTACGAACAGGATGTTGTCGTAGAACCTTTTTCATCTCGTGCCACAAAGTTTTAATAAGTAACAGATCTGGACTGCTAGGAACCCATTTCAAAAGTGGTACATTATTTTCTTCCATCCATTTTATAGCCTTTTTTGAGGTATGGCACGCTGCACCATCTTGCTGAAACACAAAATCTTGGCCGGATGTCAAACATTCTTCCATCACTGGTAAAAGCGATTCTTGTAAAATTGCCAAATATTTGTTTGTATCCACATTTTCATCAATAAAATGAAGTTTTCCTATACTCCTTTTGATAACATACTGCCCCAGACCATAATGGATGCTGGAAATTTCACTTTTCTCTTCAGACAGTCAACATGGAATGCTTAATTTTTTTGCGAATAACTCTACTGCGACTGTCACCAACACAAACTTCGAATCGGGCCTCATCACTCCATTGTATTGCACAGCATTGTTGAGGTGTCCATTGTCTATGTTCTTTAGCAAATCTAAGCCGATTTTTCTTTTGCAGTGCAGTTAATAGTGGCTTTTCTTTGGCCTATAAACAAGTTGTGCGACTTTAGGGTTCTTACTTCACTTTTTTTTTAAGAAAACTCACCTTCCAAGTGCTAAATCCCAGTTTGTGGGCCTCTCTATGAGTTGTGGTCCTCGAAATTCTCCTTCCAACAGCGTCACTCAACAGAGCACTTAATTGTAAATAATTGGCGCGCCTGTTTTTCACGATTATTCTTCTTAATGCTCTTCGGTCGGCATTTGAAATATTACTTTTTTTCACATATCGTGGCTTAATATTAACTGAACCGGTTACGTTATATTTTCTAACGAAATTTCTCACACTGTACCGCGATAAGTCTAACAAAGTTGCAATTTCTGGGTTTGATTTCCCAAAATTAAAAAATTTAACTACCAGTAACCGAATTTTCTCACTAATAACCTTTCCTCTACCCATTTTGAAAACCTTAACTACCCAAAACTATTTTAAACGTATTCTGACAGCTGTAATTAATAAAAACAATTGTCATGGCTTTTATTTTTCACATCCACCTATGCGTTATAGACTTGTTTTGCATTGAAATGAAAATAGGTTGATATGCTGTAATTGCAACATGTGTTATTTTTATCCTGCAAATTTGATTAGAAAGTGATAAAGTTGGTGTTTTCTACTATATATTATCAAAATATTCATTGTTAATATTTTAAACCTATAACACCCTGCTACATTTTTATTATTTGTGTTTGATAAGAAAAAAACTAAGATTTCAATAGTTGGGCCAACTGAAGTGGGAAGGGGCTCGTAGTAGGAAGATCAATCGTATTTTAGCATAGCATTATTCTCAGTCTCATCAGTGACAGCTGTTTCGTGCTATTTGACAACTTTTCAGCATAGTGTAGGCTTGGTCTCGCTGGACAATGGACGAAAGATCTAAAGAAAACTCTACCATATTGGTATTATAAGGTCTACAGGACATTTTAGGGCATATGTTAGTGGGAACTACATTTGTCATTTGTAGATGTACTTTCTACCCTAGAAATATTCCCACGTTTTTCTTAATCACCCAATCAAATTATATATTCAACGTTTGGATATCCTCAGGTCAAGATGCTGTAGAAAGTTTTTACATTTCATTACAGTGACTTGAATAACCCGCTGGATTATAATAGTAAAAATATGAAATATGATTTCCTTACCTAACAGTTCCCCATAGTCCTCTTAGGTTAAAGAGCTTAAACGCAAAATAAACAGAAAGCACGCAAACTCGCGAAAGGAAAGTCGCTATCACGTGGTCTTGCTGCAGCCAAGCACAAAAACAATGCAGATACTAAGACATTTTCTGTCGAAAGACTGAATTTGAGAGTCTGGTTGTCACACCCCAGTAACCACATGTGGATGTGGGGAAAACACTTCGGCGCTTATTGCCACGATTGTGCCGCAACCTCACAGTCTGGAACATAGATCATTCATTATTTGTTTTATACCGGAGCAGCCGCGAAGATGGACTCTACAGAATTGAGATAAGGAAGAATTAAAACTGTTAAGGAAGTGTCACCGATTAGTCGGATAGCCTTCTTCCTGCTCTGGACAGCATTAAATACACAGTGTGTGCCAGAGTAGCACAACAACATCTCCTGTGTATATAGGCTGCAAAAAAAAATGAAACACTATCATTATGTAATACGAAAAAACTACTGGGAATCAGTTTTTCTTAAATATGTTTTGAACGACACTGTATACGACAAATATTTAACAAACTTAGTAATCAGTTCGGGCTTTACTTGTTTGTGTCCAACTAAAACTAATAACTCATTCTGATCGCCAGGTACGGACTAGCCCTAAGCCAGTATTGATGACATATTTTTCCTGAGATGACTCAGAAATAATATTCTTGTAAAGCCTAGTGCTGTAGCTGAAAAAATATATTGATGTTTTATTTTTATTAGGTGAAGTATTTCTGAGAAAAACGATCTTTTATAGTTCTGTTTTCATTGATTTTGGTAGTGATTCCGCCTTTTTGAAAAGTTTGTTCCAACAAGCAGTTCCGAACTAGTTCATCACCAATTCTGAACTGTTTTTCTAAGCATGGCCATGGTAAGCATAGTTCAGGACCAGTTCCAAATTATTCTGTTAGAACAGGTGATTAAATGACGTGTTGTCGTAAACATAACCTTAATGAAGTAAAATTTAAAATTATCATGTTTCCGTGTTAGATCTGGAATTTGAAGGAATTAATGTTTTTATCGTACAATGAATCTTTCTGAAAAATTCGATTTGGATGGCAGATTTAACAAGAGATTAATGCCTTTTTCAGAGCTGAGCTATTAATCAACTTGAGATAATGATTGATTTGAAGTGACAAAAATATAAAAAATGAATGTTACTAATAACATTATTGACACAAATTCTTTAAAATTATCTACACTTGCTTATGTAATTTTCACTTCTGCTTCTTGGAACTTCTATAATCAGAGAAAGATCTTCACTTGAATCTGTTCCAAAGTAATTTTTCTCGCCACCGATTTCTTGAATATGTGTAATAAAAGGCACGGAAAGACTGAAACATTAGAAAATTCATAAAATGGTAGCCAAAATACTTGGCTACCCAGCTGTGGACAGCTGATCGACACCATTTATTTTGTAACCACGCATACGCTCACAAATTCGAACTTTTAGAACCAGCTCGAAATAAGTATGGAATTTGTTGGAACAGAGGACTTCCAGTTGCGGTGTCAGTTCCATTTTCTGTAGGAACGATAATTTCAATCTGCGCATGCTCTATTCAGTTCAGAACTAGTTGGAAGGTTAAAACAAAGTTAATCTGATAACAGGTTTGTGATCAACGTCCTGAAAAAACCAAGGGTATATATGTATTCATTTTCAGATCACTCAACCAAATTTTATATTTTTAGGTCTTCAATGTAAATCGATAGGAATAATACTGAAAAGGCTCAATCTATCCAAATCAAACCAGATGACATTTTTTCCAGCTGAAGCTTTGCAAAAATATTATGTTTGAGTTATCATTATACAGCGTGTAAGAACGTCAACAATATTACGTTGGCTGATTATTTTTTAAGGACAGCAACAAATGAGACCCCACTTGTTTACTAAGCTGTTAAAATTTTGTTGAATTGTACAGTGTCGTTCAAAAGTTATTTGAGAAAATCCGATTTCCATCAAGGTCCTTCAGGTTCGACTATCTATGGCGCAAACTTCGACCAATCAGGATGCGTTTTTG
Source organism: Acanthoscelides obtectus (assembly GCA_963669975.1). Classification (NCBI taxonomy): domain Eukaryota; kingdom Metazoa; phylum Arthropoda; class Insecta; order Coleoptera; family Chrysomelidae; genus Acanthoscelides; species Acanthoscelides obtectus. Next base: position 72,877,385 of record CAVLJG010000008.1, on the reverse strand, counting down.
TAATAATAGATCTGATGAATACAGTCGATTCCTTATAAAATGTCTCTCAAACTAGAGAAAAATTATACGATTTGTGTAAGATGAGTCCATAACTCCGATATCAAATCAACAGAACCGCCCACGACCCTCGCTAGTCCACTTTCCACTCCCCATTCCAGCCGACAGTCACGAAAACAAAATCAAAAGCGTGCTACGCTGTCGTCTTGCTGCCCCGTGGGAGCCTAACTCATTACATTCTTGTTTCAATTCCCAGAATGTTCAACAAAAATATTGATTAAGCTATCTGGGGCTTTTCTGGGTAGTGGTTACTACTACTATTATAAGAATTAATGTATTTTTAAAATTGTGGACCAGCATAATGGATCCAGCACCCAGACTGGCAGAAACGCCCTTAAACAGGATTGATTTGTTTCAAAAACAAATCTTAACGATATCAAACAAGAGTAATCGTTTTTAACTTTAAGATCACTCTTTCAAAAAAGTATCATAGTTGTGCCATTACGGGTGCAAAAATCTAAGAAGTTTATCTGAATGACCTGCTGGCTGCCAAATCAAGCTAAAGATGTAGCATTGCCAATCTTAAACTTTAGAAAAGCCACCAAGGTCTTCTAAATTAATATATGGTATCGCTCATCAATGCGATATTATTAGTACCTGGTAAAACTATAATAACACGTGGGTATTTAAATACGCGATATGATGTGATATGGTCTAGATCACCAAATAAGTGCGAATAGAAATAAAATAGAAAACGCTGGCGTAGCATTACCACATATAATGAGACGATTTTATAATCGTTTCGTTAAGCATAGTAAGCTTCAGTATTATTCTTAACTTTAATTGAGATTTATGTAACGTAGACATACCATCTGCATTGGAAAATACTACCCAAATTCACTGACAAGTGAATTACAGAATAAATTTTTTTATTTCTGAAATAATTAGAAACAAATAATTCCTAACCGAATGTTGGCGACTGGGTATTTCGAAACATCTAGTTTTGATGGATTACCCGATTCTTGTAAGTCATAGTCTGTAAAGTCAAGATAGCAGACATTTCAAGTTTTGGCCTCTTTGAAAAAACAGATGATTCGAATATGTATTGACAAACGGGGCATTTCATTGAAAAAACAAACATCTTTGATATGTTGATTAAAATTGGAACACCTTGTATAATTGCGAATATTTTACAAATGCGTCCACAAGTTTTTTTAGGAGCAATACTCCGTCCTCACGCAGATAGGACATAGGAAGAAAGGAAAAGAGACAGACATAGAAGGAATACTATAAACAGCGTTAATGACGTCGGAGTTTTTACAGGCTAACATGAATATGGGGAGGGCAGCTCACGACCTCATGCAGACTGTAGCAAAAGAAACAAATATAGACATTATTTCATTTATTTAATTGGGACTATTTGGGTAATTTCTCTACAAATATCGCCATTGCTTTTTCAATCACCGTATATTACAGGTCAGGAGATTTTAAACATCAGGACGGTATGAGCATGGTAATATAATAATAATAATAATAATAATATTTATTCACTCAATGTACAAAGATAACAAACAATATGAGTAAACAAATATAAAATCAAAACAGGCCCAATAGAATGAACATCTAATAAAATCAAGGATATAGTATCACTGTGAAGCTTACTAACCATTATTTTCACACATTTGCTGTCCAACAGACAAGATCCCTTTACTGACCAGCTTTAAAATCGGTCTATCTGTTTGTAGGTTCGTGCAGTGAAATAAGACTTGAACTTAGAATACTATCGAGCAATTTTACAAAGAAATGAGTCACCAATGTGTGCACTTACTATTTAGAGGATTATAGTCATTAAAGTCATGAAAGATCGAATCGTACGGCGAGAGTATAATGTCGGTCTTTAATGGTATCTTAATACTACTCCTGTTTAACGTGAAATGAAGAAAGTCAGGAAAATGGTCCACGAGACTTGAGCGTCGATTTGCCGGTTAAAAGCTATAGACAGTGTGAAAAGCCAAATGGAATGAATTACTGACTTTCAGTTCATCTTAAGGGTGTTTTACTGTCTATTCGCCAAAGTTATGTCCTCTCAATTGTAGCACAGAAATTGTCATTTCGAAAATAAGGTCTTCCAATTACTGAGAGAAGCCGTACAGTTACTTACTTACTGCAGAATACACATTGCCAGCATGGATACGTTATGTTTTCGCATTCTTGGTGCTGACTGTCGTTTGACCGATGAAGATCATCCTCGGGTCAAATGAATGAATATTCAATGAAGTCGTCGACATGCAGTAGAGAGAACTGTAAAGCAACAGCAATTAAGCCATGTCTCGGGTATCTCTGTATTATATCAGATGCCATCTTTATATGTCAATATGTTCACTTCAGGTTGTATCCTCGGAAAAATATTGATAATTGATTTTTCGTATTCTTTGAAGTGATTCAATATAATATACGAGTATTTATACATTGGGAGTTTTTTGGTAAATGAAACGATATTACTAGGCATGCTGATTGATTTATGTAGACTTTAAAAGACGAAAATATTCCGCCTTTTCACCTGAAAGTATGTAGCCAGTAGAACAACCAACACAATTGAAGTTGAAATCACACATCACGCTCTAGGAACTTGTACCAACAGCTGCGAAGTTTGTCTTATGCTGACGATACTGAACTAGTAGCCGGTAGGGATATTACGTAACTTGAAAAGCGAAATTATGTCGGTTCCTTTTGACATTATATAGGTTTTTTTACCCGGCGGATCGAGTTCTGGATCTGGAATACAGAAAACGGTGTTAAAGGTCTTTAAATAAACCTAGATGAAACATCTTCAATCATGTTTATTTTTGTAGCGTGTACAGGCAATTATATACAAGAGATAATACTTAAAATTAAAATAGTCTTATTAAAGCTACTTAAAGCAAGAAAATTGACTTATAAAGCCTTCTTTATATTACACTGCATGTGTATGTGACTTAATGTCAGCTTCAATAGTCCCAGTTGTTGCTCCTCCGATTCCGTAATACACTGGTCATACATTAGGTCTCTTCATCAGAATGGCGAAAACTAGGCCAATAATACTTCTTCCAATTTACAAATGCGGTATGTGTAAAGCTGCGTTCTCACTGGGCAAAAGGCGACAGAGTGACATGCTTCCAAACTCTGTGTTACCTATGACTCTTAATTCAAGCGTGTAAAGTGATGCAGCCGATGGTCATGTGCGGTTCACACGATCACTATTCAGTTAATTCCTTGTAGCTCCACATGGAGCTCCTGGTTGAAATTCGTGCATTTTTTAGTACAAATTTAATGATACGTTATCAAAAAGATCTAAAATATGAAAACACTGAAAATTTTATAAATTTGCTATGCATGTTTGGAGATCAGTTTCATTTCACATTCTAACAGACGTTTAAGGACAGATACCAACAATACCATCTGTCTTGCTCTAAACTGGAGTGCCGACGCCTAAAAATCGAAAGTTTTTCGTCGTGAACTCTCCTCCCTCACGAATACGAGAATCACGCTAGATGCCAAGCTCCGTGAGAACGCAGCTTTATGGACGAGGAATACGGGATGATGAACATCTTTTGGAAGTGACATGTTACGAGGCCTTGACCACGCACTGTTCATGCGGTTGATATGGACACGGCATTTGATTAACGAATACGATGGCGTCATGTCTCGACAGTATGACCACCGCCTTAAGCTCCCATTCGCAATTTCTCCACCATGCCAAAATCGCAACCTGTCTTGCTCCGACAGTATATCAATTACATCTGAGCTACCTCCTCTCCGGTTCGATCAATACGATATCTGACGAGATATCTCAAGATTAACGCTGCTTGGGGACGCAACAATCTGGTACAGTTAGTGCTTGCAAAATACAGTACTGTACTTTGACTAACAAGAATCGCACATCCGGTTTCGATGGATTGTCGATTTTTTCTAGGAAGCCGTTCATTTCGATTTCAGCTTATGGGCAAAATCTAGGGCTGCTCACATGACCCGCCTAACTTCGTCTTACCATTCTAACCGTGTCGGACCTCGTACATCCAGAACTAGCCGGTACGACCGCTAAGGTGTTGAGATTGTAGAACAACCTGCCTGAGGAGGCAGTTCAAAAATCGGATTAACAAATTTCCGAACTTCCAACAATTAAAAATCAATCTCATCTTCGATTTACAGCAGGCGTAGATGATTCTAGATAAATAGAGAGCACCTGAAAGATGGAGTGACGTCATCTAAGATTACTGCGAATGACAGCCTTTACGTATTTGCGCTATGGAAATGCCATCCGCCTGAGCTACCTCACATACAGTGGAAAATACGATACATTTAACGTTAGTATAAATGACATGATATATAAATACTGAAACGTTATGGATTTAGCATCATGTTAATTTCGGTGTATCAGGAAAATGATATTCTTGTGCTGCAAATTAAACGCGTTAAAGGCCGTCATTCACTATCGTATCTGATTGCTCAAGCTCATGTCACTCCATTTTTCGAGTAGTCTAATACTATGGAACTATCTACAGCACTTGCAAAGGACCTGCGCTGCCGATTTTTGAGTGACCGAAGATGGTGTCGAACACTTTATGCCTGCACTCCACTATCGGCGATGATCGTTGATCGTGTGATCGTTCATAATAGCCTCGAGCGTCGTGCAAGTATTCACACAAGTGTCCGTAGCAGTTGGTCATATGGACGTGGAGTGTGTTGCTGCAACCACTTACTTACTACGACGATCCGGCGATTCCCTTTGATGCGCGTTCGACAATCCGACAATTCACGGGTCGAAGGCGATCATAGACGATGATCGGCGAGTACAGCCGAGTATGCTCTCTACACGATCGTGCTCGCGTGTAATCGTTTGTAATCGCAGATTGTGGATGGGAGCCATTACATTGTACCACTATGCAACGGTTGCGAATGGTATTTTCACTCATCGGTCAAGATGTCGAGGTACCGCATTCATTATACAAGCGCCGTGCCTACAGCAACCACCACAGCATGAATCTTCATGCGCTATAAGTCAAATACCAAAATCGAAGAGAGTATTATAACTCTTCGTACTCGATCGGTAACAGGGCGCGTCTGTTAACGTTTACGCGACTCTCATCATATTCAAATACATTAGCAATGGCGCTGAGCTTCTCTCGTTCATTTGGGAACTTATTGGCCCAGCTTAGTCCATTATAAGTTTTTATAAGATATCGTCTAATTATGGAACGTCCTTTATTATTCCGCAGTAGGTCATCAGTAAGTATAAGTTAAGACCAGATGAAAACTTTTCTGGAAAGTGGTGTTCTGCAGAAGATAGACACTCAGATATAGATTCATTATATAGATATGCTATGTTGCTTGGTCAAGGTCTGGTATATTCTCATGCAGTGGGAGATTTTCCCAGAAAGCATATCTATCCCTGTTGAGGCCCTCTCGCATTTCGAACTTTGGTGGACAACTCTCTCTATGGCTGCCGTGTATATTCAGGTATCTGAAATTCTTCGTAGGACTATCCTTTGGGCTCATCTTTAACCAGCGCCTTTGACTGCGTACTGGTGTTGGATCCCTGAAAAGAATAAGACTAAGGTTTTTATATGGAATTTTAATAGATAATGATATCTTATTCAGAAGCAAGCCAACTATTATGCAGAATTGCATATGTACACACATGGAAAATCGAAAAGCCTCGCGCGACTGTGCTGAACTGCTGTCTCGCGAGCTGTCAGGGTGTCCCAGAATGACACAGCAATCTCTTGGGTGCTTATAGAATCTTGAAAATAATACCACAAGTATATACTCGCTTGGGACTCCCCTAAGGAGATATAGAACCCCAAGGCCTGATTTTACAATACGGGGCACAAAATTAGCGCCAGGGCTCAAACTAGAAAAATTGTAAGGCATTTTTCAAGCCTTGGATCCAATACATATAGACGATTTCTCTCAAAATATCTCACGAACTAGAGAAAAATTATACGATTTGTTTAAGATGAGCCCATAATTCTCATATTACATCAAGAAATATTACATATATCACCTGGTTTAGCACGTCCAGACTGGCGAGGTCCGCAGGTCCGCGATCGCGGAGGGTCCCGGCCCGAGGGGGCCGCAAAGAGATCCCCACAAAGCGTACAAAAAGGTGTTTGTCTTGTTGTTAGTTATTTTGTGTTCTCGGCATTGTTTTGTTTACATTTTCAAAAGTAGAACACGTCCAACAACTGTTTATATCTCGCTGTTTATACGAAAGCTTTATACGAGCTACGGTGCTGAGAGTTGAGTTACGTTGTTGTGGTGTAAAGCTGGCCGCAGACAGATCGAAGCATTTTGTCTCGAAATAAATTGCCTGTACAGTGTTTATAAACTGTGTAAAATTGAAAGAAGCCGGCTGTTGATAGAGCTGCGACAGTTTGCACAACAATACAGTAGCTTCATAGTGGAAGAGAATCCACTGAGAACTACGGAAGCAGATGTAGTGACGAAAAAGAAAATGCTGGCATTAACTGCTCTGAAAATAGATAATGTTTCCAGTGTTTGATGTGCTTTTTCTGTTCTGTTTCATACTGGACTGTTTACCAACATGTATATTGCATATAATTTGTTCTTACCACACCTTGTCATCTGTGAACCAATTTTTGTCTAAACCTAAAATAGTCAAAAATCGACTTTGGTCGTCTTTAGGCTTTAGACTTTGTGTCCAGTCTGCTTTTTATTAATGTTGAGGGGGATTTATTTTATGATTTGGACAAAAATAAAATCATAGATGAAGTAGCTTTAACAAGTGAGTTGCTCACAAAGAAGCTGTATTGCTTTGGGGCTAGGGGAGTAGAATGTCGAATCATCTCAGTTAAGTTAAGCTCCTTCTACACGTTTTTTTTTAAATGTTAGTATTATTTTTCTAATGCCTAAAATCCGTTTCTCATTATTTTTATTACACAAATGATTTTGTCATAATTCATTATACTACTTTGGTGTGAATAAAATGCTGCACTTCATTTTGAACTCCATTGTAATTATTGCCAGTTATACGGCATGTGTTTTGTAGTGTTGTGGTATCCTAAAAATACTGTAAATTTCTTATTTTAATGAATAATAAAGTCCATAAAAGTATAAAAATCTAGCTGAATTTCTTCTCCTTTATAAGTGCAAAAATGGCGTAAAAACGCGTCTTAAATCACCTAATTTTCCAAAATCTTCCACACCCCCAGACCCGCGGTAGAGGGCCCCTTTACAGGTTTTAGCTGAGGGCCCCAAATGGTCCCAGTAGGACCTGTCGTTTAGCTATAAAAACCTATTTTTTCATTTAATCTTGGTCACAAAATTTGCGACAAATTCTACCAATCAAAAAAACGGTTTGTAACCTGGTCGCAAATTTGACCATGGATCAGACCTAATACAATATCTACATTGATATGACAGCAGTTGCTGGGCATTATATTGAAATCAGCAGTGTCACTCATAATCTGAGAAAGGTAATTTCGAAAAAAGGATATATTTTAATAATTCATCACCATGTCCATTGAAATGGCGTATAATGTAGCTTCCCGCTATGGGCTTGCAAACTGTCTGTGTCTAGGCGCAATTGATTTAGAAAATAAATAATTGCAATTGTCCTACTTACGTTAAAGGTGTGCATGGAATATATGTATGTTTCGTTGTTAATATATTGCAGAGCACTCATACAGAGTCTACAGGCCCTACCGGAAAAGTTGTATTCGAGTTATCTCTCACTTCGTAGTCATGGAACCATTCAGTAGCGATAAGCCAGGAAAACCAGCATATGAACATTTGGAAACAGAGATTATTTCTCAGGGTAGTCATCTGAATTTAAATTTTCCGATGTTTGCTACAGAATAAGCATTCTGTCATTTAATTTACCATATATATTCACAGGATTTATTAAATATTCTTTTTTGCTGCAATGACAAAAACAACGATCTAATTTGACTGTTACAATACATGAACTCGATACTTATATAGGAAAACGTCCCTACATTTTACAGGGACCCACTCGAAGAGACATCGCCAGCAGGATCCTTTCCTTATTTTGTCACCATTCTCAACAATGGAAGTTAATTCAAGAATTGCTGAAATCTTCACCTAAGTAACAACTGATATCCTTTTTTTCAACTTTCTCAGATATTTATCTTGGTTTTCAATTTCGTTATATTATCTACAGAGTAGATGATGGATACTACGCCGCAAACCCTTCTTTTTTATGCCCCGGGTAAAATGAAAATATATGTTTTCTTAGCTAAACCAGATGATTTATGAATAATTTCTTGATTCAATATGGACATTACCTGCCCGGCTTATAATTTTTCTCTAATTTAAGAGATATTTTAGAAGAAATCGACCACGTTCATCCATTAGTTCAAAAGCTCCTTCTAATAGGGAGAATAAGCGCCTAACTCTTTTTGCATTGCGTAGGAAGTCCAGAGTCAACCTACTTGACGTCATTTTTTTATTTGCTTTCGTACCAGTATTTTTATATTTTATTGTAGCTATATGTTTGTCGTTGTTTCCATCCACTTACCCAGTTCTTGCAAAATTTGTCCACAGATTCAGCATGTTGTTGACCATTATTTTGTCGTTCGGGTTTTCTAAATGCGGAAACAATGCTGGTGTTTGGAACAAATATAGAAGTTCATCGCTATGACTGACACCTGAAAATACGAAAAACTTTACCAGTTATTTTGATTACTTTCATTCATTTTGAGCTCCAAAAAGTGTGTAATGAACTGACTAGTCCGTTTTAAGGTTATATTCTTAAAAGTCATAGGTACATATAAATTTAGGGTAATTTCATAACCAGACCACAGGGTATCTGTGAATAGACAGCTGCTGCGTGATGCAGAGAGACATTTTCTTCTTGACAGCGAGCAAGTGCAAAACATAGCTGGCAAGCTTCAAGGTAGAAAATTCCTTAAATACAGGGTCCGTCAGAAAGAACACATGTTTTTCGAATGAGTACTACATCGAGTGGGCTGGTCCCGTGTCGGTGGGGAAGGGCGTGTCGGATAGTGGGGGAAGTGCCGTTTCAGTTGGCAAGATGGTTTGGAACGTTGAGCATCGTGTGTTCACTGTACGCAACGTGAGTTTCGCGTTCACTTTCGTGTTCCACGTCGAGGGACAGTACCAGACCGTAACACCATTTTGCAATTGGTGGAAGCATTCAACACAACAGGTAATAGGATGAAAAAAAAACCGCCAGGCCGAAACGGTACATTTAGAACCCCTGAAAACGTAGACAGAGTGAGAGTTGGCACGCTGCAAAGCCCGAATCGGTCCGTCCGTTTGCGTGCCAGTTCCCTAGGGATCTACGCGTCCTCTGTACGTCGGATTTAGTTTTCCGTCCTTACAAAATCCAAGTTTGTCAACAACTGTTGCCAGGGGATTATGCACAACGTGTTAATTTCGCACAGGTCATGATTGAACAGTTGGATAACAATGACATGACGTTGTTTATGAGTGATGAAGCACATTTTCATTTACATGGATACGTCAATAAACAAAAAAAGCAATCCTTGGACCCTCGTCGATTTGAAGGAGGAAATAAGAAGAGAAGTAACCCAAATTCCTGCACGGATGCTGGCCGTCGCAATGGGCTCATTTCGGGAGAGGCTTGATTCCTGCATTTCGGCTTAAGGGCGCTATATGGCCGTAAATTCTGTTTTACTCAAAAAATGGCATGTATTTCTGAGTCTTTTGATATAATAAAATATTTTTCCCATACTTATTTTAACTTTACTACTCATTTAAAAAATATGCGTTCTTTCTCGCGGACCCTGTATATTAAATACCCTTGCTATATTAGCATGATCAGACCATTTCTTGTGCTGCTTATCAAGGTAACATCAAAATTTCTAAGTCTGTATTTGATATTCATTAGCGAAACCCTGAAAAAAATTTCTTGTCTGGGTGTTTGTGTAATATTAATAGCATCCCCAATGTTACACTAGTCTACCGAGACTACTCATCACGTCATCACTACATGTTTATATCTATATTAACCCGGGAAGTTATCTGTCTTTCTAGGTTCAGGCTTGCCTTCATTTGAACAAGATGCGATTCATTCCATTGGTCCAAATAAAGTACTTTTGTTATTGGATATATATGGATAGATCATTTATACTAAACAACTTAATCAGAAAATTCACAACTGTATCTTCTCAAACATGGTTCTATGTCAAAAATGCAATGCTATTAAAACTTTTAAATTTTCATGTTGTGCTGGCCTCCAAATGAAACTATCAGGCATTGCATTGAAAATTTAATAACATTTCGGTCAGCTCGCTTAATTTGACATCCAGCTAAACAAGATTTATCAGCGTGACAACCACGGGATAAGTAAGACGTTTCGTATTTCCTCAATACGCATTTATCGAACTTACCCCAGTAGAATCCAGCAACATCTTCGTCCGTGGCAGCCCAAACTTGTGCATAAGAATATTGGCCGGAATAGTTGAAGTTATAAAACCACATATTTTCGTGTCCTTGAAAATTGTGAAATAATGCCGCTTGATAGACTGAGTAGCTGAATGCGCGGTCAGAGTACATCTGTAACAATAAAATAATTTGTTACGCCGACGCACAACAAATTGCGGCGAGTACGATGACGCTGCACTTTCCACGCAACGCTCTTATCAGTACATAAAGAAATACTCGTATGTTCAGCACAAACTAGATCCTTCGAGAAAAAAGTCAGTCAAACAGGTCCATACAAAAGTTCTTAGACATTCTACCCGTAGTGCATCTGGAAACGTCGCTTCTCCTCGATACCTAACGCGGGCAGACGTGGCACCGTGGTAGCACAGTCAGCTTTTTTCAATTCAGGCCTTTTTCTCTGCCGCTGTAACAAAGTTTCATCGAAATCCGAGAGGTAGTTCTCAAGTTATGGGCTGTTATAACATTAGCGGACAAACCGACAGACCGACGGAAATGAGTGACATGGTTTTTCGTGACGTACATGTCATATAACATCCAAAAACATAATATCCCGCTTTCGAACATTTTCGTGATTACAATACTTTCCCGCCAGTAGGCGTGGGAAGCAATAAAAGTCGAGATCCGTGAAACAGGCCATGATATTCCTATACATTTTTTGGCGATAAACCTGAATCAAGGTTCAAAAAAGTTCCTAGACGCCTAGAATTCAACTCTGGGGTTGGGTCCTAAAACTAGGCCGCAGCGGTGACCGCAGTAGTAGACTCTTCGGTCTCGTGATCAGTCGCCGTGCGCTGTGCGGGTTCGAATCCCGTCCCAAGAGAAATTTTTCTCTTGGCTATGGATGTTGTGATTGTCCGTAGGTGGTAGACGGTCTCTGACTGTCGAACGCAGTTGCATGTTGCATGCACACGTGTTCTCTCGCCAGAGTCCGTGTGGCGTTCCTAATTTCACTTTTTCCTCAGCTTCTTCACGCTGGTATACTTTGGTTGGAGCATATCAGGTAAATATCGTCATAACCAAAGGGAAGTTACCATTTCTGGAAGGCGGTCTTTATTCTGGGTATAGGATTCTACGTGATATATGACTTGTATTCGGTATTACTGATTTCTGCTTTTTTGGTAAATATATAAGGTTCCAGTACTAGCTCTCAAGGGGTTTCTGGGTATAAATGCCCACGGGCTAGCCAATTGTAAGATGCTTGTTTCTCTACATAGGCATACGTTCCATGTCATAATTGAAATACCATACAGGGTTTGTTACAATTCTTTAAAAACTTTCACAATAGGCTCCTTCTGCATCGACGCAGCGCTGGTAGCGCGATTTCCAAGCATTGAAGGCGTCACGGAAGGCATTCTCCGAAATAGCCTTGAGAGCCGCGGTGCATGCTGCTTGGATCCCTTCTGTCGTCTCATAATGCTTGCCTTTCATCGGCCTTTTTAGGCGAGGAAACAAAAAAAAAGTTCGGGGGGGCACATCTGGGCTGTAGGGCGGCTGCGGAAGCGTTGGGATGCCGGCATTGGTCAGGTAGCTGTTCACAAGAAAGGCGGTGTGAGAAGGGCGTTGTCGTGCTGCAACTTCCAGTCGGCTGCGATGTCTTGTCGGACCCCACTGACCCTTCGTTTGAATCTCCTGAGCACTTTCACGTAACTTGGCGTTGACGGTTTGTCCAGGAGGGACAAATTCATGGTGGACGATGCCTTTGATGTCAAAAAAGACAATCAGCGTCGTTTTCACTTTGGATTTGCTCATTCTTCCCTTTTTTGGGCGAGGAGACGCCGTCGTGTGCCACTCGGAAGATTGCCTATTTGTCTCGGGATCATACTCAAAGATCCTCGACTCGTCACCTGTGATTACGTTATTCAAAAATTGGGGGTCACTTTCACACATGTTCAAATTTTCTTGGCACACTTCCACTCGCCGCAATTTCTGGTCGCCAGTGAGCACTTTTGGGACCATCTTCGCGCACACCTTGCGCATGTTAAAATGCCGTGCCACAATGTCATGAACCACAGATTTTGGTAAATTTAACATCTGGGCAATTAAACGAATACTTAGTCGACGGTCTGAGTTTAAAACTTTACGCACACGAGTCACATTATCGGTGTTTGTCGAAGTCAAAGGTCTTCCAGCACGGTCTTTATCAGCGACCTCTTCCCTGCCCTCCAAAAAAGCCTGGTGCCACCGAAACACACCACTTCTTGCTAAAACAACACCTGGGTAAGCCTGCTTGATCATATCAAACGTCTCTGTCGCAGATTTACCGAGTTTCACACAGAATTTAATCGCGTACCTCTGCTCTAACGAACGTTGTATTTTCGGCTTGCACCACTCACAGAAACACGTCGCGCGAAAATGCCTGTCCTGACTCTCCAAGTGCTCGGGGACAACGCCCTCTACCGAATCCAGTCGGTGCGCGTACGCTCCGAAGTACAGTCATGGCGAAAGAAAATGGGTCCTATTACTTTCCGGACAAACCCTGTATGTCATGTTTCGAAACCGAAAATTTTCCAGTTACAAACTCATTCGATAGGTATGCCAGCGTATGTAAGGACCGAGTTCATAAGAAACATATACGTGAAAGTCAGACTTTTTACGGTAATAATGTATGTCGAATTTGACAAATATGGGTAGCTTCTGGACAAGACTTCCGGCCATTTTCCCCCAAACGCAGTCTTTCTAGTGCTTCGTTCTCTTTTTCTCCCAACAGAGAGCAAAATTCAATCTTGAGCAAGTTGAACCACGGTCGCTCCCTGCAATACTGGTTAGGCAGAAAGTTTCAGAGAGCTGTATAGCGTGGACAGGATATTGTTCTCTGGGATGTAAATTTTCGTTGACCCCAAATTCGAATAAAGCGTCGAAAAATATATGCTTCAGAATCTAGCAAATGAAACTCAATTTGATTGAATTCTAGACGTCTAGGAACTTTTCTGATCCCAGATTCCAATTCAGCGTCGAAAAATACATAGGAATATCATAGCCTGTCTCACAGATCTCGATCTTTTTTTGTGAGGATGTGTTATCCTTTTTGAATCTTCGGGTAAAGTGAATACATATCACCAATGATTAAGAACTTATTTTCATAAAAAAATATCATATAAATTAGACAGAGCAACCATGGACGCTCTCTTATTCTGAAGATTCTCTATACCAGCGCGGATAATATACATTACAGTACTTAGTTTTATGAACACGCAGTTTTGCAGACATTCAGTGAGATTTTCTGATTAGGATCCTTTTTATTTAGTATTCATATAATATTTTCACCCAAAGTGACTAACAAGAACGATAAGGATTCGTGTGAATACCGCATTCAGTTTGCCCTACCCACTTTACCCAAAGTCACTTATTTAAGAGATTTATTGCTTTCTACCAAAACCACGGATTTATTCCTCTCCATTTATACTACTGAGAAAACCAGTTAAATATACCGTGTATCGTTAATCCGGTCATATAGATAGTATAAACTTCGAATTATGTATAAGTGCAATGCTGCTCTTACAACATCCATGTTTTTATTGAAAAGAACACATTTTGTTATGTCAAGTAGCCAAATTAGGAAGCAAGTTCTCCTACAAATCATGGTCGAAAGTCAAACCAATATATATACGCTCCTCCGCGATAGCCAAGTCATGATCTGGTTGTAAAACGGCGTGTTCGCCTAGTTCCGGTTTCCCCTATAATCGATCAAAGTCGTCAGAACATTGAGTCTGTCAGATCGTTTCAAATGTCAAAATACTCACATCAGTGAATCCTTTCAGGGTATAAAAGTTGCTGACGTCGATCTCATGTCCTCCTTCCAAATAGAAGTCTTTGATTTTTGACCAAACACCTGGAATCTTTTCCTTGTCAATGCTCAGTATAAGCCCCATTAAATTCATCATGATACTATCAAAGCTATTATTCAAGGCTTCTCTAGTTTCGCTTTGTCTTATCAATGCTGAAAGTACATGGTAAGATAAGTCAAACGGACTAGATTCATAACATGTCAAATCAAAATGGGATAGAGTAGATCAGAGAAGGAGCGGAAAAACAACATGTAAACTTTTCTATCCATAAGTTCATTGCTTTATTCAATGAAGTCAGGATTAAAACATACCAGTTTCCACGCCACTGCGGACGTTTCAAGCACTGATATTTTTGTATGCATTGTGTATTAGTAATTCTTTTGTCTACAAAAAGAGATTGGCAGAATCAGAACAAAATGCTTTTCAAGTGATTTAAGTACCTTGTATACAAACCTGCCGATCTCAGTAACCCCTCTTCGTTATTGATTCCTACAATCCAAGGACCTTGATGGAACTGTTTGCATTTTATATATTTTATAGGATGCTCGGTTATGAATGGATACGGATTTTTTACCGTTTTCTTCTCTATTGCTGGTCCATATACATTTAGTGGGTCAATGGCAAAAGTCTGCAATTGAAAACAAAAATGGAATAGATTAGCCAATGTACAGCTCGAACAGATCGAGTCTACTACATCCCCATGGACAATATTCACAAGTATTTGCTTAAATACCCAGAAACAGTATTAGAAATTCTAATTTTACATAAAGCATAGTGTTTGTTTTACAACTCGTGGCATATTTTAACCTTAAACTATAACAATGTCATCTGCAACACAGCTTTTTCTTATTCAAGAGCTTACATAAAAACGCCATGTCAACATTATAGTAAGGTTGTATAAGTTTATTTAGGTGTGGTATAATATCTTTGTTATCCATCTTGTCAAAAATTCCACAACAATGTGTGTGTGCTAGAATAACTAATATACCCGATAATTTTATTGATCTGAAAAATTTCTTTCACTCTATTTACGAACCAGGAATCTAGTGGGTCGTATTTCATTTATTTATTACATTATCCTAAACCCGCAGTTCGGTCTGCTTGGAAATACTGTAAAATATAGGTCATTTGTTTTGCATTAGTGTGGAGGAAATTGGTTTATGAGAAAGAAACGCCATATTCGAAGTAATACAACAGTTACTTTGGTAACGGATATTTTTTATTAAGCACTTTAATGCAAGAACAAATTAATATTAAATGTGCAATCAAAATCATAATATATAATACGAGCAGTATTTTAACATATAATAACCCAATAACCATTTATTCACAGTGCTAGCCTAAACCCGCGGCTCAGATCGTCTGGAAGTAATGTAAAATATAAGTCATACGTCTCGCATTGGTTTGAAGATTCGGATACAGAAATGCAATATTCAAAGTAATGCAATAGTTATTTTGATAATAGGTATCTTTATTCAGCATATTAATGCAACAATATATAAATGTGAACGTCTCTCCAGTCTGAGATAAAAGTGACTGAAGTATTTTTTTGTAAAAGTAACAATGAGAAAACATAGTTGTGTTAAAATCAGGTATTTTTGTGTTTTAATATGTGCAAATTTGATAGCTGTCAGTTATGCTTTGAAACAAAGTATAGTAATTCATTTATAGTTTTTCATCAGGACATTCCACGGTATGAAATTAAATATCAACATTTTTACAGCAACTGCCAGCCTGACGAGACTACTGCTTTCTTTACCGTGACCAGCTAACCTCCCTGCAACGTAGCATGCCGACACTTGCAAGATTACCAGTTGGCGTACACATTCTTCATGTCAAATTTCGTATCGTTTTGTCGTCTTTAGGTAACACTATTTCTGCTAAGTTTACTCGTCAAAAAAGGAAATTTCTTCCGAAAGCACTTTCTATAATTTGTGAATCTTTCGTAGGTAATGTGTGTAAGCTAAAAATTACAAATATGCGAATAATCCACGCATTCAACGAACTTATCCTCAAATGAAAAATCCAAAAAATGCAATATAATAATAACGCAACCTATATGAAACGCCCTGTATAGTCTAAAATAATGTTAGTTCATTGAAACCATAATTGTAGGACTTTTTCTTATTGCAGTTTAGTCGCTATTTTCCAAGTATGCTTAACATATTGATTCAGTTGAAAGAAAGCTATCTAACACATAAATAATCATGAATATACAGGGTGTCCCAGAAGTCGACGTCAAGCCGGAACCGGGTGATAGGCAAAGTCATAACAGCTATCAGAGAAATATTTAAAAAAATTTTATGTATGTGTTTTGAAAATTATAGGTGTTTGAAAAAGATATAGAAATTTCACACCCTACGGCAGTCTGTCAACTCCTGTTACTACAAATATTAACTTTTTTTGGATTTCATTTTTACAATGTAATGATGAATAATGCATCTTCAAACTGGTGTCTCAACCTTTCTGCCAACTTTTCTCGTTCAGGAAAAATTGCCACTTATTTCCCAACCAAGTATTCCAAAGTAAAACTTTGCTCAACTTTAACTGGCTGTACTGGAAAAAAATGTACTACGAGAGTTTGGCAAGTAACCTTAAAAGTTGGCGCATTTAATAAGGATTCCAAAATGGTATAACACTTAGAAGATTACTCGTTAACTTATGCACAATTTTTATTTGAAGAAAAACTGATGAAAATTTTTCAAAATTTCCTAATTAAACAGCGATTATGAAAACGCACAAGGACCCTTAAGGATAACTGTTTGCACAACAGTGGGCGTCAAAATGCTGCTGATGATGATTTACTTTTACAGCAAATGCTCAAACTGTTTTCCTTCAGCCGCAATACACGCTCGACATCTTCTTAAAAAAGATCGGGTTATTAAACGAGCGAATCCACGGTTAGTAACAAACTCAGCTGCTTCCAATAGTCTTTGCCGTAGCTCAGCTACATTTTGAATCGGCTTGAAATACACTGTTTCTTTTACAGTTCCCCAGTAAAAAAATCTAAAGGATTCAAATCAGGTGATCGGGCTGGCCACGGTATTGTACCAGACCGCCTTATCCATCTGCCTGGAAAGTTTTGATCGAGATACTCTCTCACTGAGAGTGCATAGTGCGCTGGGCAGCCATCATGCTGAAATCACATGTCCCTGTAAATACTCAGTGTCACGTCCACCGATAAATTTTGTACATGATTTTTCAAAAAATCCAAATAAACTTCAGCAGTCAAAGTCTCTGGGAACTCAAACGGACCGATTATTTTACCATTTAAAATTCCTGTCCAATGGTTCATCTTGAAGCGATATTGAGATTTATCTTCTCTCATCAAATGTGGGTTTGCTACGTGCCACTCGTCTAAGTTATGCAGGTTCATGTACCCATCTTTCTTAAATGTGGTCTCATCCGACCATAAAATTTTTTCAAAGAACTGTGGGTCTTTCCTGTGTCTTTCTAACATTGTGCGACAAAAAGCAACTCGGGGCTCATAATCCCGGGGCAGGAGAGGTTGAACACGCTGTGATGAAGCACATCACTTACTTGCTATTGCACACTTTGATACCGATCAGTACTCCTTCGTTTACTGCGTATCTTTACATGTTCGTGCTTGTTGATTTCGTACTGTTACTAATTTTGGATTCGTGAACTGGACTGTTGATCGCTTGTGATTTGGATTTGGACTGTTTAATTGCTCTTCAAAACAGCATTTGCTTTCCTTAGACTATCTTTGTTAGTGTGATTGTGCAGCGAGACTTTACTGTGAGAGGTACCCGAATGCAGCTCGTCATCCAGATCATCGAGTGTTCACAAATGTGCACCGCTTACTGTTTTCAGAGGGCCAACTACCAAACCAATCACACGATGAGGGAAGATATTTCCTTCCTTACGAAGACGTGGTGCTAGGAGCTGTCGAAGAAGACCCGAGTACTTCAGTGCGTGCAATAGAACTAAAAACAGGTGTGCCCAAAAGTACAGCCCATAGAATCTTGCAAAAAAACGTGCTCCATCCATACCACGTACAGCGTGTTCAAGCTCTTCTGCCCCGGGATTATGAGCCCCGAGTTGCTTTTTGTCGCACAATGTTATAAAGACACAGGGAAGATCCACGGTTCATTGAAAAAATTTTATGGTCAGATGAGACCACATTTAAGAAGGATGGGTACATGAACCTGCATAACTTACACGAGTGGCACGTAGCAAACCCACATTTGATGAGAGAAGATAAATCTCAATATCGCTTCAAGATAAACCATTGGACAGAAATTTTAAATGGTAAAATAATCGGTCCGTTTGAGTTCCCAGAGACTTTGACTGCTGAGGTTTATTTAGGTTTTTTGCAAAATCATTTAGAAAATTTATTGGAGGATGTGCCACTGAGTATTTACAGGGACATGTCGTTTCAGCATGATGGCTGCCCAGCGCACTATGCACTCTCAGTGAGAGAGTATCTCGATCAAAACTTTCCAGGCAGATGGATAAGGCGGTCTGGTACAATACCGTGGCCAGCCCGATCACCCGATTTGAATCCTTTAGATTTTTTTACTGGGGAACTGTAAAAGAAAAAATGTATTTCAAGCCGATTCAAAATGTAGCTGAGTTACGGCAAAGACTATTGGAAGCAGCTGAGTTTGTTAATAACCGTGGATTCGCTCGTTTAATAACCCGATCTTTTTTAAGAAGATGTCGAGCGTGTATTGCGGCTGAAGGAAAACAGTTTGAGCATTTGCTGTAAAAGTAAATCATCATCAGCAGCATTTTGACGCCCACTGTTGTGCAAACAGTTATCCTTAAGGGTCCTTGTGCGTTTTCATAATCGCTGTTTAATTAGGAAATTTTGAAAAATTTTCATCAGGTTTTCTTCAAATAAAAATTGTGCATAAGTTAACGAGTAATCTTCTAAGTGTTATACCATTTTGGAATCCTTATTAAATGCGCCAACTTTTAAGGTTACTTGCCAAACTCTCGTATTACATTTTTTTCCAGTACAGCCAGTTAAAGTTGAGCAAAGTTTTACTTTGGAATACTTGGTTGGGAAATAAGTGGCAATTTTTCCTGAACGAGAAAAGTTGGCAGAAAGGTTGAGACACCAGTTTGAAGATGCATTATTCATCATTACATTGTAAAAATAAAATCCAAAAAAAGTTAATATTTGTAGTAACAGGAGTTGACATATATAAAATTTTTTTAAATATTTTTCTGATAGCTGTTATGACTTTGCCTATCACCCGGTTTCGGCTTGACGTCGACTTCTGGGACACCCTGTATAATATAATGCTTGATTTGGATTTTCACAAACTGTATTTCATCATACCTTGAACTTGTCACCGCTTTCCACCAATATTTCACCATCAACTTTTCGCAAGCATTCTACCACGGCCGTGCTATTTTTGGGATCAGGACATCCTACAATGGTAGCTTGAGCCACGGCAATCAATGCCTGATTATCTGGATTCGGTTGTGCCCATAGGGCCAATGCAGTTCCGCTTTCTGATATCCCTTGATGAAACAGATCTGCAAAGTAGAAGAAAATCAAATAGATTTGGTAGAGATTTGTCTTGATTTCCTGGACTAACGCCACAGAATGGATAAACCGGAAGCAACAATCTCGCAAATTCGCCAGTGCAATTTTCAGTCGCCGGCCGGTAAACGACCGGCTACGGAAGGTCACGCGCACTGCCGTTTACAGCGTCAAGAGGTGTCGACTCGCACTCGCTACAGGTTTAGCCTGCACCTTAGATTTTATCCAAATCAGGCTATTTCACATCCGGTATTAGAATAAGATACACTGCGAAAACTGTTTTTTTGCGTTTCAGACAGTAGATAACTCACCTCTAGAAAGTGGGCTTAGCATGTGGTAGTGAACACTCGAAGCCCCAGCACTCTGCCCAAAAATTGTGACTTTATCTTTGTTCCCTCCGAAATTTTCAATGTTCTCTTGGACCCACTGGAGAGCCATCACTTGGTCTTTTAAGCCATAGTTACCTGGAGAAGCGTCATCATTTGTACTAAAAAAACCTAAAATAAGTAATATATAAGTAATAAGTAAAGCGATATATTCGATAAGTAATTGCAAAAAGAGCCGGATCTCCCACGGATGTTACTTTAATCGTTTGATATATCTTCGGTAGCTCTGAAGTCAACGTTGTCACCATAGCACTAACTGTTGGTACACGCGCTGCAAAAAGCGCGTTTAGCGTTATATTGATGAAGACGGAACAGTTTACACTATCGACGGGCGTTACATCACGCTTTTTGCAGCACGACAGTTTGAGTGACGTCCGTACCATGTAAAGGGCTCGGCAATTTAACATTTCCATTACAACAAGCTTACTCCAAAACATCTGTCACGTCATGTGACAGTATGTTAAAATAGGGAACATGTTGCGGAACTTTCGCCGGGGAAAAATTGCGCCAGTGACTACTTGCCTAACACAAATTTCAATTGCGACATGGGCTTGGCATACAGTCTAATCATATTAGCAAAATAATAGTTTTATCAATGACAGTTGTTCAGGGAGATATTTGAAACATGAGCGCATAAAATAGGTACACCCATTTTTTTCGGAAAACTCGTTATTCAACAACAACACAAAAGTATGAATTAATTTTGAAAACATATTTTTTCCTTCCAACAGAAAACAAATCCCCTTTGTTGTAAAATGTGTACAATAACTTATTTCATACTATGTATACGGTGTTTTTCTTTAATGTCCCCCTCCACTTTGATTTTCTGAACGGATCAATTCAAAAAATTAATACTTGAGTTAATGAAATTGATGCGTGGATACCATATTTTAGAGCAAAATTGACAGATGAAAATGTCAAGATGGCCGCTGGGCGCCATCTTGGAAAAAAATTATATGAAAACGGGGGTCTTGTGGCACATCATATTGAAGCTCCTGACGAGTATTTTATAACCCTAGAATATAAAGTCAATACCTTTACCTACTACAAAGTAGTGGTTCAGTATCCACAGCAACAGCGATAAAAACTTGTTTTGTTATTTTTTGTTGACAGTGACAAGAATATCAGTACGAAAACAAGCATCATTGTACAGTTAAAATATTCTCATTTAGTTTTCGCTTTTAGTGCCAGATACTGTTTGAACTACTTTTAAAATGGTCAATTCACGTCCATTGGAAGAAAAAATCGAACCGATTTATATTTATGGTACGACGCTTAACTTTCACGAGACCGAAAGGATTTTTAATGATCGTTTCCCGAATAGACCTATCTATGAAAAATATTTAAGGGAACTTGTATCTAAATTTACATCTACTGGTAGTGTAAACAACAAAGGGCCCCTAGATTATCCGACCATCCCGGAATAAAAGCAAGTTCAAATAATTGGTGAGATCATGGTAAATCTCCAACAGTCTATTTCCTCCATCGCGAATGTATGTGAGGTTTATCCTTCTACTGTATGGAGACTTTTGAAAAAGAATAAGTATCACCCATACAAAATTCAAATGGTACATCAGCTAACTGAAGATGACCCTGATCGAAGAACAGAATTCTGCGAGACTATGATGGAAACCAGTGCACGGCATCCTACCTATATCAAAATTACTTGCTTTAGTGATGAATGTATATTTTTTCTCAACGGTAATGTGCATAGACAAAATTGTCGTTATTGGAGTGACACCAATCCTCACGTCTTCCGGGAAACTCATACTCAATATCCACAAAATATTAACGTTTAGGCTGGGATATTGGGAAATCACATTGTGGGGCCTCTATTCATCGAACAAAGTTCAACCGGGTGAATGTATTTGGATCACCGAAATCGTCGAAGCGAAACTTAATGAATTCGATACTGATATTGTATTCCAGCAAGATGGTGCTCCACCACAGTAGTACAGACAAGTTAGGAATTATTTAGATAAAAATTTCCCCGGTCGTTGGATTGACCGTCGAAATCCTGTGGAATGGCCAGCTCGCTCGCCAGATTTGACATTTTTAGACTTTTTTTATGGGGCTATTTGAAGCAAAAGGTGTATGGAACTGAACCTGCTTCAATATTGGATATACGGCTGAGAATAACAAATATTTATAGAAATATCGATGTTACTATGGATGGAAATGTTCGACGCGTCCAGCATCTTCTAAACTGAACTCGACAATGTATTCAGGTAATTATTAAATGTACCACCATTTTTAGTAGGTAAAGGGATTGACTTAATATTTCAGGGTTATAAGGTACTCGTCAGGAGCTTCAAAATGGTGTGCCACAAGACCCCCGTTTTCGTATAATTTTTTTCCAAGATGACGCCCAGCGGCCATCTTGACATTTTCATCTGTCAATTTTACTCTAAAATATGGTATCCACGCATCAATTTCATTACCTCAAGTTTTAATTTTTTGAATTGATCCGTTCAAAGAATAAAAGGGGAAGGGGATATTAAAGAAAAACACAGTATAATACCGCAACCCATCTGTCCGAATCTTCATAAATAAATGAATTTGTTCATAATGAAAAAATGTAACCTTTTGTTTTCCGCATAAAATCAATATTCAAAATAGATGTGATTCATATCGTCGAGGTAAATTCTTGAATTTTCATATAAAATGCCCTTTGAGCGAACCTAGCATGTTGCCCCATAAATGCACAACCTCAATTTTGTTGAAGCTATTTAAAAGTACAACACCTACAGATTTAAGGAATTTCAAATGTCTGCGTGATACTATCGTCGCATTATCAAAGAGCGCCAAATCCTGCATTTCTAAGTTTTTGGTTTCTAAACGGATCTTTTTATGTGTAGTCTCGTTTTGCAAGTCCTTTAAGTACCTGAAGATCTTATTTAAAGGATATTTCTATTCATGCGGACACTTTAGGTTTAATCCCTAAAAACCCATTTTCTCATTAATTATTGTCGAGTAAAAAGTTTTCGCACAAAAACCGGTGGACTCATTTATGCACCTATGTTTATGCTCCCTGAACAACTTTCATCGACAAAACCAAACATTACAATTATGTCACAAACCAACAGATTTTTCGTCGGATATGATTAGACTAATATTTAGACAAAGTTCTGTTATGCAGCATGTTGTGGCTATATACGCAGATTCAGCGATTGAGTTTAAGCTCACTGAAGTGCTTACCCAATACTCCAAGGCGGTAGTTAAATGTAACTAATAGAACTCGTTTATCCATGAAGTACTGTGGACCAAGGTAATCCGAATCGGAATATCCACAAAAGAATCCACCCCAGTGGATAAAAACCATCACAGGCAGTGGCTTCTTGCTAGAGCTGTCTCTTCTTATACTAGGCCTGATCTGGAAATATTTAAGTAATACATACCGTGGCACAACCCAGTTTTTTCCAAACTCCAAAAGCTCTACGTGAAATTCTAGGTATATCGTGGTGAACAATCATCATGTATTTCAACTTTCAAATTGGTGAAGAACTAAATTATAAAGTCAGAACATTCGAAGTATAAAAATTGAAATTTGATTGTTCTGCCTGCTTAGAGATGTTAGCGAAACTAGAGCGAATATACAGTGTGTCCCAGATTCGCTTCTCTATACAGGGATCCCGGACCTACACCAAAGGTTAAATGAGGAAAATAAGAAAAATAAGGTAGCATGTATGACATGTCTCAATCGTCTTTTACTTTCCAGCAACCCGCCTAACCTTTCATTTTCCTTATGGCCGCCATATTGGATTGTTTATCTTTGAAGAGTAAAATTTCCAGTCTACTGATGTCTCACAAGTGCATAAAAGATTAGAGTATCATCGAAATATCAACACACGTAATGTTATGTATAAGGTTTTTTCTAAGGAGGCCATGATTTGTTTATCAGAAAATAACAATAATAAGTAAGGCATAAAAAACACATGAACGGCTTGAAGTTCCAAAGAATATTAACGTTAATATCGACTTCTCAACAAGTCAAATATTTTGGACAAATTCCAACCATGAGTGTGTCAGAAAAATCGTCGTAAATTTATTTTACACTTGAACAAACAAGCATTTTACAGCATTGTGATGTAATGTAAAATCTAATTACATTATGTAAGTGTGTATTATTTTACAGATTTGCAAAATAATGTCCATTTGCATCCAGACATTTTTAAACATTGCTAGTGTATTTCTGTTAATGTTGCTAACTGTGCTCAAAATTCTTTATCTCAGGATTTCTATAATCGCGGGAGGATCAAATTCATAGACCTCATTCTTTATATGACCCCAGATCTAGTAAAGCCCGCACAACCTGGCTCTAGGTACCTCTGTCCGTTTAGGTTGTAGTCAAACAAAAATGGTCATATAAGTCGATTTTCTAAAATGATTAATACCTAATTTTAAATAGGTTCCCAATTAAAAAAAGGTAAGTTAGATTAAATTAACAATGACCCCACACCAAACGTTAATTACAAATCTAGTCTGCCACTTTGTGGGGGTTTTCCACAGCTGATGAATGTTTGTGCTTATTACAAATTGACATAATTTACAAAATCGGGATTTTTATTAGACTTCGCATTGAAAAAGCAGTTTCTTTAAGTCCTTGAACTATTGTAGGTTTGTATAAACGGTACTTATTTTTATTCAACACTATCTGTACTGTTGATTTTGATACACCAATTTCTCATTCTATAGTTCTTACTGATGCACTAAAATAGGGATTTCGTTGACAGCTTGTAAAATGTTTTTGTCCCGATTTTCATTTTCAATATTGTATCCGCTTCTAGGTTGTTCGAAGATCCTACGGTTTATTAAATTAACTACTTTTTTTCTAAATTGGGTTTTTTGAGGTTGCCGTCGTTCGGGTTACATCTCCAAGTAGCTTGCTGATGTAATGTCGGCGTTTCTCTATGACTGCAAATACGGTGCTAACATGTGAAACTTTTCTTCATTTGAGTAGGGAATACCGGCCATTTTCAACAGGTTTTGGCAATTTTTTTGTCAGATTTATGATTTTAATTAGAGAGAACGTACCTACTACTTATTAGAACACAATAATAATACTTTAAATTATTTATCGTCAAAGTTAGTTACTTAGATGAAAAAAATGCGTTCTGACAATAAATCATGACCTCTTTAAAAAATACATAACATTACGTGTGATGATGTTTCGATGATCCTACAATCTTTAACGAACTTGTGAGACATCACTACGCTGGAAATTTTAGGCTTTTTTCAAAAATCGAAAGATCCAGTATGGCGATCATAAGAAAAATGAAAGTTTATTCAGACATGTTGCCTTAGAAAAATATCCGAATAATGTCACATTTTAACAGCTGTCAAATTGACCATTTGGGATTTACTAGCAAAAAGCTTCCTCCTAAAATATCCCCATTTAACCTTTGCTGTAGGTATAATAGGAGTCTTGATCCCTGTATATAGGAGCGAATCTGGGACACACAGTATATAAAATTACTTTGCCTAGTGGTTTGTATTCAAATCTGAACTTAGATACCTGTGGGGTGTACACATTTAAATATAAGCAGTCTTCTGATCCTTCTACCTTTGGATGACGGAATAAATAATTCTTCTGCAAGCAATGTGCAGCATTTTCTTTGGCTAAGTAAATATCCGTCCAATTATCCGGTCTTTCTGGAGGCTGCAAATAAAAATCACAGCGATTTTAAATTTTGTCTTCAAAACTTAGCTCATTTTTCATGTCGGGTAACAGGCCTTATAGTTTTCAACTACCTGTTAATTTCTATATTTTGTCTCTCACAACGTAAAGCAGAACGAGTTTGGACTTCACGTAAGAAGACAGTTTTCGAAATATAGCGCTTTAGAGTTACATACAATTGCAACGTATTTACCTTATAATTATTATATGGTGCTTTTCTTTAGTGTCCCCTCTCCCCGTCTATTTTTTGAACGGGGTAAATCTGCAAAATTGTGAAATTCGGGTCGATGAATTTGATGCATATGTACAAGCTGGCGCAAAATTAACTTTATGGTTATCTATCTATAATGCGACCGTTTTTCACTCAAAACTAGTGTTATCAACTTTTTTTGTCAAAAAGAGAAATTTGTGTATGTTTAACTTCTTCTTTCTTCAATCGTAACTTATTCACAAATGATAGTAAAGCTATAAGCAATTGTATGTGAATATTACCTTAAACCTCCTTTCACCAATGGGCGGTTTTGCGAATGGTATGCCTTTAAAAGCATAGTAGACTTTCCCCATCTCTGAAAATTCTTGTGTTCCTTCTACTAAGCCATTCTTTGTTGCCACTATGGGGCATTCTAAATCTATACAGTTACTCATTATCACAGTAGCACTGCTTAATAGAAAAACGAAGACCTTCATAGTCTGTAACAAAATGTCTCTTATAGGCAAAATTTATGCTATTATTAAGCTAAAACCAATTAAAAAGGCACTCTTTAATACTGGATATCAAAGGTGCATCAGAAGTTAAATGAATAAGATGTTGACCATTCCTATATTTTCGTTTAAAGTCTTTAAGATGGAATTCCAAGTCGTTCTATTACACTAGAAGTTTTATTGTTTGCTGCGTTCTAACCTTATGCATTATATTGGAATTAGTTCTTAGACTATCATATATATACAATATGATTGGCCGCATAATAATTTTTTCAAACCCGGTTCGTTTCGAAGATATAATGCAAGAAATGCGAAACAAACCCATTACTGGACCTTTGGTACGTTTATTTTCCAGATGAAGGTAGTTACTTTGAATATGATTTATGTAATTGCTGCAAATCAAATATGTAACATAATTTATTTCTTTGTTCTGATTACGAGATTTTCCATCATAATAAAAAATAAAAAATACGTTTTCTAATTTTGTGTCAGCATACGTTGTATTGGTACATCTTGCTTCTTGCCCTGAACAATAAATTAAAAGGTGAGTGTCACATTTTACTACGTATACATATCACAACAACCATCAGGATATAAAAACATACATCGAATCATTCCAATTAAATCGCATAATTGGTTTTGTTACCATATCCTATAGAACTAACTATTGGTATTTTTCAGTATTATGCATAACTAATATATAACTGAAATCTAAATATCGATTTCTTAACTTACGGAATGCAAACATTTTTAAATTCCCCTGTAATTCCTAATTATGCTCTTACTGTTTGGATTACTTGATAAATATCGTTATTTCTGTATGATAGGGATTTTATCAGAAAAAATGCATAACTTTTTATCAAGATATATATTGTTGTTACTTTACTTAGGTGATATAGCAAAATAGTCGTTACGTTGTGGTAAAATAATGACCACCGATCATATCTTTAATACTTATCATAAATGGCGCACTATACATATTGTTTGTCACGTTACTATTATCAGTATTGCTAACAGTTTTTATTGTTGGGGCTGGGATTATAGAAAAAATAGGAACAGGACACTGACAGCATCTTGCTATCTAGGGCGAGAACCCAAGATTGAGAGTGATGAAACCAACAATCATCATTAGCTTAGCAAGATTCTATAAAAAATTAAATCTTATCTGAACTCAGCTTTCTTTGTGATGTCAGATTTGAAAATTAGGTTGCATTGTTGTGCTTACAGAAATTTTTTTCATTCATATTCCAAAAATGTGTGTAAAAACATGTTAATGGTGTATGAAAGCCACAAAAGTGATAGAACATAATTCGCACTAACGTTTCGGCTGCCTCATTAGCTTTTTTTCAAGCAAAAGGTTGGAAAACGAGCTGAGATCGATTGTTCATTATTTTTAAGTACATAATTTTCAATTCAATTTCTTTTTGCAACATCATACTTTGAAATTAGCTATCAAGGTAGATGAACCATTACCAAATTATTTCCTATAAACATCTACCATTCCAGTGTCCTTAACAACATGTAGATGAACCAACGAGACAATCACAACACAGATAGAAGGTTCAACAGTTACGTTGAAATAGACTCAATTTACGAAAATATAAGCATCAATTCAAATTTAACCAACTTCGGCGCTAGCTGTAAAGCATAAACTTTGTCACTGATCGCTCCTAGGAATCTAACCAGACTTGGCACTACACATTTCCAGTCCATACCCGAATCACAACACAAGTTTGTTCAAAATGAAATTTGAAATGTTTTATCTTTGCCAGAAATCAAATTTTATTGTAAAGTAAATTACTTTTATTAGGTGATATCAATGCTACACCTTAAGCATGGTATAGATTGGTGGTATTTTCTAAACAACTCATTGATTTTGACATTTCCACTACTTTTCATGACTTCAGAGCTAATATTTCTCCCTCTTTATCAGTGTAACCTTATGTTAAATTTAAACTTTCTGTCTTGATCACAATTTATGACATTCTTTCGAAGATTCCTTTCCAGAAAATCGATTATGAAACTGATGAATATTTGTTCAACATTTAAATCCTGAAGCAGTCAACGTCACTATCAAATTACTAATTTCACTCAAATTTAAAAGGAACAGTTGAAATTCAGACTCTTTCTTTGTAAAACGGACGTCCCCAGTCACTGTTGAATATTATTTCTAGCTTTTATTTTCATGAATTATTTCACGCCACTTTGCATTTACAAGACATGAATTTTGAACTTTTCTGTTAATGACAAAAGGTATTTTTATTGTTAAGATTGATTTGTGATACACGTGCACACAGTAAATTTACAAAAAAAAGGACGCCAACTCAGATTAATAACAG
Organism: Acanthoscelides obtectus; assembly: GCA_963669975.1. Classification (NCBI taxonomy): domain Eukaryota; kingdom Metazoa; phylum Arthropoda; class Insecta; order Coleoptera; family Chrysomelidae; genus Acanthoscelides; species Acanthoscelides obtectus. The sequence goes on along the minus strand of CAVLJG010000008.1, from coordinate 72,848,529 downwards.
CCCCTAATGTACTGATTATGAATCACAAATCTGCACTATCAAGCTCATAACTCATGACTTGGGTACACATTTGAAAACGAACATCTGATATCAAATAGAATTTACATTTCTTTGAAACATAGAAATATGGGTCAGTCAAAAACAAATCACATATTGAAAAATAACAAAATATTTAATTCCTATATTTAAACAAGTTAATTTAATTTTTTGCTGTACGTATAACCGTCATCTGCCCTACATGGAAGAATTAATGGCAAGATTGAAACCATAAATGAAGAATGTTACAATAATTACTCAATAATTCGGAATTCGTGTAACGTTATATTTGTAGTGGCATTACAGTTACTGCAAAAAAATCCTGATACAGTTTTTCCTCCAAGCTGAAGCAGGTACTATCCTTTTTTCTGGACCAATGCCGATGTCATTCTCTATGGATATTAGTCCTATGTAAAAATCTAATTAACTTTTCATTCAATAAGAACGGACTAATAATTATTATTAAAATTATGTATACTCCCATTATTTCCACAAAGGTAATTTGATTTAATGCCTTCCCAACAAAAGTCATTAACCTAAAGCTGTTGATTGGTATCATGCAACCGCTAAAATCTAAAATTGAACCGCTGAATTTTTCAAGTTGTTTCGTATTCTTTGGTCATGTTCAATTTCTCTGATATCCCCTTAGTTGGATCGCTTTGATAACAAAATTGCGCGACTATTTTTAAAGTTTTAAATTGCATGCAAAAATTGATGCATTGATACTAACGTACCTGGATATATTTAATGATGTTCAAATCCGGCTTACCTTCATTCCAATGTCCGAAATTAAATCACTAGCACGAAGCGCGATGCACCGGCAGAACTAAGCAACTTTTTATTTAATTTTGCATTTTATATCCACTTGCATTTCACGAGACTTCGTATCCCATCTTCTCTTGTTTTTACCATATACACAGGCAGACTGCTGCACTTCATTATGATCTTTGACATAATCGACATTATATGTACAGCTCATATTATTTAAACCATGTCAATAGTTCATTAAGCAATCTGATTGAAAACATATATTACAACCAACCCACTGCTTGCGTTTTTTGATCGCGATAAGGATGTTATTTTTTACAAGGTGATGATTTGAAAAAAAACAGCAGAAGGTCATCTTGCAATAAATTGCATTGCACTTATTAGTCACCAATCAAGGGACTGTTGTGGTTATGGCCTATATTTCAAGCCCGAGAATTCAAAATAGTGAAGTCATTTATTTTTTGCTTCAGTATCTATGTACTATAACTCACTGCTTAATAATAAGCAATCTTAGATAGCAATGTCAATAGAAGGAAAACGATGAGAAGTGATACGAGTACTTCTACTTGATCTTATCCCAGTGGCTCAGCGTAAGTGTCATATCCCTTCGGCATTTAACTACCAATACAGTTGAATCATTTATTTTAACACACGTCAAAGGAAGTTGATGTACTAGAATATTTACTGCTTCATCGTAATACACCAAGTCTTTCAAATAAGAAAAACATCTCAAGGCGTTATATCCGGGAAGCGTGCAGGCCAAGTAATCCATTGTCCATTGCGCCCTATCCATCTATTCGAAAACTTGTTACTTAGATGTTCATGAACTTCTCGTATAAAATGTGGTAGAGTCCCATCATATAGGAACCACATATTCTTGCCTCCCTCAATTTGTAACATTTCAGGTTGAGCAGATCTTCCAGCGTGACCACTTGGTTGTTCTTTCAAATATCCTGTGTTAAGAAGTCTAATAACTAAATTTACAAACATCCGTAGGGCAGGGTGATTTCTCAAAGAAAACCTTTCCGCATACAACCTGCATTCTGCGGCTGTATTTTGTAGGCACTCCATATGATTTCCACTAGTTCATTGTTTAATCAGACAAATGAAAGTGTGCGTATCTATTAAAAGACTGATCGAATCAAAAGCTCGTACTGAAAACCATATAATAACACAAAAAGTTTGCCGTATTTAGATAACGATAAGAGTATCAAACAAAAGATGCTAAGGTTTGACACGACAGTGGTTAAGTATATCAAAAAATCTGTGTAATAACATTCTTACTTTTTTAAATTTTTAACCTCTTACTATTTCTTTTGTTATGCAACTTTTATATAGGTGATTTTTGATATATTAGCTCCTTTTGACGAGTCCTACAAACCGTTAAAATGAATGACTCGACTTTGAAAACACCCTGTGTAACTCCTAAAATATTTTGCGCTGTTGCCCTTGCTGTACTTTGAAAAAGACCACCAATAAGGCCAAAACGTTAGTAAATATTTCAAAATAAAACGTGAAGCGACCGAATAGCACAGTTTGTCGTACAAGTTTCACAATAAAACACTGGAGAAGTCGTAACGCGTCATCGTCACAGATTAATTATGTGTGGCACTAACTTTTATTTCTGTGAAATCCTGGACTTTCGCAATTTTTTGAGGATATAATTGAAAAGATATATCACGCGGTTCCACTTTGTCTAGAACAAATAAATTTAGTGATCTTTTTAGAACTTGTATTAAGAGTGTATCTTTCAGAAACTGATGTGTCAAATTTTTGCTTATATGGTAAAACAATTTATAAATGCATTTTCAGACTTTTTGGGCGTCCTTTATAATTTTACCCAAATTTGTTTTTAGTTCAGTAATACATTGCTCAGATAAATTATTTATTTTCTTAGTCATATCATTAATAGTAGACCAGAGTCGTCTGACATCATTTTAACCATTATGGCATTTCCTCAAAGTTTCCTATGCAAGACCTAAACATTTATTTTTTATGTTCAATGTAACGTCCAATGGTTTGTTGGCGCTAATTTAATTATTTTATAAGCGCTATCCTTCTCATTGGCTGATTTTATTACTTTTATTTTGTTAGTACCGGTCTTTCAATATTCTCGATGAATATGGCAGTAGCTTTATCTACACTGTTGCTACTGTTGCTAGAATATAATTGGTCCCAGAATTCCTGTTCAGTGTTGGATATTAATTTTGAATTATGGATGAACAATCTATTTTCTATAAATTCGTGTTCTTTTTTTTATTCTGTTTTCTTAAAAGTATCGCAAATTTTGAATTTTCGCGGGCTACGTATGTTCCATTTTCGATCTTTTTGTGGTGTTATGTTGATACTCATGACCCTCACTTATGTTGAAAATATCGACCATTTTGAATGTTCAGTCAGGTTTTGACAGCTATTGTGCGTGGACGTGTTTTAGCTTGTCTCCGATTTTTGTCTATTCCAAAAAATGGATCAAAGAATTTGTATTAAACTTTGTGTGAAAAACAACTTGAAGTGCGCGGACATATTCCAAATGTTGACTGTTGCGTACGGCGAAGCAACTTTGGACAAAAGCAACGTTTATCGGTGGTACAAAATGTTCTCAGAGGGCCGAGTGAGCGACGAAAAGCGTTCCGGACGCCCGCCCACACAATTTGCGAGAAGCAATCCGCCCAAAAATTTTAACACATTGCTTAAGGCCACTGGTTTATTTCAGTACAGTGACACGTGACTTAAAGATGAACAAATATTTGCTCTAGTTTGAAGGCAATTGGTTGAAGAATTTGCAGTCTCAAATTTATTCATGAGAAAATAAGAGAAACAACAAAAGCCACTAATTTTGATTGGTGAATAATTACAATACAATTACTGGAATATGTTTGAGAGATCAAAATTTGCCAATCCTATTCTTCTTTATGAATTCCGATGGATGAAACTAGAATAATCTAGGAGAATTTTATACCTTCCAGTGTATTTCTGTGAGTTTAATCTAAAAAATACAAGATGCCAAATACCAAAAAAACTGTGGTCGGCTGCCGATCACTTAACTAACAAAGACATTCAAGTGAGACCAAGTATTGGTGAAGTTAAACATGATGATGGAACAATATTAGCAGATCAACAACAAATATCTGATACATTCATACATTTTTTCACTAATCTGGGAAAAAATTTATCAGCCAATATTGAAAAATATTTCCATAAATCCAACTTATCAATTCATTCCTTTTAGAAAGCGTTAGTTCGATTGCGGTGCAAGAAACTGTACACTTAAAAACCAAAAAAGTCCTGCTATAGATGGTGTCAAAGCTGGGGATTAAAGAATGATATGCTACGATTTAGCCGATCCACCTTCGTATGCCATTAATAGGTGTTTCCAATCTTGAATTTTGTCCTGATTAGGTGTCAGAATAGAAACATGAATATAGCCAAAATTTTCAAAAGGCTATTACCAAATAGGATATTACATTGTTTGGGTAGAATCAAAATTACAAGTCCTGACCAAAATGGATGTAGAAAAGGGAAATCGACTACGGACTCAATTTTTGCCGTAATGGATGAAATTAACTCTAATGTCGACAGAGAAATACCTACTATTGGTATCTATGTTGACCTAAAAAATGCGGTGATCCGGTGAACCATGTCGAGATTCTGAAAGTCAAGGAAACATTGGGATTTAGGGTAACATGACGAAACAAAATAAAGACACTTCAATTTGGAAACAAAATTAGACGAAAATTAAGGGACTGGGTTTGTACTTTGCAGCGAATGACTATACATAATTATACAGAAAACTAAAACTGCAAAATTATATAAATACACCTACTTTTTAGTTTTCAACTATATTTGACATACACATATCATTTTTGTTAGTTACTAAGATATAATCTACGCCTCCTGTGGATTTCTCATATCTATTTGCCCAATTTTGTATTTTGGCGAATAAATGTTATTATTGTTGCATTTAAATGAACAATGGGAGTATACGTCCCTGTATCCCAATAGCCTTTAGGTACCAAAGCATGTTTAGGCCTTAGTAATGCGTGGTGCTTCAAGTATAAAAAAAATCATCATCATAATTCACGAGCATCGAAATAAAGATTGCAGAAAGATGTCTTTAAATGTATTAATGTAAGGATCACAAACTTGGTAGATTATATGCCCTGAGAAATGAAGGTATGCCGATGTCCGGGCATGACGAAGGTGGAACACCGATTGAAAACATGTTGAATTATTGATTGAAGAACAACTCCAATGCCATAGCAAAACTTTGTGAAGGGAACATCAACCCGTACGGGTATTGACCACTTCTGCTCGTTTGTGGTTACAAAACTGCAGCTACTGGATAAAAACGGCTATCTGGAAGTGCATAATGTTATGACATTGTAAGTGACAAACATTCCTAAACGATGTTTTTATGTCTCTCCTGATTACGATATTGAAGAAAGATGTCGTTTAAAAATAGTGACAAGGCACCGTTTATATCAAAATATTTACAAAATGTTTAATAAGAGTGCAGTAATTGTGAAGTCAATGTCCACGCGACTTATTTACTATGCTCAACATGCAACTTAGATGATTTATTATTATTAACTGTGTAATGCAATTGATCATATAATAAATAGCTGTTTATCATTATCAACAAATAACGCGCGCACAACAGAAACAAACTTCACTTATAGCTTACTGTGGGACTGCTCTCAAAAGAAAAAAATAACAAAAAGATACTCAAAAATCGATTAGGGTATCAACACACCCATAGTCCTCCAATATGTGAAATCAACAAAGCCGTGCTCAGACAAAAGCTTCTAAAATGCATCGAACAACAAAGCTTCATTTCGAACACCAAACAGATGTGCGCATCTCCGAGGTTACCGAGCCTCACATTTATTACATTCTTTATAAGAATGAGATCAGAGAAGCCTAGGCAATTCAAGCCTTTATTCCTTTTGTCATTGCCTCATTCTATGTGGCCCAATTCATTAAACAGCGTTGACTGACTCGATAGCGCTTTGGTCAGCTGTGCCATGCACTTCTTTTGAGCAAACTAAGGTTTTCACACGCAGCTTTGCTGATGGTAAGTAATCCAGTCTTTTCTGTTCTGAGATATTCCCTCTGTCAATTTCTTCCACATCAACCCTTATACTCCAAAGCAATGACCTTCTATCTTGCATGATAGATTTGATCAAATTTTAAGAATGATAGTACTTTACACGGAAGTATTGATAAGATTGCGAAACCGACGATTATCTGATAACTTCAAGATGTACAAAGTTCTGTTATGGAATCGGAATTAAGAACTCACTCACCTGTGCAAAAATCCAATAAGGAAAAATACATTTGATTATTAGTGAGTACAACAGGAGCAACGTCTCATTGAACCTCTAATCATGCCATTATGCCAAATAGTCTGAATTACAAAACTAGCTAAGTGCCATTTTCTTAGTTATACTTATAGACTTTGAAGTTGAGTCATTAATTTTCAGATAATGATTGTAGAAGGAAGATAAACCAAAATATGTGTGTAAAAATAAAAAAAAAATAAAAAAAAATTTTACCTTGTTTTATAAAGTATCCTCCCGACAAGTAGTTCAGTGCGGACCTGTATTTGATCGTGCGGTCTTGGAGCACCGGCATGCCCTCCCCTGTGAGGTCTTAAGTCACCTGATTCACGAGCCCTTTGTACTACATTCAGCATTTTCGTAAACATGTGCCATTTTTTATTCACTATTCACTCACGCGTTACCGACTGACACATCGACTGAATACAACTGAATAAGATTGTACATTGTAGTAAAAACATCGTTTCAAATTCTTTCGCTTTTTTGTTTCCGATGCGATGAACGGAAAAGGCGGATTATATCCGTTGTTGCCAAACACGAGCACATGATATTATTATTGAGACAGGGCGGTACTCAAACTTCTAAAGGGCTATAACTTTGTTACTTTAATTTTACCAGAAAAATGTTAAAGGAAAAAAACATTTCTTTTGATCAGATCTACTCACTGTTAAAATAAATGACTCAACTTCGAAGTCACCCTGTATAAGTTCGCAGCTTCGTATACCGAGATTCCAGTGGTGAGAGGCTAATTTAAAACAGACGGTATATGCTTATAAAAAAGTAATACACAGAGTACACATTTATACATAATAACTTGTCAAAATAAATGGCGATTTTTTGCAACTCAGACATATACCTCTTGACTAATATCACTGACCACACTCCTTATCCTTATTAAATTATTATTTTTTTCCGTGTTTGTCGATAACTAGTTAAATGAAAGACTTGTCTTTGGGGGATATCGACTGATTTACAAATACTCAAGCTTTCGACAGGGTATGCTATCATCAGGAGCTAAAAATAAAATTGAAAACAGTAAATAGCAAACCATGCTCAATTGTTTATAATTTAATTACTTACTTCGTCAATGAAATTGGTTTGACCGATTATTTGTAATTAATTATTATGTGTTAAACGCTTTCATAGTGATACATTTGGCAATATAAACAATTTTTTCTAGTAATTGGTAGGCTAAATGCAATTTTTTTAACTGTCCCTTGTTTTAAGGAAAGCGAACCCTAAGTTTTTTTTTAATTCGGTATAGATAGCTGTTATTTTATTGTGAGTCCTATGGGCAGGCCTTTGATGATTGTGTTAGCTTAATTTAAATATGAAATACGAAAATGAATTCATGGATACATCCATTATATAGTGTTTGTTTTATTATTTAGACCCGAATGCTCAATTTCTGATGATCGAAGTATCTCTAAAACCATTGATCTTTGCCTATATATATATAACTTGAGACGTGGTCATTGTCGTCTACACCAGTTAGGTGAAAATTTAAAGCTTCCGCCTTTTGTTGGGTACTTCGACAAAATTTAAGCAAAGAGGACTCTTTATACTTTTTTAATTCTCTCTAGCTTTCAATGGACTTTGCCATCATCATCAGGAGCTGCAATTACAATGATAACAGTAGCAACAAAAGTGTAAAATGAATTTAAATTGACTCAACTTACAGTAGTATGTGAGGATGTTGCTAATTGTTGTTTACGTATATATATTATTCCATGACCACCATTTTGTGCAATCATCAAGTGGCTTCACGATGTAATGCTCTAATGTTTTTAAATAATTTTTAATCTGTCTTTAACTTGTTCTTGTCATATTTTATATAATTTTGACCATTGTACCATGTATCCAGCTCTCACCATGTTACTGGACGTTTCCCTCATCCTATACGTAAACAACAATTAGCAACATCCTCACATACTACTGTAAGTTGAGTCAATTTAAATTCATTTTACACTTTTGTTGCTACTGTTATCATTGTAATTGCAGCTCCTGATGATGTTGGCAAAGTCCATTGAAAGCTAGAGAGAATTAAAAAAGTATAAAGAGTCCTCTTTGCTTAAATTTTGTCGAAGTACCCAACAAAAGGCGGAAGCTTTAAATTGTCACCTATATATATATATATATATATATATAACTTGAGACGTGGTTATTGTCGTCTAGTCTAGTTAGGTGAAAAATAAAGCTTCCGCCTTTAGTTGGGTACTTCGACAAAAATCAAGCAATGAGGACTCTTTATACTTTATTAGTCTCTAGCTTTCAATGGACTATGCCATCATCATCAGGAACTTCAATAACTTTAAGAAGAAAAAGCAACTATTATGCAAAATGATTCTAAATTACTTATAATAGTATGTGAGATTGTTGCTAAATGTTATTATTGGTTAAGATGAGGGAAACATTTAGTAACCTGGTGAAAGCTGGATCCATGGTACATTCGTTAAAATGAGTATAAAATAATTATAAATATATATATATATATATAGTTGCATTTTAGGTTCTCTAACAGGCACTGAAAGGAATAAGACACGCATTACCAGCCCCCCCCCCCCCCATAAGGCCCAAATAAAACGTGACTTGCAATGCTAAACTCCTTTGAGTGACAATTCACAGAAAGTCAATATAGCTGTCACTTCAGGAACTTTTTTACCACAAAATGTTCATCATTTTTTAACGGGTGCAAATTTAAAAAGTTACTTTGTCAGGTACGTCTAGCTCTAGATGTTTGTCATGATGTCCGAAGTCTTTAAATTGGACTATCCGAATTTGATGCAAGCTTAGGCACAGTGCGCACAGGAAAGTAAATGTGCAGAATTATGTTCGAATGCATGTTTTCGCCAGTCAATAATTTCCAAAGCCTCGCTTATAGGCCCTGATTCTTCAGTACTATGTCATGTCACAGCTTCACCTATTACTGTGCAGTTTTTTGCAAAAAGCGACCCCGACATCCTTTTGAAATCGAGAGGCCGTCGACTCTTTTTGGCGCCAGTAGATCTGGTTTTGAAATAAAACTAAACAAAAACTGACGATCGCTCACCTGGTTGACCTTTTCTGTTCCTGTTTGAAGTGATACACTGGTACTCTGATCTCATATCATTTTTTTATTTTAATTAACCAGACACATTTACCTTGGTCACAACAAACTGCTAAATTACCACACAAATACATGCATTTTTATATATTTATAACAAATATATAACTTGTTTTTGGCACGTGCAAATACCAGGGACGTAAAATATGTACAGGTATGACAAAAATATAATGATAAATTACCGTCATCTTTACGTACTCTATTGAGATTGAATACACAATAATACTGAAACCATTAATTAAAAAGCGAAAATATTTTGCACAGATACTCGAGTTCAGATGTCTACCGGTTTGTACCAGTTTGAATGATGATTGAATCAGCTTTTTAAAAGCATTGAAGTACAAAAAGTACAATAGATTGTTCTTTTGTTAGGCGAAGCGGCGCTTACAATTCTTACTTAATGTGTCCATACACGCTAAAGATTGTCGAAATTTAGCCTTACAGTTTCAAACTAGCGAGCATGATCAGCTCAAATGCATGTAAGGATGGGTACATTGTAAATGAAAATAAAATATAAAAACGTCGAAGCTACTGCCTGGGAAACTAGCATTGCATAGTGAAGCTTACCTTGCCCTTTGCAGGAACCTTCTTACCAAGCAACTGTATGCCTTAAGTTTGTAGCAAAACAATAATGATAAATTATCGATACCTTTACACACTCTATTGAGATGGAATACACAATAGTACAGAAACCATTCATTTAAATTGAAACGATAAAATATTTTGCACGGATACTCCAGTTCTACCGGTTGTTACCAGTTTGAATGATGATTGCATCAGCTTTTTAAAAGCATTGAAGTACCAAAGGTACAGATAGATTGTCCTCTTGTTAGGGGAAATGGCGCTTACAATCCTTACCTTAATGTGTCCATACACGCTACAGATTGTTGGAAGTTAGCCCTATAGTTTAAAACTAGCGTGTATGATCAGCTTAAATTCATATAAGAATGGTTACATTGTAAATGACAATAACGAATAAAAACGTCGAAGGTAGAGCCCGGAAAACTAGCATTGCATAGTTAAGCTTACCTTGCCCTTTGCAGGACCCTTCTTACCAAGCAACTGTATGCCTTAAGTTTATGGCAAAACTATAATGATATATTATCGATACCTGTACACACTCTATTGAGACGGAATACACAATAATACTGACACCATTATCTTAAACGCAAAAATATTTTGCACGGATACTCCAGTACAGAAGTCTACCAGTTTGTACCTGTTTGAGTAGAGCTTGAATCAGGTTTTTAGAAGCATTGGAATACAAAAAAGTACAGATAGATTGCCCTTTTGTTAGACAAAACGGAGCTTATAATCCTTATCCTTACACTAAAGGATGTTGGAAGTTAGTCTTACAGTTTGAAAGTATCGTGTATGATCAGCTTAAATTCATGTAAGAATGGTTACATTGGAAATGACAATGAAGTATAAAAACGTTGGAGGTAGTGACCGGAAAACTAGCATCGCAAAGTGAACCTTACCTTGTCCTTTGCAGGACCCTACTTACCAAGCAACTGTATTCCTCAAGTTTAAATCTTTCCAAATAATAGTACTCGAGGTACACGTTTGAAGATATCATTCTCAAGCAGTGCTGTTCCCCAGAAAAATAACTGGTGAAACATTGCTGACCTATTATTTGCAAACTGGTCCCCATTTCTTTGCTGTACTTTGAACCAGGATCACAATATTTTGTTAAACGGATATATTATAGTCTTGCTATTCTTAAGTGATTTCGGAGCACCGACAAAAACCATCGTTTTTAATAATTTAGGAAAATAAATTAGTTACAACTTGGTACGCAAAAAAATACCATTTTTATATGAAGACATCAAAATATTCAGTATTTTTGAACAGTGGATTTGTTATAACAATATCAAATTTATACATAATTCATGAGAACTACGGATAAAATCGATTACGTTTGGCACGCTCATTGGTATCATTACCCCTTTTGTATATAAATTTTATCAGATAGGTTTCAGGTACTAATCTACTTGTTGTTTTGATTTAATAGATACTCATTTATAATAGCGTATTTACTACTGATAATTTTTAAAGGAAGATGATTGCGACAAGGTTACTTCATAATTGGTGTGTATTAAATGATTATATTTGCAAAAATTAACAACTAGAGGTAAGGTACGTAAGGTCCAAGTTTCTATGGAAAGTAAACATCCTTTTCTTACATTTACTTTTGGCTAGGAACTCCACTATCTTCAGCGAGCAAATACGAGCACATGCAAGAATGGCAACGATACATCGATTATCGAAAACATCGATACTTCAAACTTAGAACATCGATGTTTTGGCATCGATGATACATCGATGCATCGACATACAAGGGCTCAAGCACATTGGTATATCTTAACTATGCTGCCATCTCGAAATGAGGGAGGGTCTCCTCAAAATTGGCAGAACTTTACATTCCCGTCTAGAAAAAATCTGTTCATTTTCTAAAGCAGTTCCAATAAGTTTTTTACAGAAATATTGCAATCGGTTACAGAGGTATCGTTATTCTACCGTCTCATGAAATTCCTGTCACATTTTTGTTATTTTTAATGTCCCTGAAATTGATGAAAAAAAACTCGGTGGGAATTCTACTCACGGATAAAAACAACCGATGTCAATCGATGAAATGCACAGAACACATGAGTTATAAAAAAGCAGCCTATCCACATATTCCAGCTCGACTAACAAGAATCGCAGGATGGTATCACCTCGGTCAGCGGAAAATATTCAACTATCTGTAACTCTCAATGTGCGCGTTCACCATACGCAAAGCGGTACAGCGGACAAAATAATGATAAAAACGCTTAAAATGGCAAAGATTCAATAAACACGCTGTTTGAAAGTTGTTTCTTGATACTAGCTGTGTAAATAAAGATACTTAATCACAATATAAATATAATAAAAAGGCCCAAATCGATATTTTTATATAATATGATAGGCTGAATATAGGCAATGCTTGATCACCTCCCTTTTTGTTTTTATTTCTTTATAAAATTTTGAGTGAGAATCTTCGTAAAAATTACTACTTCTACACTCATTAATGACATTTTATTAGCAACATTAAACCGCAATGAAACGGTCAAGATTATACCTCCGCAAAACTAGCCGCGCACACCTAACTAGTCACAGGCGCCAGCGCGTTTTTTTTATCTTTGCTGTTGACGTTCCTAAAAACCTTTTTTGTAACATTAGACTTGAAACCACTCAAGCATTATTATTACAATATTCCGTATGTGACAAATGTAGAGCTTATTATACAGGGTGTCCGCAAAGTTGGGATTTTCCTTTTCAGACACAACTACGCTTGATATAACAAAACTGATATGTGGTGAAACGTGAGCGAACAAGAAAAAAAAATAAATGAGAAAGTACTCACTGTTCAGTTGTATTGAAATTCCAAGTACGGCTCTGTCGTAAAAGCCGTATTTACATCCCAGTTGTACGTCATATAACTGTACGCTAGCACTGGCGCTGTGGACGTGATCGAGGGATAGGACAGGATCGGCTTCGGTTTGGTTCAGGTTTAATTGACTTCGCGGAGACCAATATATCGGTTCTCTTAAGACACGTCGTGTAAAGTAAAACCCCAACTTTGCGGACTATTGCAGCCTCTTTAAAATTGCACAATAATTAATTAATTATTGGTTGGTCATGAAAATTCCCGTGATAATGAAAACAGAAGAAATCAACTTGTCCTGGTAAATGGTGGAGTGAACCTTACCAGAAATTTTGCCCTCTTATCTCTCTCCAAATCACACGTGTCTCGTGGTAATTTGCGCAATTTCAATGAAATTGTAATTTCGCGCGCGATTCATGCATGAAAACAATGTGCATTTTTACCCATTATAGCACAGTCAACGTTAGCTATTATGGTAAGGATGTAGAGCAACCATAATAAAATTGTTGCAGCGATCTCGATTCCAGGAAAGTCTGAAACCTCAAATGTCAAAACCCATCAAGTCGTTAGGTCTGTAGCTCGTGAAATAGAAATTTCAAGGTTGAAATAATATCCGCCATTTTGATTTTATGAAATTTTGGTATACCCAGTGTCACTCGGGCTGTCATATCTAATCTAGAGACACATCGGATGTCGGAATCTGTCAAGTTTTTTAAGATCTACCCCGTGAATTCAAAATTTCAAACTTGAAAATTTCGATCAAATTTCTCCATTTTGATTCTATAAAATTTCAATATAGCCATTGTCACTCACACTGTTACGACGAATCCAACAATACCTCATATGTCAAAATCCATCAAACCGTCTAAGCTGCAGCCTGTGAAAAAGGAATTTCAAGAATGGATTTTCCATTAAAATTTGCCATTTTGTTTTTATAAGATTTTAATGAACCCAGAGTCACTCGCACTGAAACAAAATAATTGCCTATTTGCAAATAATGTGAAGTAACTGGCAAACATTCAGTCGGAAATAATCTTTACAAGTCACGTGGTCGTGAGTCGCACTACCGTCTAGCAGAGTGCGCGACATCTTCCTGTTAACAGTAAGTAAATTGCTTATTTACTCGAAGATTCTTAGAGAACAAGAATTCAGTAATTTTATTCCCTCATAGAATTCATCAAGCAGAATTTTGTGCAGCAACAGTGAGTCACTGTTACTTTCAATAAAGTGCAAATCTTATAGTTGTCACATCAATCTAGATATTGTATCACATTGTGTCCATGATTGAAGTGTGACGCAAACCCAAGTGATTTTTGGCGTATAATTATTAGGGGTCTATCTTACACAAATCTTATAATTTTTCTCTGATTTGAGAGGAATTTTACTCGAAATCGATCATATTCATTAGATCCACTACTTCAAAGACGCCTTCTTATTGGTTGAATTTGTGTTCCACGCGCTTAGTAAAATTGGACCCTAAAGACAAAATCATATGTCGCCGAAGTACCTTAACATTTTTATGGGAGTACTGTACATGTTATGACTGTACTACGACATGAGTATTTTCACACGAGGAGACACAACTGTTTGTTTACGTTTGAATGCAACCTAAAACTATGGAATAATGGTATGTGTGCATTTTGTATGTCAGAAAAATAGATTGGTATTTCAATAACAAGGGTAAGCTGATAGCATCTGCTTACGCGTCTGGGTCTGGCACGAGTCTGTGTTTTTGAGGTCAAGCTTTTGTTTACTGGCCTGAGAAAATAGTACACACGAGGAACATACATAAATTCACAACAACAAAGTTGTAATAGCGGAGTCAACGGGCTCTATCACGACCCAGGTAGTGAGGTGTGAGCTCTGCTACCATACGGACATTAGTTGTGGGGGTATTGTGTGACATAAATGATCACAGTTGACTAAACATTTATATACTTTAGAAAATAAGACCTGTGAACACTAACATAACCTAAACCTAAACTAGGGCCAAAAAGTTATAGTTTTAATTGCGGAACCGATTAAAATTCTTCGGAGAATGGTAAGATATTAACTTGAAATTTTGTAAATGCAGCACTAACAGGGTACCTACACTTGAGAAAATTCTCGCCTGAGTGGTGTGTAGAAATGGTCCTTACAAAAGAGAAAAATGATTATTTGAGGTAAAGTCTGTGTAAAACACTTCAACCAGTTATACTTTGAACGTACACAGTATTTAGTGAAGTTTGCATTGAAGTGTGTATTTAGTTTATTATGAAAGTAATCCTAAACTCTAATATTCATTTTTTGTCCTTGTCCAGTCTAATCAGTGGTGTATAGATCTGCAACACCTTGTATCTTGGTAACAAGACATCTGAGGACCTATAGATATAGAATTTTGTCGGTTATCTTTGGATATGCTTTTTACTTTGGAAATATTTCCGCGTTTTCTGGATCACCCTGTATATGTTCACGTTATCAGTAATGTATTCATGTTTCAATTTGATATCCTTTCCTATTATACTGACCTCCCATAATTTTTATTCAGGTTGGTTCCGTCATGTCATAAGTTTCTTTTGGAAAATATTCTACAGAGATACAGGCCCCTAAATGACGCTGGCGGAAATATGTTTTGCTTAAATAACAGTTATACAACGAAATTTTTATTCCGCTAGGTACAGAATAAACATAGGTTTTTTAATTGTTTATTAGAATATAATTACAATTTTATATTGTCACACTCAAAATAACTTCCTTCTGAAGCCACACAGCACTGTAGACAGTTCTTCCACTCCTCATAGCTGTGCTGTAACAACAATACTGGAATAGTCTTCAGCTGGTTGGTTACAGGCAGAATTTTTTCGACTATCCCAAAATGAGTTTCCCGAGGGGACTTTTTAACTTCGGGAAGGGAAAAAACACAAGGACTCAATTCAGGCGAATAATGAGGCTGAGAAGCCACAGCAATGTCTTTACTTTTCAAGAACCCGTTTATTCATTCTTGATCTGATGAACGGTAGTGAGTTAAAACTCTTTGTTCATTCTGCCTGTCAACCGACGATCAGTGGTCTGATCGCAAATGAGTTTCGACCTTTGAAATTGATTTCGATAGCGCCTCGTGACGATATACTTGATTCGCTATGATAATTTTGACAGTTTCACGATAATTTGAATATAGAAGACCGATATAATCAGATGTCAAATCATAGCGAATAAAATATGTCGTCACAAGTCGTCGTCGAAATTAATTTCAACGGTTGAAACTCATTTAGAATCAGGCCCCTGAACGCACAAGATCCCGGACTGCGTCGATATTTTAATTAGTTCTTGAAGGTGAAGACCTTCCGCTTCATGCTTCATCTTCAATCGACTCTCTCCCTTCTGAAAATGCCTTAAAACACCGAAAATTTGGGCTCTTGACAGAACACTATCTTCGTAGATCTGCTGAAGATTATCAAGTGCTCCGGTTGGACTGTGCCCAAGCCTGAAGCAAAACCGGATAGCACACCGTTGCTCGAAATTGATGTCATCCGTTTTTAGAACATAATAAATGTTTCACAAAAAAAATCGCTACGAACAACCAAATACTCGACCGAGTTAAAACTTGTACTGAAGGATCACATTGTCCCCTGTCTCCCTTCAAGCCCGGAGCCTCTACTGTTGCCAGATTGAACGCTACGTCGTCAGTCTCATCACTTAATTTACAAATCTCGTACACCTTGGACCATAATGTCCCAACGAAAATATTTGTAGAAAGCCTAATGTTTAAACTGAAAATAGTAAACTTTTGTGTTGATATTCTGACAAATAGCACTGTTGTTTTTGTGAAATAAAGTGTTTTAATCCACACCCAAAAGAACCCAGAAAAGAGCTACAATATCGATAACTTTTTTGAGCGTTTGTGGCAGAACCCACATACCACATGAAACATTATATCGCTCATGTTTACCGTCAATGATTAAACTACACGTGTTGATATGGTAAGCTATAAAAATGCAGAAACTGATATGTGTAACAGTGTGCTCGTGTTTATAATTAAAATACCTTGATATTCAAGTAATTGTATGCAACATTAGTTAATTTTTTTACCCAATCTGGTCAGTAATTCGGTTGCATGAGTTGAAACAGTTAACCTATCTACAACCTTTTCATACCCACAGGCCTGGTACGGGTCTGCATTTTAGGATGAACTTTATAACGCTTTTCAAACCACAATCTGCTGTAATTCAATTTTTTTATTTTATTGACATTGACAGTGAATTAATTTGTATTTGTTTTGGAAATGCAAAAACCTTGCTAATGATTTATTTAGTGTTTGTATACAATATTACTTTCTTGATAGTATGCGAATAAGACCTGTGCCATAAATGTTTCTGTAACTCCTGATTTCTTTGTTTCGATTTTATGAGTGGAGACAGTACCTATATCTATACTAAGTGACATATAAATCCGAACACCCAGTTTAAATGGTTTTATTTTAATAAAATTTTGTATAAGTACTCAATGAAGCTTAATAAGTAAATGATAAAAATTTCAAAATGATTGCACTGCTTTAAAGCCCTTTGACCTTTAATAATGTGTGGATGCATCCTGATGTGCTACGCATTCTCCAACGCGTCTAGGCATGCTTCTGATCAGGTGGTCAATGTCCTCCTGTGGTATCTCATTCCAGGCAACCACCAACTCCTCTCGAAGTGCTTCTAGAGTCTGAGGAGGACGTAGCAAATTGAGCAATCTCCTACCCATCATATCCCACACGTGCTCAATTGGGGATAAGTCGGGAGATCTTGGTGGCCATGGTAACAATGTGACATCATTATGTTGAAAGAAGTCTATTGTGACTCTTGCAACATGTGGTCGGGCATTATCTTGTTGGAAAGTTGGATCTGCCAGGGTGTCAAGATAGGGTAAAAGATGATGAAGATTAAAGGTGACCTGGAACCATAAGCTATAGCACCCCAAACCATAACTCCAACGAATGAGAAGTTGGAAGCTGTATGCGGTAAATGGTTGTAAATTGTTGCATATTTTGAGTCAGTGAATAACCTTCTATTATAAAGAATCTGCTGATATCAGTGATGCTATCCTCCTATTATATGTATATTATAAGTCACGCATATTTTCCCTACATCTGCCATGAAAACTTGCTTTATATAGCTTGATATGAAAAGGTCAAGGATTCATTATGCCTAACTAAACCTACCTAGTGACGATTCTATTTCACCTGTTAGAACGACTCGTTCCTTCTCTTGGAAACCCGAGGGCGTAGGAAGTATAGAGTCAATCTACTTGAAGCTATTTGTACGTTGTTATGAGAATTACCGATACGTGTACATATGTATAGCCATTTTATGCTGCCATTTTCAGTTAGGATTAAATCAACTAACATACGGCTATACGGGACCAAACGTTTGCAATATCTACAGGGTGAGCAATATATATCTGACTGATTTAAATTGCGCGCCATTTTTGATACACGCATGTCAGTACGTAGCGCCGTAGTGTTGCTTGAATCACATGTGTCCGATTCATTATGGAGCGCTACACGATCCCATAACGCATCCGTATTGTTAAAACGTTTTTCTGGAATAATGAGTCGATTGTTGCAACGATTCGGCAGCTACGACAAGATTTCGGTCGAAATAATGTACCCAGTGTCAACACCGTTAGTTGGTGCGGAAATTTGAACAAACAGGTGAAGGTAAACACTTGCCAAGGTCGGGCCGTGTTCGAACCGTTCGTACCCCGGAAAATATTGAGAGAGCTCGTGAAAGTGCAGTGGAGCGCCCTGAGACGTCTACAAGACATCGTTCTCAACAACTGAGTATTCGTCGCACGTCATTATGCACTATTCTAAAAAAGACTTGCATTTTCAGCCATACAAAATTCACTTAACCCAAGAACTACAGCCTAGTGACCATGAAAGTCGCCGACAATAGCCATGCAATATTGGAGCTTAATACCCAAAATACCGGCAATACCAAAAAGTGATTGATAACAGTGAAAAAGTGCATCCCATTTGCTGAGACTGTCCGTCGCGGAAACGGTTTCGTTTCTGGTAAGGTCACCAGCAGTCCAAATATGAAAGGATTCTCATCAGTGGCCCAATCATTCGTAGTGTGTAAGGTATGGTATATATACATGTCTGCATAAAAAGTTTCAAACTGTTTAGTGCACTTTTATTGAAGGGTTATAATAATGTAACAATGAGAAAATTAAGTTTATTCAGCAATATTATATGTTTACATGTTTATTTGGAACATCCTCCACCTCCAGCTTCACTAGAGATAAATTTTCTGTAGTTTTCGACCTCAATGTTCTCCCAGTGTCTTACTGTCAATTTTTCGAAAATTCTGTGTGATAAAAAATAAGTGATTAAATGTTATTCAGTTAAAAATAGTAGGTAGGTCAAGCAAGCTGAAAGTTGGGGTAATGAAATTGATGAAGGAATACTATATTTTGGCATAAAAGTGGCTGTGGGACATATCAATATGGCGGCTGGCCACCATTTCAGAATTTTTTTCAATATAATGGAGGGCAGAGAAATACATCATTTTGGAGCTCCTTATACAGTACACTTCATAATCCCAGAATATAAAGTCATCATCTTTGGAAACGACGACCCGGCAGGCTGGCAAATTTGAGCGGTTTGTTATATTCTATGGTTTATAACTCAACAACCACTCATAAAAACGCTGTAGTGTGCTACATCAATTTTCTTCTCTTGAAAAGGTCTATCCGAACATGTAATAAAATGAGGAACATATCACTTGAAAAAATTTACAAAATCTGTCAATTTTTTTTAATTGTTTCATATTTTATTGCATATTCAGATATACCCTACCAAAAGAAGAAGATCGATTTAACACACTGAAAGCTTTTGATGGTTACTCGTCGAGTTATAAGCAAAATGTACAAAAACACTCAACGTTGACAGTTTGCAGTCATTTTGAAAACTTCAACTATTATTTTTTTAATTTTGTGTTCATGAGGTAGTTTCATCATGCATGATTTCAGCTTGCTAACTTGACCCGTCCAAGAAATAAGTGGGGGTCCTTTCTCTATGTGGAAATTTCCAATTTCAAATAGAATCAAACTGTGTATTTTTGAAAAAAAAAATAATTGAATCTAAAAAATTTCATATTTCCACTGAAACTGACTAAGGTGTTTATAAATTTTTAATATTTACACAGAAAATTGAGTAACATAAACATATCTGATAGAAATAACATGTTCATTATATTCGAGATTTGTTGGATATAATTTGTTTTTCTTATAATATTCGCTATTGTTTTTTGTATAACTTTCATGGTTTTCGTATGCTCTCATCCTCCCCAAACATCAATTCCACAAGGTAAGAATCAATGGCATATCTAAAGATTTATGCATCTTTATAAATAATTTCTGTTATTATACTAAGTGACATATAAATCCGAACACCCAGTTTAAATGTTTTTATTTTAATAAAATTTTGTATAAGTACTTAATGAAGCATAATAAGTAAATGATAAAAATTTCAAAATGCTTTAAAGCCCTTTGACCTTTAATAATGTGTGGATGCACCCTGATGTGCTACGCATTCTCCAACGCGCCTAGGCATGCTTCTGATCAGGTGGTCAATGTCCTCCTGTGGTATCTCATTCCAGCAACCACCAACTCCTCTCGAAGTGCTTCTAGAGTCTGAGGAGGACGTTGCAAATTGAGCAATCTCCTACCCATCATATCCCACACGTGCTCAATTGGGGATAAGTCGGGAGATCTTGGTGGCCATGGTAACAATGTGACATCATTATGTTGAAAGAATTCTATTGTGACTCTTTCAACATGTGGTCGGGCATTATCTTGTTGGAAAGTTGGATCTGCCAGGGTGTCAAGATAGGGTAAAAGATGGGGTTCTAGAACTTCGTGGATATAACGCTGCGCGTTCATGTTACCTCTGATGAAGATTAAAGGTGACCTGGAACCATAAGCTATAGCACCCCAAACCATAACTCCAACAGTGTGATGAACATGTCTTTCAACAAAAAACTGTGGATTCCTCCTTTCACCACGTCGCCTTCTAACCCTGGCACGACCTTCGTGCATGCCTAAACAAAATCGAGACTCGTCACTAAAGACAATACTGTTCCATTCCTGATCCCAGAGTGACCGTTGTCTGCACCACTCAAGGGGATTACGTCGGTGTTCTCGAGTTAAAGGGAGGACCCGGTGTGGCCGGTGTGAAAACAAGCCAAAACTTCTCATTCGTCGGTAAACACTTCGCATGCCAATAGGTCTTCCGTGTTCTGCAAACCATTCATTTGCAATGGACCTGGTAGTGGAGAAACGGTCCCTTAAGGCCAATAATCTTAGGCGGCGATCTTCACGGTCTGTTGTTCTACGGCGGCGTCCAGTGCCCCTTGCTCTTTGCGTGCGACCTTCTCGAAGCCATGCCTGATAACACCTAACCACAGTGTCTACACTTCTTTGCACTCTAACTGCAATTGCCCGAAAAGAAAGTCCAGCTTCCCGAAGTCCCACTATACGGCCCCTATCAAACTCACTAAGTTGACGAAATCGTACAGGTCTCCGTACTCTAGGCATCGTGACCGATCGTAAAGGATGTCAAGAACCAAAATCCGCCAACGTTGATTCTTTACTGCGGCTGAAATATTCATTTTTAGAGCGTTAGTGAATTAAAAAAAAGCAGTATAAAAACCGGAATGTCCAACTGATAAGGCTGAAAATTTTTTCACTTGTTATTTACAGTAAGATAAATACATTCACCAACTTTTATTAAAATAAAAGCATTTAAACTGGGTGTTCGGATTTATATGTCACTTAGTATATATAAATTATAATTTGTGAATTATATATCTTATTTTTTTAATGTCATTATTTTTTCCATTTCCAATGTTGATCAGTTGACGGGTAAAAAGACTGTTTTCAAATATCTGCTTGATAAAAAAATGTATGAGTTCTCTGTAGCTCTAGAAAACGAGATATCTATTAAAATAACATCCTCAAAATAGAAAATGGGTTTCCGTCTATATGTATGTAGGAGCTATCACAACTGACAGCTATATGATCTAAGCGCTATTCATATAGCCCAAGGTTAACATGTGTATGTTTAATGTTGATGATATCGAAAAATGGAAAATGAGATATTGCTGTTGGAGGACTTGTAGAGACTCTAGTCGGAAAACTTTGAAGAAAAAGAAAATATAGTGATCAGTTTATCGATATACCTTAACATTACCAAACTTGAACAAATTATATGATTCAATTTTGTTTTAATACAGTGGTTGCTCAAAAGAAATGCATAGTTATAGTAGATTATATCTTACTTCAATACGTGATTATAAGCAGCCAGCTCGTTTGGAGATAACCCCTCATGAAGCACCTGTAGGTTAAAGTCTAGCAACTGCCTGTTATTCATTCCCACAAGTACAGTGGCAGTTCCTTTATGTTGCAAGCTGTAGTATAACGCAAGCTTCCCTAATTCAACACCTTTGTCCTGATAAAAATTGGATGAGATATTTTCATTAGTACGATAATCTCAAACGTGTTTTATCAAGTTTAATAAAGATAATCATCTATAGGTAGTACTCGTTACTTAAACCACTGGCATCGATTCTCGGCAATAAATTATATTTTCAAATGATTGTGTTCTTGAGAAATATCAGCCTTTTAGATAGATTGTTAATCACGTCACCATCAATGGTCCCGTGCGTCGCACGAAGTGCTACTGTAGCGACACTTATTTTCTGTTGAACGCAAAGGATCAGTTTGTGCGCTACCGGAGCGGCCGCCAATTTTTTCCATCATAACCAAAATATGGCCCGCTCTTGATCAAGTGATACATCAAATACTGTTTCATGAGGTTAAATGATTCGTGCTTGCTTTGCCCGGTTTGAAAACCTTGTTGACGTGTTGTTAAGATAAAGCTGAGATAGAAAATGATTGATAATTTCAAAGTGTTAAAATAGGTTAGTCATCGGCGTTCATTCCACTTCTTTTTCGGTTTGCTAACAAAATTACACAGCTAACCAAGCAAATCAACATTTTTCATGGGATGTACGCATGAATTTACTTTTGAGAATTATCTCCTCCTATTTTCAATCTGGAAATTATTTCGCGTTGACGTTGAATCTCAAGGTTCGGTTCTCGGATCTCTATTTTATTCGGTTTCTATTCATGATGTCCCTTGTCACATGAACTGTGAAGTCCATCTTTATTTATTTATAATTCCCAATAGGTTACACCCAATGACAAAAAATATACCAACTACGAAAATAGATCAATAGTTTAACAACAGCGGAACATAAAAAAAGAAAAACACAAATAAATGTATACAATTATGCCAGTATTTGAAATGTGAAAACAGTTCTCAATATATTGATTTTGAATCACACCAAGGTATACTTTATCTGAAGTCACTTGAAATAGCATAAAAACCTTTGGTCGGCGCGTCCTTTGTAATTTCATGACGTATCATAGGCGTGCGGTCATTTATTTAGAAAGATAATAATAATGTTTTTATATCACAATAAATGGATTTTACTATCTTCTTATTTTTTTGATTTGGGATAAAAAATACTTATATTGGGAGTTTAATTTATGTTGACTGAATGTTAAGAAATGGAAAAATTACAGAATTCCAACGTTTGACATAGGCAAATATTTACATAGCAGGTAAGTATATAAAAAGGTATATAAAGACTTACATTATAGGTATTTATATATCCTCGCCTTCGGAGCTGTCGCTAGAGTCATCTTGTAGAGGAATTACAACGAAATTTACAGGAGGCAAAACACAATATTCATTTTCTTTTTCAATAATATGCCTAGGACACTGCTTCCATAGGTCTGTGGCAGCAATATGAGATACTGCATCTCTTATTGTCGCCAATAGCGATTCACTTAATTGAGGGGTCTGATTATGTTTTCTTACTTTTTTTTAAAGCAGCCCAGACCAACTCAATCGGGTTAAAAACGCAGTAATAGGGAGGTAGACGTAATACTTCATGGCCATTTTGCTGAAGCAGATTGTCAACAACATACTCTTTTTCAAATTTTTGTCTTTTAATAAGATCCAATAATATGGCTTTGGTTGGTTTTTGTGGTATTTCCAATCCCTTATCCTTCATAAAATCAATAATGTCTTATTTTTTTGTGCCTGTATTCGGAATTTTGTTTTTCTGTCGGGAATGGTATGACGCATTGTCCATAATAATCACTGAATTTGGGGAAATGTTTGGTATTAACTGCTGCTCTATCCACTTTTCAAATAAGTCGGAGGTCATGTCCTCATGATAGTCGGCACATGATTCTTTGGTATTTTTGGCAGATAACAGCAAGGCATTAGGTATAAATCCATTTTCACTGCCAGCATGGAGAATAATGATTCGTTTTCCACGGTTGCATGGTGCATTTAAAATGCACTTGTTGCTGTCGTCAACCCAGCCGTACTGCACAACATCATGGGTATCATACCACGCTTCATCCAGGTAAATCAGATTTCTTTTCTGCTCTCTATAGATTTTAACTTTGTGCAAAAATTCTTGGCGCAATTCAACGATTCGAGACGACTCCATAATCACCATTCTTTTATCTAATTTTTTGTATTGAAAACCACACAGTTTTACAATGCAGTGCAGTGAGTCTAAGCATTCGTAATTATAAAAATCTTCAGGATAATCTTTTAATTTATCCCGTATCATTTCCAATGTGGGCACCAAATTTTCTTTATAAAATTCGTATATTATACGACGAATATCTTCCTGAAAACCCACGTCTATTCTTTTTAATTTTTGCCCTATGCGCTTTCTGTGGAAGGAATGGTTGACTCTCCCCTTTTTATAACCCGATAAATGGTAGACCGACTGATTTTTGTCAGGATACAAATTCTGTTTAAAATTTGATTATGCGAGGAATCTGGATTTTCGTTTTTCAGACAATCATACATATTTTTTCAGACAATCATACATATTTAGGATTACTCTTTGGGTCTGTTCCTCTAAATCTTTATGAAAGAATTCTGCCTGCACAGGTTCATCAACCATCTCCTCGTGGCTTGGAGCATTTTCCCAAGGTCTCCAAAGAGTCATATTTAGGACACACAAGAACAATCAACACAACAATTAAATCAACAAGTAAACTGAGTATTCAAAAGTCAAAAACACACAAACTAATAAAATCTATGAAAAAACACGGACAGACTAAAGAAAACACGTTTATTCACCGCTACACGGCACTGGCTAAACTGTTTCAATTTTCAGTAGCCACCTGCACTTGTTCGGAGCTCTGAAATACACGCTTTCTCATTGGCTATGTCCACGCATAGGCGTGCTTTACTCCACCTGGATCGGTGAAACTGCCTTTGATCTTATACGCTTATTTGCTGCGAAATTTGGCGATTTTTGCAGCAACAGAGCGTGTTAAATATAGATATATAAAACGCACCCGGTATTTCACAGTGTTTCAAGTGACTTCAGATAAAGTATACGGATCTCGGTATCAAACCAATATATAGTTTTCTCCATCACAAAAAATATCACAAGATTAGCAAATCGCATCGAAACACACATATAGTTTAATGGTGACTTACACCAGATGTTTGTATTACAAATATGTCAGGGTAAAACAAAATCTGACACCGGCTACCTAACCTAGGGACGCGAAAATTAGTTTTTGTTCTTGATATTGTGGAGCAATCAATTTGATGGTTTAGGACTTTATGTAATAATCTTAGCACCGATAGATTACGCCTTAGTTATAACGGCTCAACTTGAAATATTCTTAACAGCGTCGAATAGTCAGAACCCTGGTGGTCCAGTCGTGTTCTGATACTCTGGTTCATAGGGAAGACTGAAAGTACGGTGAACGATGTATTGGAATGGGTGGATCGGTAGCTGATCAAAATTAACCATTCGAAAATGCAGGCTAAATACTGTACTAAAAAGCGTAGCGGTGTCCCGTTTGAGAATTCTGCTAGGAGTCTTGGTGTCATTCTGGCAGAAGCACACTAAAGCGTTAAAAACAAAATTCGAAATTACTGTACCTAATGGTATTTAAAAACACAAAATTAAGTTTGATCGAGAAAGTTCGATCATACAAGATGGTTGAATGGCTGGATCACTCATGCATGTGCCGCTTGGTGTTTTTTTGCAAAAACGCATCGTAAAACAGAACCTTACGTACAATCCCTAAACCTTCGTAGAGACCTCGACATCCCTTACCAAGGGACTACGTTAAGCAGGCCCGCTACGTTATTCTCTGGCGGAATCGCATAACAAACCTTTGTTACGGAGTCAGTAGACGACACAGTCGAGCAAGCCGCAAGCAGACAAGACCGCGGCTCGCACTGTGAACAAAATTAAATCGTGCGATTTTATGGCCAACCAAAATTACAATTTTCCTACAACAACCATTATTTAAATTACTTTTTGAAACAAAATAAAATTCCCAAGTACTAGTTAACAACGTCGAGGCATTTCTCAAACTGACGCACTTCCCCCTTTTTGATAGCGATCCTTCCTTTCGCTCTTCCAAGAGCAAAGGTCCCAGGGACCGCTCTGACAGACAATGTCGAATAGAAGCTCAGTTTAAAAGCATCCCTAAAAGCCATTCGAACAATGAACCTGATTGTTGTTTTTGATGATTAACTACAGGAAATTACGATTACGCGAGCTTTTTATAACTCAATGAAGAGCTTTTAAGAACATTCCATAATCGCATCATTTTTAATTTACCAGGACCTTGACAGACAGTGCTCACTAGGTCAAATCGTAAAAGTGTTAGACTGGCAAGTTGATATTTTACGTTTGGAAAACCCACCTTAAGCAGAGAAATTCTCCGACTTAGTCCAACTGTCTAAGTTCCACTCAAGTGTTCAGTGTAACTGGCACAACAAAAACATTGAGGGTGAGATTCAACTTAGCATAAAGTTGACCTTAGCAAGGCTCCTAACTTATTCAAATGCATTGCTAAATATATCTTGAAGCATGGGCGGGAGCTGGTACAGTTTGCAAAATTAGAACCACGATAGACTTCATGAATTACATACCTTGCAATACTGTCTGGCTTCTGAGCAAACAGTTTTTATTTCTTCTCCTGCGGGGTGCCAGTCAGGTGGTTCGGCATTACGCAACAGACCCATGGATTGCGCAGCTGCGTTCACTATCCCCACGTTCTTTCCCTGGAGATGATTCAACCTATTAAAACTGAGTGACTAACCAATAATCATCTTATCATCACCGAACATTTTCAAAAATTTCGTCCAGCTACTTAACACTATTAGATACAATTGCAAGAATTTAAATTTGAAACTCTGTATACATCCCTCAACAATATATAATGTATATAATTTTGCAGAACCGATAGAAGCGGATTGCAGGATGTAAATCTCTAAAGTTTATCAGACATCGTATTATACAGGGTGGCCCATAAGTCCTTTGAGCTGGAAAAAAGGAATAAAACCAAACTAGTTACATTATGAAGAATTATTATATTTTGTTATCATCTTTATTGAATGGGAATTATGTTTTAAAAATCACATCGTCTAAATGCAATCCATTACGATCACGGCACTCATATAAACGACGTCTAAAATTGTCGATAACTGCGCGGCAAGTCAACACTGTAATGCTTGCCATTTCTCTTCGGATATTTTCTTTCAGGACATCAACTGGTCGCGGAGTGGGGTCGTACACTTTGCTCTTGAGGTAGCCCCATAAAAAGAAGTCCATTGGGGTCAAATCTGGACTACGTGGTGGCCAGGAAATGTCTCCTCTTCGAGAAATTACTTTGCTGGGAAAAAGTTGACAGTCGAAGGGCATAGAAGTGTTGGAGGTGTGGGCAGTTGCTCCGTCCGGATGAAACCAGGTCTGCGTATTATAGCCTGGAAAATTCTGCAACGCTGGTGTCAAAAACTCTTCTATCATTGCTACATACCGCTCCGAAGTAACAGTTAATGCGCGACCTCTGTCGTCCTCAAAAAAATAAGGGCCTACGATGCCATGCACTGACATAGCAGCCCAAACTGTAACTTTAGGGCTGTGTAAGGGCTTCTGATGCTTACGCCTTGGATTTTCGGGGCTCCAATAACGGCAATTTTGTTTATTTACATGCCCGTTTAAATGGAAGTGAGCCTCGTCCGAGAACAACACATTATTGAGCGAAGAAAATCGATTCATCATTTCATTCGCAAAGTTTAGTCTCTGAATAGCGTCATTATCTTTTAATTCCTGCACTAACTGAATTTTGTAAGCGTGCAGATGTAAATCTTTCCTTAAAATCCGCTGTAAAGATGTTCTGGGTACGTTTAGTGCACTGGAACGCTTACGAGTAGACTGGGTAGGATTTTGACGAATAGACTGTGCCACAATGTTGATGTTTTCTTCAATACGAGTTGTCCTTGATCGACCCCACCGCTGTTTATCTAACGTCGAACCAGTCTCTTCGAACTTAGCAACCCAGTTCTTAATCGTTTGAGCTGTTGGACACTTTGTAAAATTGTGTAAATTATGGTATTCTCGATATTTACGCCGCGCAATGGTTGCCGAATCATTATTTTGATAAAACGCGCGCACACAAAAAGCACGATCCGCTCCAGTGAAACACTCCATGGCGACTGAATTCCCAGACACTGAAGATACTGCCCCCACCTCGCCCGCGCCGCTCACGCTCACCCGTTAAATTTTATTCAAATTTGAAATTTCAAAGGACTTATGGACCACCCTGTACAACAATATTCACCTGTAACCTGGGTATAAATTTTGTCAAAGTATCATCTATCATCGTCAATCTGCAATAGGATAGAAGCATGTTGATGGGCACATGACTTCTTTCGATGCATTCCCAGAGCGTTGATACTGGATAGCCAGTTAACCCAATGTATTTTGCCTTACCTTCATTCACTATGCCTTGCACTGCAGGCAAAGTTTCATTCAAAATGAGGTCTAGACTTGGAGCAAATTCAATGTCGTGTACCTACAAGAATAAAAGATGTGACGGAACCTCGCTTATAAATAAATACCTGAAGATATTCCATAGAGGTTATTATTATTATTAAGTAAACACCTAGTGAACTAGTAATATAGCTCTCGTTCATCTGACCACAGGCATTACTAGTTTGTTCAATGGCGAGTAGACCGTATTTCCGAAATCGGTGACATCTATACTACAACTATTTAAAACTATAATGACTCATACGCGTGATCAACACGTGATCAGAGCTCGATCCCGGCTTCCTTCCAGTACAGCCGTATAGCGTACGACATATGTCGTTTCTGTGGCTTTGCGGTGGTCAACAGCACAGACAGAGATGGAAATAATGGCTGATTGTTCTCCGCCGATAGAACCGATGAAATCAAAGACGCGCCTCGACCGGCAGACTCATAGGCGTCGGCAATTGGAACGTGTTTCGTTGAGCGATCGCATATTGTGTTTTTATAAGAATTGTTGTGTGATTGTTATTGTTGTGGTTTCTGTGGTTACTGTTTTGGTTATACTTAACCATGGAGAGTACAAATGGCACGAGTAAAGCACTGAAGAGGGACGCGAAAGAAATCGTGCTCAACGTGTTCAATTATCTGAACAGAACTATGTCGCAGGGAGATGCACTCGCGCGTTGTGAAAGTATGACAGGCGTTCCAGAGTGGACCATTCGCAGGGTGGTACATGAAAAGAAGAAAACTGGAGCTACTATTGATCTAAAGTTTAATTTGAAGGGACGAAAGGCCGTTAAATTGGATGACGATAGCAAAATGGCGTCAAGGCGAACCGTACATTCATGCTTCTTTAGGAATGAGATACCAACCCTCAAGGCTGTACATGCAGCGATCAAGGAAAATGAAATTATACCCCAAATGAGCGTCGAGGTAATGAGGAAATCCCTGCACGAAATTAATTTTCGTTACGAAACGCGTAATCGGAAGTCAGTATTGATAGAGAGACCTGAAATAGTCGCCTGGCGTCGAAAATACCTACGCGAAATGATTGAATATAGGCGACAAAGCAGAAAAATCTATTATTTGGACGAGACATGGGTAGATGCAGGTCACACAGTTAAAAAAACCTGGATAGACAAAAACATAGTGAGTAACCGACAAGCAAGCATTGAAGGTTTGTCAACAGGTCTTCGTGGACCGTCAGGGAAAGGTCAAAGATTGATCGTAACTCATATTGGTAGCGATAGTGGCTTTTTAGAAGAGTGTGACTTGATTTTCGTCTCTAAGAAAGGAGGTGATTACCATGACGAAATGAATGCCAGCTGCTTCGATAGCTGGTTTCAAGGGGTGCTTCAGCGAGTTGAGCCCAACTCTGTGATCGTCATGGATAATGCTTCCTACCATAGTCGTCGAGGCGAACGTGTACCGACTATGGGATCTCGAAAAAGTGACATGCAGCAATGGTTGCGCGAAACAGGAATCCCGTTTGCCGTTTCATGTGTGAAAGCGGAATTGTATGAAAAAATTAAACACCATAAACCTGCGAACATTAGTTACGTTACTGATGAGATGGCCCGTCAATGTGGTGTCACTGTGCTGCGGTTACCGCCCTACCACTGTGAACTGAACCCAATAGAGCTCATCTGGGCTCAAGTGAAGGGTTATATTGCGCGCCATAACACAACCTTCAAATTACCAGACGTTAAGGTTTTACTTGAGACTTCCATACAGCTAGTAACGCCCGAAGCTTGGCAGAATGCTATCCGTCATGTTGTGAAGGAAGAAACAAAAATGTGGCAGCTTGACCACCACATCGACACCATCATAGAGCCAGTCATAGTCAATTTCAACGAGGAAAGCGATAGCGACAGTTTATTACTGTCAGATGTAAGTGGAAGCGACGATGAATAAAGGTAATTCCCAAATTTTTGACTTGCAATATGTTTCAAACCACTCTTTATTAAGCATGTGACAAATCTAGTTCACCCATGTTAAACATTCATACCCCGCCTATGAACAGCCGACTACTGGTAGTTAAGTGATGTTCACGTGAACATCGATGAGTCATTACAGTTTTAGATAGTTATAGTATAGCGACCATAGTGATGCGAACTGGGATACAGTTCCAACTGACACCTTGCTGTCGTCACTCTTATAATATACGGCTCGGCTGTCGTATTATTATGTGCCTAGAATGCTATCTTATTTCAATAAATGTCCTACGAGTCTCCTCTTTAGAGGATCACGTCTCTAAAATTGATTTTTTTGCACCGTTGTAGAACACTTTTGTCAAGAACGCGAGTATCAAAGTATATTTCTAATTAATGTATCCTTTCCATTTTAAAAGTACAGGAGCTCTAAATATTGCAATAAAAATTTTGCGTGACCCAAATTACCGACAACAGCATTAACGACGATATTTTTCGTTCATGATGTGAAATGTGAACAACGATTAAAAAACGCAAATCGCTTTCTTAAATAGTTAGCTTATTTCATTTCAGAGTTGAACTACAATTCGTCCACAAAGTATCTTCACATCCGCTCGGAAATATGTTCTGATTCTGATTTTTGACATAATCTTATTTCTTATAAGGAATCTGCATGTTGAAAGGCTCAAAATTGTTTGAACATTTTTTTAAACAAATTTCAAAAATCTTTTTTTTGCTCTGGGCAATTTTTTTAGATTTTTTGGGTCACTGTGAACGAAAAATGTTTTCAACTTTTCTCTTAAGTTGCAGCTTACGTCCTATACTACGGGTATACGGATATTTAATGGTGTGAATCTACATGAAATATTAATGTTAGTTTGCTTTATAAGCTATGGTCCAAAAATGTTTCCTTACAAAAACTCGGGGTGTTGAAGTTTTAGGAAAAAATGGAGATTAATTAATATTTGCAGAACCGCTTCGGATATTTCACTGATATTTAGTACGTAGTGAAAGTTAATGAAGTTGCATATTTTTCAATGCAAAAATAATATTTGCTTTAACAGTGGCGTGCGTGCGGGTATTGACTTCGATATTTTTTAAGAAAAAAATGGTACGCCAATGGTTTTTTTCCAAATAAAAATTATTTTTGAATTCCCCGTTCAATTTAAAACAACGGAACATCATCAAGCAGCAAAGGCAACTGTTGTTGACGAAAATTGAGGTAAGTGTGTCCGTCAAGTCGTCCCGGCAAGAAGAATGGGCCAATAAAGTGGTTGCCAATAATTCCTGCCCATACCTTAACCGAAAATTGTTGTTGGAAATTAGTTTCGGTTACGGCATAGGGATTTTCTTCTGCCCACAAATGATTATTCTGGAAATTCTAAAAGGCATTTCGAAAAAAATTAGCTTCGTCCGTGAACAGAATCATTGATTCAAATTGCGGATTTTGTGTAATTTTTTGAAGATACCACTGACAAAAGGTCACACGTCTTGTAAAATCAATGGGAAGTAATGCCTGTACTCTAAAAATATGGTAGAGATATAACAAAAAATCGACTAAAATTCTCCAAACAATTTGATGGCAAATATGTAACTGTTTAGCGATCTACCTCGTACTCGTTTCAGGATGTTATTCGACTTCGTGCAGCATGCTTCCTCAATTTCAGGTGTTCTCACACTTAGAGGTCTACCTACAGATGTTTCTTTCCGGACAGAACCAGTTTCAACATGATGACGATGAATATTAGAAAAGGTTCGACTATCTGGCAAAGCACGATCGGGATATCTCTGGTGATAAATCCGTCTGGCTTGCTCACCATTACCGTCTGCAAGGCCAAATACGTAATGCATTTCCACCATTTCTGCATTTGAATAATTCACCATTATTAACAAGATTTTATTAACTTTCACTTCGTACTAAATATCAGTGAAATATCTGAAGCGGTTCTGAAAATATTAATAAAATTTCCATTTTTTTTCCTCAAACTTCAACACCCAGAGTTTTTGTAAGGAAACATTTTTGGACCATAGTTTATAAAGCAAACTAACATCAATTTTTCATGTAGATTCACACCCTTAAATATTCGCATATCATTAAGGAACCCTGTATATCTCTCTCGAGGTCAGGCAGAATATACAAAGTCTGTAAATTAGGTAATAAGGCTGACCTTTTTTCAATTCCTTTAT
This sequence comes from Acanthoscelides obtectus, assembly GCA_963669975.1. Classification (NCBI taxonomy): domain Eukaryota; kingdom Metazoa; phylum Arthropoda; class Insecta; order Coleoptera; family Chrysomelidae; genus Acanthoscelides; species Acanthoscelides obtectus. The sequence continues at coordinate 72,815,851 of CAVLJG010000008.1, read as the reverse complement.
TCAAATATAATCACAACTTTATATTGCGACCCTCAACATAACTTCCTTCTGAAGCCACACAGCTCTGGAGGCGGTTCTTCCACTCCTCAGATCAGTGCTGGAGCTCCAATACTATAATAGCCTTCAGCTGGTCGGTTGCAGCCGATTGCATATTTTCGACTATCCCAAAATCAGTTCCCTTGAGGTGATTTTTCAACTTCGGTCACCAGGACTGAAATCAGGCGAATAAGGAGGCTGACGAGCCATAGGAATGTTTTTACTGACCAAAAACTCGTTTACTGACACTGCTGTGTGACAAGGAGCATTATCGTGATGCGACGCACAGTTGTTGTTTTTTTTTTGTGAGTCAATTCTCCGATCAACCGACGATCTGAATGCACAAGATCCCGGATTCTGTCGATATTTTCATCGGTTCTTGAAAATGAAGGCCTTCCGCTTCGTGGTTCATCGTCAATCGACTCTCTTCCTTCTGAAAATGCCTTAAATCACCGAAAACCGTGGCAAATCACTCTCTCCGTAGGCCTGCTGAAGTTTAGCAAGAGTTTCCGTCGCACTGTGCCCAAGTCTGAAGCAAAACTTGTTAGCATACCGTTGCTTGAAATTGATGTCACTCATTTTTAGATCGAAAGAGAAAAAACTATTTCACAAAAAAAAATCGCTATACAGACAACCAAATGACTCGAGCGAGATCAAACTTGTATTGAAGGTGGATCACATGTTCTAATGCTTTCCCTCCAAGCCCGGCGCTTCCAGTGTTGCCATATCGAATGCGGCGTTGACAATCTCATCACTTAATTTAAAGACCTCGTGAATATCTATACGAGCGCTCGATTAACAATAAGAAACACAGGTTTTCAATAAAAATCATTTAAAATGCTTTAGTATTTTCTTAATGGATGTTTGAAAAATATTTAGGAATTTCACCAAGATTGTTTGGGACTGAAAATGATAAATTTCGCACTATTGTTCGCAAATATTAAATTAAATAAACTATCAGCCTTTGTGTTCAGAATGACTCCAAAAACTTGAAAAAAACAAAAACAATTATTGGAATTTGTTTATAAAAAATTGGTTAAATACGTTTTGATGAAACTTTAGACCTGGCATCATGCAGATTCATCAAAAGAGGTCCTTTTCGAATAAGATTATGCAAAAAATGAACCAGAAAATGTTTTCTAGCAGATGCAAAGATACGTCCTTGAATAAATACATAAGGATCGCCAAAAATGTTTTTAATATTAATGGAACAAGGGTTTTTGTACACGTCATTATACTCGTAGACGCAAATACAGATAGCTCTAAAAAGAAATTAGGTCCTCTCCTAAAACTCACTTGAATCACATCAACATAGTCAGTCCCTAGTCTGCTCAATGAGTCTTCAATACTACGTTTTGACTTTTCTGCAGAAAAATCAAACATCAACGATGGATCCTTCTCATATCTTCCCACCTTTGTAGCCAGGTAGTATGCTTTCCTTGGAATTCCCTCCAAACACTAAAAAATATACGTTGATCCACACACTTTCAAAACAATGAGGTAAATAAAATTACGCATCTATTGGGCCAAGTATCATAGAGTGCTTTTCAAAAAGGACGCCTCTACTTATTTTTTGAACGCGTCAAGCTGGAATTCGTACTGATAAAATTAATGCACAAATACTATATTTTAGCTTCAAATTGTTAGTTCAAAATTTCAAGATGGCGGCTGGGTGGCCGCAGTAGTAGACTCTTCGGTCTCCTGATCAGGAGGAAATTTTTCTCTTGGCTATGGATGTTGTGAGTGTCCGTAGATGGTAGACGGTCTGACTGTCGAACGCGGAGGTACCACCCGGCGGATCTCGTAGGCGGAGCCAGAATGTGTGCATGTTGCAAGCACACGTCTTCCCTCGCCAGAGTCCGTGTGGCGTCCCTCCTTTCCCCTGTATCCCCCATAGCCCCACGGTACCCAATGGGTGTTTAGGCCTTAGGCCTTCGTGGTAGTTGGAGTATAAATTTTAGAAAAATGTTTTAAATGGAATGGGAATCATGTGATACATCATTTTGAAGATTCTTATAACCCGAAAATATAAAATCAACTTTTTTGCAAATGTCGTACTGGCAGGCTGTCAAAGTTGAGCGTATCAATCTTCTTCTTTTGGAAGGGTCCATCGTAATATGTAATAAAATATGAAACACTTAATTTGAAATAATATATCAAAATCTGTCATTTTTTCAAACAGCTTGTTGATGATTAGTTGTTGACTTATACGCGATTCAATATACGAAAACGCTTTAGCTTTGACATCTTTCCACTAAGCAATTTTGCGACACAGTGATTTTAGATTGTAGAATTGTAAAGTACTCATAAGGATCTTCAAAATACCATATCACACGATCCTTCATTCTATTAAAAAAAGGTACAAGATGATGCTCAGCCGCCATCTTGAAATTTGTTACTGCTATTTTCACGTTAGCCTAACAATACTTACAAGTAAAGTCTTTATAATATCTCAATGTTTCATTTCATTAAAAATTTCATACTCCTATAACACCCCAAACAATCTCACCTTTCCCAATATTTCCTCAGCCTGTCCATGACCATACCAAGGACCTGTATCGATGTAATTGATGCCTTTCTTAATTGCCTCATGGACAACCTGTCTACATTCTTTTAGGTCAACATCCCTATAATTTCAATTTGTTGCAAGGGTATAAAATAATATCACAATTTTATTTAGGAAAACAGGAGCAAATATAAGACAGCAGTTATCAATAAGAAATTCAGCTATAATGTAATGAATTTCCTCAAATACAAAAAATATTTGGGAATGATATATGAAGACTGAATATAAAAAAGTATTCGGCAATACAAGGTGCTGGTCCTGTCCTATCCCTCGATAACGTCCACAACGCCAGCGTACAATTATACGGCGTACGACTATGATGTAAATACGACAGGACCGTATTTCGAATTTCAATTCAACTGAACAGTGAGTACTTTTTCATTTCTTTTTTTTACTTGTTCGCTCACGTTTCACCACACATTAGCTTTGTTATATCAAGCTTAGTTGTGTCTGCAAAGGAAAACCCCAACTTTGCGGACACCCTAAATAACACATACTGCCAAGAAAAAATAGAGAGAACAGATACCCGTGATGTTCAAATATTTGCAAACAACAGTTGATTCAACTAAACTTTTAAGTTAGTTTATTAGGCCGTCAAACAGGGTCTGCCAGAATAAGATGTACATAGAACACAGAAAATAGGCAGGCCCCTAAATGGTGTCACTAGAACTTTTTTCTTAAACAGCTCGTGAATGAAACTGTACAATTCAACGAAAGTTCAAGAGCTTTGTAGTGGAGTCTCACATAATAGTGTCAATGGAAAATGATTAACTATTCATATTGTGGATTTTTCCACCCTGTATAATAATGGCACAAAAATAATATTTTAAAGAAGCCTAACACTTTATCTGAAAAGAACGTATCCTAGTTTAATTTCAATAAAATGAACCGTTTTTAAGAAACACATCAGTCACTCACACTTATTTGAGTATTATTCACATCAATCTTCAAAAAGACGAAAATCTGAAACTTGATGAAGTTATCTGCAAATTTATATTCTAAGATTTTCGTGCCGGGAATTACGAATCTGTTATCAGAATTACTACATTTCAAAAATGGCGGAACAAGCATCGAATCATACATATATGGATTGCTATATTATTAATGTCTAGCAAGAGTTCAGCTCGGTGATTATGTTTTCCAAGAATATTATAGTTGAGCAATAATCATACAAGGTGTAAAAAACAGCAATATTACGTTGAAGGTAATTAGTTCATCACGATCTAAATGAATTAATTATTTCCCATTGACACCATCATACGAGGCTCCAATTGGTTAGTAACTATATAGTCAACATTACATTTAATTACTTACAATGTTGATCAAAATTTGTTGTTAAATGGATTTCGAAACAATGTAAAATAATGACTTTGCTTGAAGAAAGCGAAACTCATTGCTAGGTCTTCTTTGAACTTTCATTTTGAGACTACTACTACTCAATTATATAAAAAATAAACTTTGAAGATTTTGCTGCGCCTTGAAATAATATGTAACGCCACCAGTGGCGAACTCAGCCCATCGGAGACTTGGGACGGAAAAACTAAATGAGGCCTCCATTTATTAATAAATAATAAACAAAACAAACTCATGTATACGTATATTTATATTCTTCAAATAATATCAGATTTTCAGAGTTTTTTTTCATTTAGAAAGACAGATCTATTAGAGATGTTTTCATGCTCCGTTTTGTTAAACTTTTCAGTAACTTAATAAAACATCTATTTCTTTTGAATGCCTCCTTTTGTCACTATTCGTTCATTAACCTTTAGTTTATTTTATCCCGAATCTATCAGGAACCACTTCAAAGTTTTCGCGTCTAATATTTGAATCTTCATAATCCTAAGCCATTAGTGAAGAATGAAGAACAAAAGCCGATGCACTCTACGAAAGTGAGTGTTGACTCAGATATATTTCAAATATAAAAAGCTTCAGTCAACTTAATCCAGAACACCTTTCATTGGAAAACATGGATAAGTTAACCAATTGTTCTTGGTTTATTATAAAACGAAGATGATTTTTTATAATCTTCAGCGAAGAAAAACTTGCAAACGCAAATATTCAAAAAGTATTGTAGTATCAGTGATGAATAAGTATCAGAAGATACTGTATCTGAGAACCTACCCATCGTAGAGGCTTGCGGCAAAAAAAGTTCTCACTAAAAAGGCCAAGAGAAAAACCTGGAAAATATTTTCAATGTCCGATAGGGGCCGTAACTGCAATCTTGAATCTAAAAAAGTGATGCTTCTATGAATTTCGCTATATTGACCTATCAAAAAAATACCTTTAAAAGACAATGCGTACTTTTTTGATTGACATTTTTTGCTGTGTTTCTAAAAATAAAGTGGTGGAGGAATATTGAAAGGTTTCCGTAGAAAACACTCTACATCTTCGAAACGGCTGAGCCCATTTTAACAAACTTGGTCTATTTGAAAAGATCTATTCGTGGGCTACCAATATTATAATAATACTATAAGTTTTGTTAGTTTCACGTGTGACCCAGCCCCAACTTTTTCCCTCTAAATTTTTCTCCAAAGCGTCGAAAACATGTGAGCGATTTATGTTTTTTGTTTTTTGCCTTTGTTCTCGACCGCAACTGGACCTATTTTCAAAAACGACAAAGATTTTCCGTCCTCGGCATAGTATTAACATTGTGTAAAAATTTCATCAAAATCCAAGCGGTAGGTACCTACTTCTCAAGTTATAGGCGATTACAGGATTAACGGACAAACCGACAGATGCAGATGAGTGATGACATGGTTTTTCGTGATGCACATGTCATATAAAATCCAAAAAACATGATATATCATTTTCGAAAATGTTCGGGATTACAATACTTGAGAAATAAAAATTAAGAGTTTTAACTTTTTTACCTTATTATATTAAGAAATTATTAAAATACTGGTACTGTTGCGTCTTGTAGAACTTCGAATTTCGCTGTTTTTTCACTCGAAACTTAAAGAGGGCATTCCGATAGATTATTTTAAATGACAAAAAGTGTGAATGAAGCACGTTTGTCTAGAACATTTTTTCCCAAGACTGTATTTTTAGCAGTTATTTTCACCATTATTTCCACCGCCATCTGCTATATGACGTTGACGTCTGTGCTAATGTTATGTATGAGAGGCTCTTGCCTGCGGTGTTGCCGGATTGGGATCCGCATTTAGGGAAAAGTATGAAAAGTGGAAAATTTATAATATATATTAATTAATGAAAAACGAAAAACTGAAACAAACAACATTAGCAAAATAAAAAGCGATTCTTAATAAGTATAAAGCATCCCACAAACCGGCGCGAAATATTCGCTTTGGCTGCGAAAATTTCGCGGCGATGAATTCGCGATCAGATTAAAACGCGGCGGTTTACGGACAGGCTCAGACTTGTGCGAAGCGAATGCGATTGTTCCAGCGTTTTTATCGCGGCGTATTTCAGTTCGCCTTTGACCGCGTTTTTGACGCCGTTCTTCAAAAATTCGCAATGGCAAAAACGGAATTATTGATAGAAATAGTGAAAAAGTATCCTTGTTTGTATGATTTGTGGAACTATGAATACAGGAACGTGAGAAAGAAAGACAAGATTTGGATGGAAATAGGAAAAGAATTAAATACAAATGGTTTGTACCTAATATTTTTTATTAACTTGTTAAATAATTTACAGTCTACAAAAAATAGGCATATCAGAATTAAAATAATTTACGAATTTGTCACGAGTAGAAAATGCTAGCCTTGCTGCCCGCCGAGGATCATTTGCTATATCAGTAAAAGCTCCAAGCACGGGTTCTGGGGGATCTAAGAATTGAAAATATTTGTCATCGCCACTTTTACTTCGTAAAAAATTATGTAAAACACATGCCGTACGTACAATTAGAATAGTAGTATCTACTTTAGTTTCTAATGGCCTGTAAAATATTCGCCATTTTTGAGACAAAATACCAAACGCATTTTCCACGACCCTTCTAGCTCGACAAAGTCTTACATTGTATTTCTCTTTTCTGACGTCTGTTAAAGTCTGCTTATAAGGAAATGGTCTCATAAGGTATGGTTTTAAAGCAAATGCTTCATCACCAATTAAGACGTACGAGCAGATTTCATTTTGCCCAGGGAGAAATCTAGGTGCAGGGACACTCATTAAATTTTGTTCAAATCGTTTTCCCATGTTTGAGGTTTCGAAAATACCCCCATCACTATTTTTTCCGAAACCACCAATATCAACACATATAAATTTATAGTCCGGGCCAACAATGGCCATAAGTACTATTGAATATTTATGTAAATAGCACCAGTAATTGGAGCCACTGTTGTTAGGTCTCTTGATTGTTACATGTTTACCGTCCACGCTGCCAATGCAATTGGGAAATCCCCATCTATTTTCAAATTCTTCAGCACATTTTTTCCATATATTCTCTGTTGGTTCTGGTAAATATATATGTTCCATATGTCTGCATATCGCTTCACAGACTTCGGTTACGATTGCACTCACTGTTGTAAAGCCAACTCGAAAGCTATGCCCAATGGTATAGAAGGTGTCACCAGTGGCAAGGAATCTATAAAAAAAATCGTTTTTAGGTGATGAAGTAAAAAAAAGGTGGAGGAATATCAGAGACACATTTGCAAAATATATAAAATCTACCAAACCAAAGACCGGCCAAGCAGTGGGCAACATAAAGAAATGGCAGTGGGCTGACTACATGGAATTTTTCCGTCCTTTTTTGGCATTTGCCAAAACGTCGTCTAATGTGAAAGATATTGACCTCATACATTATGAGACTGCCGAATTTAACTCAAATATATATCAGGAAAGGGCTGGAAATGTAGAAACCGAAAATTTGGAAGACCGCGGCCATGAAGAAGATGAAAATGCTGATGTAAATGCAGAAGATGCACAGAACGCCTCGGCAACACAGACAGCACCACCTTCTTCATTGAACACTACAGCAGTGACTACTCCAGGGCACACCTTTCCGCAGACTGCAACTACACCAAAGTATAAAACGAGCAGAAAACGCTATGAACCACCATCTTCGTCTGTACAACAGCTCATTCATTATTTTGAAGGTAAAAAACCTAAAAAAGAGAACGAGGCCATTGATTCACTTTTCTTGGCACATGCACAGACTGTGAAAACACTTCCCTTAAAGCGTCAAGCCCGAATAAAACTAAAAATAGCCGAATTAATAGCGCACGAAGAATTTGAACATATTGAAGAAATGTCTTCAGCGTCTACCCAGAATTCTGCAAGTATGTATGATAGTAGTATGTCGTCCTTCCCAAGCGGCACTGGGTTTACTCCAATAATATACCCAACAGAGGAGGCAAATTCTGCCTCGAATTATTTAGCAACATTTAATCCTAGTGGCAACATGTAGTCCAATTATTACAATAAAATATTTATTTCACGATCCCTGAAGTTTTCGTATTCGATAAGTCTACTAATTTTAATACATATAATTTTTTTACCTGAGTGTAATAGCAAGTCGTTCTTCTGGAGAAATAGCTTCACGATAATTTGTGTCAGATTTTCGTATTTCATCTTTCACCAAGTTCAATATTTCATCGAAACACTCTGGAGTCATTCTAAAATATGCGTAAAAGCGCTGTTCATCCAGCCGAAGTTGTGGCATCAAGGTATGGTATTCCCCAAATTTATTTCGTTCCAAGTTAATATCATGTACCCACTTCCTTCGTTTCCTAAACAAAATTGAAAATATTTGTTTTATGTACTTCGTTAAACTTAATACATACCCAACTATCAAATGGCGTTAAATAAACATAACTTACCGTGCATTTTGTTCCTCTTCTAAAGCAAGAAATAGAAGTGCCTCCTCTTCTTCTGAAGACGAGCTCATTGCAAAAGGCAAAAATAAAATGTACGCACTACGCAACCTGTCGAAACCTTCACGTTCGCGGAGCGAATAAGACGCTTTGGTATGAATAAACAGGCGAAACAGATTGCGAATTTCGCTCTGAATTTCGTTGCGAATACTTCGCCGCGATTATTTGGAAAATGTGTTTGGTATTTTGTCTCAAAAATGGCGAATATTTTACAGGCCATTAGAAACTAAAGTAGATACTACTATTCTAATTGTACGTACGGCATGTGTTTTACACAATTTTTTACGAAGTAAAAGTGGCGATGACAAATATTTTCAAGTCTTAGATCCCCCAGAACCCGTGCTTGGAGCTTTTACTGATATAGCAAATGATCCTCGGCGGGCAGCAAGGCTAGCATTTTCTACTCGTGACAAATTCGTAAATTATTTTAATTCTGATATGCTTATGCCCAATATATAGAATGTTCGTTTTCACATTTGTGTAGACTGTAAATTATTTAACAAGTTAATAAAAAATATTAGGTACATACCATTTGTATTTAATTCTTTTCCTATTTCCATCCAAATCTTGTCTTTCTTTCTCACATTCCTGTATTCATCGTTCGACAAATCATACAAACGAGGATACTTTTTCACCTTTTCTATCAATAATTCCGTTTTTGCGATTGCGAATTTTTGAAGAACGGCGTCAAAAACGCGGTCAAAGGCGAACTGAAATACGCCGCGATAAAAACGCTGGAACAATCGCATTCGCTTCGCACAAGTCTGAGCCTGTCCGTAAACCGCCGCGTTTTAATCTGATCGCGAATTCATCGCCGCGAAATTTTCGCAGCCAAAGCGAATATTTCGCGCCGGTTTGTGGGATGCTTTAAACAAAAAATAACGATAGTAAGCTAAAAATCAATAAATTGTCAATACGTACTTATAAAAAATAAAAACAGCAGTAAAACAAAAAAAAAACTATTCCATGTAATTATAAATATAAGAGATTATATGAAGAGATGATAATAGAAATATAACGATAAGCGTAAAAACAACAATTCCACCTTACAAGTGTTCGAAGTACTACCCTGTACCTTCTCACTTTTATTACGAGAGTAGTACATACACTACTTAACAAGGGCTTCAATGTCAGTATAGTTTTAAAGCCACTTACTTGGTGACGTTAACGTCAGAGGAGTTGTTCTTCCTTGGCGAGAGATACGGTCCATAGAACTGGATTGTCGGGGCCAAGCCTATTTTTGGGAAAAACCTTTTGAGTACCTTCCATATTCTACCGACTCATGACATGCACAACTCTACTGTCTATTCATTATGTTAATTAGCTGTCGCAATACTGATTACAAAACAATATAATAATGGCCATGATATTTCTCAATTATATTATTATAAATTACATTATATTGCATGGGGGAACGGTAGCATCCTACCGCATGGTAGTCACATCCATGTCCATAACCAGGGGAACGGTAGCTTCGTACCGCATGGAAGTCACGCCTGATATGGAAATATAATACCTCGCACGGGAGAACCGTAGCTTCCTACCGCATGGAAGTCACGCCTGATATGGAAATACCTTACACGGGGGAACGGTAGCTTCCTACCGCATGGAAGTCACGCCCGTTATGGATAGCTTAATAATCTGGTGCTTTAGACAGATATGCAAGTATTTGATTGTTACGAAAAGCAGCCCAGAAACTAGGATATCACGTTACCGTGTCAATACCCAAAAGCACCGACGTTACCTCTGATTGAGAGATAACCGAGCAGCGTGACAGCTTTAAGTAACAATCCCTATACACATCTTGCCATGAGATACTTCCAGACTCCTGCGATTGCCTCGAGATGAACCTAGGCGGTCACACAGACCCAGGATACCACGCCGGCCAATGGCCGTTGTGTCAATACCCATAACGCTCCGACATTTCCCCTGACAGAGGAAACCGAGCAGTAATTCCCCCGATGGCAACCCGGCTCTGTAGGTCACATAACAGCCTCCAGGATATGGAGGCGTCACACCTCTGTAGATATTTGACTCTAAGTTACCATTAACTTTATTTTAACTGTTGATAAACATATCTCATCTGACTAGCTTTGACTTATTACAATTATTATCATGATTATAAGGGTACCATGGTTAAAAAATACACATGACATGCAGTACAGCAAAACAATAAAAGATACTCAGTGAAAACCCTCACCGTTTGATTGATCGACTTGAGCTTGATATAGACAATATTCACAAAATCACAACACACAGACACTTCGACCTTTCAACTGTTAGAATAATATTAGAATGAACTAAGAGGGCCTCAGCGTGCCCTTGGTTTCACGAATACGCAGGGTCGTAAGTGGTTGTTGAAGTGTGTATGCCAGCAGTGCCTTTCTTTGCATTCCAAGTGTCAAGCGAACCTTTTACAGGGTGACTTACATGCAGAAAGGTGTCTAAAATATTGTGTATACTTACATAAAAAACAAATAACAAACAGCAAAATAAAAAGATTTTTTTTTATAATTACATGGAAATGTGTTTCGTTTTACTACTGTTTTTACTTTTTGTTTTTTGTTACCACTTAGAATAGCTTTTTACTTTACTATTTGTTGTTTTTTGTTTTTTATAATTACATGGTATTGTTTTTTTTTGCTTTACCACTGTTTTTATGTTTAGTTTTTTATTATATTATATATTTATTGTGATTTAGCTTAATACTTTATACTTATTAAGAACCGCTTTTTATTTTGCTATTGTTGTTTATTTCAGTTTTTCCTTTTTGTGTTTCATCGATTAATATAAATGTATATAGATTTTCCACTTTTCATTTTGCCTAAATGCGGAGCCCAATCCGGCAACACCGCAGGCAAGCGCCTCTCATATATGACACATGCTCAGACATCAACGTCGTCATATATGGCAGATAGCGGTGTAAATAATGGTTGAAATAACTGCTAAAAATACGTGTTTTGGGGAAAAAAATGGTTGAAAAGCGTGCTTCATCCGCACTTTTTTATTTAAATTAATCTATCAGACTACCCTCTAGAAGTTTCAAGTGAAAAAAAGTGAAATCCGAAGTTCTACAAGACGCAACAGTACCTAAAATACTTTATTTAATAGTTACAAAATATGGTTTTTCAACATTTGTTAGCCCCCTTACACTGGAAGCTCGCGGCGAGCCGCCCCATCCGACCAAACCCCCCCCCCCTCTAGTCTCCCACGAAACGTCACTGCAAGTACCACGTATCTTAGTTAAGTATCTACTACCTACCCATAGAAGTAAGAAAAAGCTGCAGTACCAAGCGACAACTGCGATACTTTCAGTTCAGTACTGCCCAAAGTAGAGTACTTCATCTTCCTAACTTCATTCTCATCGTGAAAACCCTTTACATATGTTTCCGGCAGGTCCATTGTACACTTGGTATAATAAGCACGTCAGACTAACCGTCTATTCTATTGCTAACCGTTCATTCCGTTCCGATTGATTCTAGTCGGCACACGACCAACCGACTCGGTCCCGAGATCGCATTGTTGCCAAATATACGATATGCTGGAGATAATTCTATCTTCCATGAAGACTCAGTATATATGTTTTGTGGAGATTCATATCATCAGATCTTCATATCGATTTAAATCTCGTCGTTTTACGAAATTTCTCATAATTTATAATAACAATAATTGATTATTTAAGTAGGTAGTATGACAGTTATGTCCTATATAGATATTCGTACAAATTTTGGGGTATCTTATCACCTACTTAACTAAATCGATGCCTAATAAAACTCTCTATGTTACCCATAAGCCAATAATAACCAGACAACAGTCACAATATTTAAAACAGACAAATGCACAACCGGTGTTTATAAAGTACAAACATACAATCTAATCTAGACTAATTCAGAATATTGGATAATGAATAGTTATTTACTGCATCACATTAACCATGGGCGGCTCGTGTTGAAAATAACGATATAGAATATAGTGTCCTGATCCATGCCTTCTTCCACCTTATTCCTTCAGACATCAATAGCTTCAGTCATTCTAGGACTTCATTTCCTTTTCCCATCAACCTTTCCGAACTTAAAAAGAAATTTCAAGAAAATAGTGGATTAGGCAACTGGAAGGTCTCCGGTTTGCGCGAATAAAAACAAAAACTTTTTTCTTCAGTAAAACTTTAACCAAACGTCTAAGTGAAACAATTCCATGAGAAGCACGAACCCAGGATCATATCATTTAAGGAATTTCATTATATGTAATCGCTTTTTGGCTCAGCGGTTTTACCCACGGAACGTGTAGGTAGTGCCACTGATAAAGTTCAACATGCAAATAAATTTAATATAATAATGCCATCAAAGATACTAAACGTAGTAACGGGTAGTAACAGCTTAAAACCATACGAAGTCGCTGATAACAACTGGTGAAGAAATGAAGCATCTGTTAACGACAGTTGATTGCAAAATTGAGGATAAACCATCCTTATAACCTTCCCCGGCTATCAATTATTAAGTAAAGTACATAAAAGGTAAATGAATCTATCAGCATTAAATATTGTATGTCAAATAGCCCATTAGGTATTTATTTAAAGTATTATATATGTACTTAAAGTAAAGCAAAACACCAAACAAATCTAAATCAAGTCGATCACGCGAAGAAAACTATTGTCGAAATGCAGTAAATGAATGATACAAATGCCCTATTTACCCTTTTCGGTAGAACAACTGAGCGCTTTCGCGCCAGATACCTCGTGCCATTGTGAAGTAAATATTCCAAAGTTATTTCCTGGCGTAAAAGGTAGCCTTGTACTATTCCAGGCTATATTTTATCTATGTACCAAATTTCATCCAGAATCGTTCAATCATTTTGGCGTGATGTGAGTAACAAACATCCATACTTTCTTATTTATAATATTAGAAATAAAGGCATCTTGTAAATATCTAGGACTAATATTGAAAATTGCAGCACAGCGAAAATCTGTTTGCACTGTCAAAATCTATTTTGGAATATTATGCGCATGTAGATAAAAATATGACAATCGCCACCTACAAATGGTTCGCCGAACTCAAAACATTTTGTGCGCAAGTGTTTTTAGTCTTTCGAAAGGCCAATACCCTCTTATTGGTTTTCCGTTACGTCCGTCTCCAAGACTAGACCTAAGACATATACGCACTGATGAGTCACTAATCAGTGCGAAACATTGCCGTCTGCAGTTGGTCATGCTTACATTTCAGTCAATAATGCAATATCAGATATGCAGATTCAATAGCCGTATTCGGGTTCTGGGAAAAACGATCCTAGATCCATCTTAATCCCACGGAATTCCTGTAAAAACCCGAATAAAGTAATGAAGCTAAGAGTCCGATGTTTGGGAAGGGTCCGGCTTAGTTCACTTTACTCTAACGATACCTATCTTTGCAGGAATATTGATAAGTAATTTGACCTATCTTTTGCAAGATTCCAGATTCCATACCGTCCTTTCTTTCTTAAGGATTGCTGCTTCGGTACTTGCTGCCATTAGCATACCTTTTAATTGGTCTTTTAAAAACTGCAACCTTTCTGACAATGGGAAATGTCGAAAATTACTCCAGTTTTTTAAGAAAGGCGATAGGTCACATATTGAGAACTATAGAGCGATTGTTATCTTGAGCAATTTGGCGAAAGTTTTTGAGTTTGTACTTTTAGAGGTCGTGTTTTCTCATGTAAGTCATACCATCTGTACTGGTCAACATGGTTTTTATAAAGGTAGATCAACATGTAGTAATTTAGCATGTTTCAAGCAATACGCTGCGGAGGTTTTGGACAAAGGAGGGCAGGTTGATGTAGTCTATACCGATTTTTCAAAGCTTTCGACCGTTTAGATCACGGTATTTTGATACAGAAGTTGTCAAAAATTGTTTTAACGTCTAGATTTCTTGATTTTTTCCAGTCATACATTAATAACAGACATTTACGTGTAGATTATCGTGGTTACAAATCATATCCGGTGTTGGCTACGTCAGGCGTACCCCAGGGTTCAGTACTTGGCCCTTTGTTATTTCTTATATTCATTAACGACATAGTAAGTGACTTGCGGTGTGAGTATTTGCTGTATGCTGACGACCTCAAGATTTTTAGAAGTGTTAATACCTTAGATGACAGTTTAGCATTGCAAGCAGATCTGAACCTTGTACATCAGTGGTGTGAAGTTAATAATATGCATTTGAATGTTGATAAAATGTTGCACTATGACGCTAACACGCAAGTTGGAACCGATAGAATCTGTCTCTGAGATTGGAAACAGCTGCTCCTGAGAGTTTTTTCGTTCAAAGATTTAGGTGTTTTGTGTTGACCCCAGAATGACATTTATCGAGCAGATAAATACTATTGTAGCAAAAGCGTACAAAAATCTTGGTTTTGTTATCAGAAACAGCAGACAATTTCATAATCCTAAAACTTTAATCTTACTATATTATGCTTTTGTTAGATCTATTCTAGAATATTGTTCTATTATTGGTACCCCGGCTTACGATGTACATTCCCATAATCTTGAGAGAGTTCAGCGACGTTTCGTGAAGTATTTGTGGTATAAGAAGATAGAGTTTATCCTGAAAGGGGCTTTCGTAAGGACATATTATTAGCAGATTCAATCTGCCAAATTTAACGAAGCGCAGACATTTATTCGCTGCTACCTCTTTGTGTAATTGCTCGATGCAGCATGATTGTCCTTCACTCTTAGAGAAAATTTATTTACACATACCTAATTTGCGTACTCGTCATGGTAGCAACAGTTTATTCTATTTACCTGTTCCTAGAACAAACTTATTGTTGTTTTCACCACTCTATGTTATGTGTGGCATTTGTGAAAGTGCACGTGGCACTTGATATCTTCACTACAGTAAAGACAAGCCTTCGAAGGTATTTTCTAACTGTCGCTGAGCAATGCTGTACTTCCTGCCTGTTCAATGGAGTGTTCCGTTCAGGCAGTGTATTGAACTAAATAAATAAATAAATAAATAATAAATAATAAATAAAGAGAGTGATACTGGGGCATACCTGAATCGTTACAGCAGCGAATGTTGTGGAGAATATTGATCCAATTCATATCTTCCAAATACACAAATACATCACATATCGTTAAGTGTCAAGTTCCAGATGTCATAAACTATAATGAATTTGAGTTACACAAATAAAGTAACCAATACCCATTTAAATAGTGATGTTGGTAAAACTGGTCGCATAGCATTTTTGTGATCTGCGCGGGCTATACGAGAATAACCTGTCACTCTCTCGTATGTATATAAATCACAAAAATACTACAACTTCCTAGGAAAAACGTCCTCCGAGGCTCCCCTACTGAAAATTGTTTCTCCCAAATAACTTCTGAACGACGCTGTAGTATTCGATGGAATTTTATATTTAGTAACTTGTCCATAAAAAACAATTTAGTCATTCATTTAGATCGCTAGGAGCAGATTAAGCCCAAAGCACTAATTAGTAAAAAATGTGCACCCTGAATCATAATGTCTCAAAGTAACATTTTGAAAATCCTAATTTTTAAGCTAAGCAAATGCACTCTCGATAAAATGGACTGCTTTTGTTTCAGTACAGTTCTATTGATTTTGGTACTGCATCCAGAGTATCACTCTCGTCATTTTGGAAATGCAATAATTCTGGTAACCGGTTGTAATTGGGACCGGCAGGGGTATTACTTATCTTATGTCGTTTTTGAACATTATATAGGTTTTTTGCGACATTGTGTAGGTTTCTACAAGATGTCAACTTGGAACTAGCTGTAGTTTACTTGATTGGCACTCGTTCTGTAGTTGTATGTTTGCCTAAACGTTATGACGCTTCAGATAACAATCTTTGACTATGATATAGCATCTACTTCAGAGATTAGATGCATTATTGGAGGTCTAAGCTGTAAGCTCTATACTGTGAAAAGGACAACACAAGTAACCTGACTGGTACAGCTAATACACATACGTCATGGGCAGCATATTCAGTAATAATTTTTTCACATAGCAATTATCACGATTTTATTCACACGCTGACCAATACAACACATCACCATCCAATCCAGATGTGATCTTTGCTATTCAACCAATCTTTTTCTGTCACAGTTTCAAAGAGATATACCACAATGAAGGTGGGAGAACTGACTTGCAGCTGGTCACTGAGCGTATCGTTGAGTCATTCCCCCATAGATGATGCTCACAGCGAGCAATAGCGGTATGAACTATTTGCTCACTAAGAACTATCTAGTCCACAAGTGACATTTTGTCGGTTTCTCTAACATTATTTAGATTGTTTACGTAATAATCTTGCCGAAAACGCCAGGATGTAATTTTTCAGATCGC
Organism: Acanthoscelides obtectus; assembly: GCA_963669975.1. NCBI lineage: Eukaryota > Metazoa > Arthropoda > Insecta > Coleoptera > Chrysomelidae > Acanthoscelides > Acanthoscelides obtectus. The sequence goes on along the minus strand of CAVLJG010000008.1, from coordinate 72,799,094 downwards.
TTGATTGAGTTATAGATTTAAGTCAGACCTTATTGGGAGTAGCTGCAATATAAATCGACAGCAATGGTATGGAAACGACAGAGTTTGGTCAAAAATGGTCAATTTCATAAATGCCAAAATGTTATCGTTTTGCCATTATGAAAGTCTGTGTGCAGTGTGAAAAACTTTTTATCAATATTTCATTTTAAGTCTCTTCCTTAGCGATCTGATTGAGTTGAATCTTTCCCATGGACACTATCAGGATATTTTAATTAATTCTAAGGTGTCTCTTAAAGTTGTTAAAACTTTCCAGTGGCGTTCCTTAGACTCCTGTATTTTAATAGGAAAGCCGGTAGAACTTTTTTTATAGGAACTTTTGACATTAATTTGTTGTGTGCGGAAAAAAATAATTTTGTGGCTTTTTTTATTCGGAGGGCATTTGAAATATCAGCCAATGAAGCACTGAAAAATTTCGAACAAACTAACACATCGAAATCTTACTTCGGTATAGTCATATACTATGGGGCCTAATGTTTTCCATGCCTCCATAGGTAGTCTCCAAAAAAAGGTTACCCGCCAATCCAAGTCGTGTAATTTTAGTTTTGACCCGTACTCCCATTTGAGATGTTAGCAAAGTGAACTTGCAAAGGTAATTCCACTATACTGTATCCTTTATCCTTCTGTTCGAGGTCAATGGCTAATAAACTTGCAATGATGTTAATTTTACCAGACTATATCCTTTAATCCATCCGACGGCATCGGCTGATCCTATCCGCGGTGTTTGTCAAATAATTTTACGAAGGTAAATTCACCAGACTATATCCTTTATTCCACCCGACCGAGGTGCTGATCAAATTTGGAAAAAGCTGAATTTCACCGCAATAAATCCTTCAGTCTACGGAACATCGGCTATTCCCGTTCGAGGTGTTAGATAGTAAGCCTGCGAAATCAATTGTACCGGACTATATCGTTTAATCTATCTTCCAATGCCATTCAAGGTGTTTGCCAAATGATCTAAACTTCTGAAGGTGATGGCAGTGATGTCCTGTTTTGCTGCAGCTAGGCGGCGCTTGCGTATGTGAGGTTGAGGGTCAATCTGTCACAATTATACTAAGTGACATATAAATCCGAACACCCAGTTTAAATGGTTTTACTTTAATAAAATTTTGTATAAGTACTTAATGAAGCATAATAAGTAAATGATAAAAATTTCAAAATGATTGCACTGCTTTAAAGCCCTTTGACCTTTAATAATGTGTGGATGCACCCTGATGTGCTACGCATTCTCCAACGCGCCTAGGCATGCTTCTGATCAGGTGCCATTATCTTGTTGGAAAGTTGGATCTGCCAGGGTGTCAAGATAGGGTAAAAGATGGGGTTCTAGAACTTCGTGGATATAACGCTGCGCGTTCATGTTACCTCTGATGAAGATTAAAGGTGACCTGGAACCATAAGCTATAGCACCCCAAACCATAACTCCAACAGTGCGATGAACATGTCTTTCAACAAAAAACTGTGGATTCCTCCTTTCACCACGTCGCCTTCTAACCCTGGCACGACCATCGTGCATGCCTAAACAAAATCGAGACTCGTCACTAAAGACAATACTGTTCCATTCCTGATCCCAGAGTGACCGTTGTCTGCACCACTCAAGGCGATTACGTCGGTGTTCTCGAGTTAAAGGGAGGACCCAGTGTGGCCGGTATGAAAACAAGCCAAAACTTCTCATTCGTCGGTAAACACTTCGCATACCAATAGGTCTTCCGTGTTCTGCAAACCATTCATTTGCAATGGACCTGGTAGTGCAGAAACGGTCCCTTAAGGCAAATAATCTTAGGCGGCGATCTTCCCGGTCTGTTGTTCTACGGCGGCGTCCAGTGCCCCTTGCTCTTTGCGTACGGCCTTCTCGAAGCCATGCCTGACAACACCTAACCACAGTGTCTACACTTCTTTGGACTCTAACTGCAATTGCCCGAAAAGAAAGTCCAGCTTCCGGAAGTCCCACTATACGGCCCCTATCAAACTCACTAAGTTGACGAAATCGTACAGGTCTCCGTACTGATTATGCACTAAATACGTGACAATGATAATGCGCTGATCTGGCGTATGCTATAGACATGACGTTGCATTTGTTCTAGGACATATTATAAAATAAAACACTCTAGAACAATAGAATATTTTATTGTTTCAAAGACTATGTACATTGCTAGAGAAATCGAGCAATAATATAAAAACGTAATCAACATATAAAACATCGATCAAAATCAAATAGCTGGATTCCTGGATACAATAAAATATGTCATTGGTTTATACTCCTTTAAGCAATAACAACCGCATGAAACCTTTATTCAATAAAGCAATAAAAATCATCAAACATGATATTCCGCAAAAATCAGTCTAAATAAAATACAAGAATCAATAAATTCAATAATCAATTAATTACGATAAATGTTGAAAAGACCACCTACAATATTATTGCCTAGCATAATACAAACAGTGATAGGTTATCCGAACCAGTCACTTCCGTGAACATGTAAATACCCCAACTATAGTCCAGTGATGATCTTTCAAGTTATTGGAAATGCATATTCGGTAAATCAACAGGGCAAAATGACTCAAATAACAACCCCGGTCTTTGTAAAACATATTCGTACTGGTTACATGTGGCAGCCACTTATTCAATAATGTTTTGATGTTATAACTGTTAAGTAACATACCAATCATATTCTAATATGTTGTTTTACATATTAAACAAAACATACATATAATATTCAAGTTGCAAGAGATTGCTAGGTCAGATGAATCAAGTCAGTGAAACATAATATGTTGAAGTTAGACAATCACTAGACTATACGTGTGGAATATTGTAAAGACGTCAGTTACGTATGAATCATGAGAATCAGCAAACAAATGAATATAAAATGCCCCTCACCACCAGAAACCAAACTGAACAAGTTGTAAATTGGAATGTTCTAAATAGCACTCAGCATCTTCCTAATCATGTAGTTAAGGATACCACCATGTTTGTAGAATAGCAAATCCACTTCAGTATCGAAACGCAGAATCACCTGTCGAGAAAATTCCGGATTTTAAAAATGGGATACCTTTACCCCTGCTTAAAAATATTTTCTGCATGACTGACTCTTCCGAAAAATCTAACGTATTTATAATTATGTATTTCACGATCATATTTCTCAAATTTTGATATATACTATTGCGATTCTTTTTTAAAGGCACTTCAGCGATATGTCTATCAATAACACCAAAACCATGAGGAAACTGAAATGATGTTATGAGCAATTTATTCGAATGAACACAAACATTATTAAATGAAGAAAATTTATATCCGCCAAAAAAGTATTATATTTCTACGAAGTTTTTGTCTGAACGAAGAAACGTATAAACAAAAATAAATAATCTTCACTTCTCACCTGGAACTGTTTGCCGGTGTTGGTCTGTACTTGGATGTGTTGTCCCGGCTTAATGTCATTCACGTCTGGTATGACGATATTGTATACCTCCCTACCAGTAAGACCCAGTGTTTCGGCATTTTCACCATGCAGGAATTGCAATGGCACGATGCCCATGCCCACCAAGTTGGAGCGATGGATACGTTCAAAGGACTCTGCTATCACTGCTCGAATGCCCTACGTAATTTGTGATTATGTGCTTCCATAATATAATGTAAAGTACTATGAAAGAGAGGTTTTTGTCTAATAACCTCAGTAAAGAATTGAATAGCTTTATTAGACATATGATGTAATGATACATATCCGCCTCGTCGAGAGCCTTTGGCAAGTTAAAAATCGTTAATATTGTTTGACAGAGATGTCATATTATGAATGTTATCTGTAATTCCATATTAGTAATTCTAAACCGCCAAACTCTACAAATCTCTTGCCTATCGTCAAAAAACGTAAAAATTGTCAGTTGCGCCATTTTCACAGTGCCGCTAGTTTTATATTATACACCGCTTTAAGGTAGGTAGGTAAATTCATATTTGAAATCTGGCAACTGATCTCTCAGCACCTAAGCAGCAGAGAGAATTTACATCAATTTTGATGTAATATTTGAAACTTATGCTGTGGTTTTCATTCTGATAATCCAACATGAGGTAAAGACAGCTATTCCTTTAGTTTTAAAAGCTCGCGTGACTATGATATTTTATTACTACTCATCAAAAACAACGAAAATTAGCCATGAAGCGAGATCACCAAATTGTTCATATGCAGTTTGGTGAAAGCCACAGGTTCAGTATTTACTGTGGTTCGTACCGTCAGTATGTATACTGTGTCAGTGGATTTCTCTTAGCCGTATACATCAATAAAATTAGTATGATACTTATAACATTGTACTTGCAATAATTACTGACGACCATCAAGATGGCCGAAACGTCAGTAAACAAGGCAATCCTACGAATGTGGTTTCAATTTAACAGCCATAAATGCATGAAGAATTAGAATGTTTAATAAAAAGTTTGATTTAAAAGTTTGTTTTATAGATAAATGAGCTCCGAGACTTCATTTTGTTTCTTAGCTCCACATCCTTGCTGCGAAACAAACATTACTGTCAAGCGCAAAATTCTTACTGCGTACCAGATACGTAATAATCGAGGTAGTCCACACTAACACTGAAGCCACCCATGAAATAGTGGCATAAAGACTTTTTAACCTATTGCTTAAATCTCTGCATTCGCCAGCGTCATCACTCTGCACTGTACTGTTTCTCGGTTGCAGTATATAGAACATAGAACCATGAAGACAGGTGCAATAGTATCGTATTTGGTTTTGACAAGGCTCCGCGGGTGTCATCTTCTTTGGAACAGTGTCACAATTTTGCATTTGACAGCCACATTTACTGTTACGTGGTTACATGTTTTGCGTAATTGTGGATTCTTAAATGAGTCATACCTATACATAGTGCATGTACTGATGTTAACTTACAAGTAGGTATGGTCCTTTAGCTGCCCAATCTCTGCTAGATCCAGATCCATAATCCTTTCCAGTGATGACGATCAATGGGGTGTTCTCCCTTGCATACCTCTGCGCGCAGTCGAACACGTCCATCTGCATATAAAATACTGACTAATATCCCAACTATACGAAACTGAATCCACATTCACGTGCGTAATAGGTCCACTTAACCATTTAGCTTAGTATTCGAAAAAATGCGCCAAGT